>JANJGN010001044.1:0-205312 GCA_026770705.1 Isurus oxyrinchus | reverse complement strand
AGGGACCCACCGCAATCTGCTTCTTGAGAGATTCCATCTCCTGTTTCAGTTCTTCCATGTCTCCCATGGCGCCAGCAGCCTCCTGGTCGTCTCAGCTGCTCTCTGTCTCTCTCTCCGAGGCTGGAGAGGAGGGGGGGGGGGGTTTGTTTCACGGCGAGGAGCCTAGAACAGAATTGACGGCTTTGATACGATGAAGAGATGGGTGGGGGGGGGGGGAGCGGGGGTGCGAGAGTGGCAGGGAAGGAGGAGGGGTGGTGGGAGAGGGGAGGGAGGCAAGTGGAGCGGGTTTGGCCCTCTCTTGTGTAGCCAGCAGGCCTCAGGCCTACAGTCAGGCTTCCGGTCAGTGAGGGGGGGTGCAGGGGGTGGGGGGGTGGGGGAAGGGGACCGAGGTGGTGGGTGGGGGTGGGGAGGGAGGCAAATGGAGCGGTTGCGGCCCTCTGGTGTGCAGCGAGCAGGCCTCTGGCCTACAGTCAGGCTTCTGGTCAGCGAGGGATCGGTTGGGGGGAGGGGGAAAGGGGACCAAGGAGGTGGGGGTGGGGGGGAGAGAGGTCAGGGGTGGCAAGAGGAGGGGGGGAAAGGCTGAGGGGAGACTTAGGGAGGGGAGGGAGGCAGACTAAGAGTAGGCCCGAGGGCCAAGGGGACACTTCGGGATGGGAGAGAGGCAGACTAAGAGTAGGCCCGAGGTCCAAGGGGAGACTTAGGGAGGGGAGAGAGGCAGATTAAGAGTAGGCCCGAGGGCTGAGGGGAGACTAAGGGAGGTGAGGGAGGCAGATTAAGAGTAGGCCCGAGGGCCGAGGGGAGACTTAGGGAGGGGAGCGAGGCAGACTAAGCGTAGGCCCGAGGGCCAAGGGGAGACTTAGGGAGGGGAGCGAGGCAGACTAAGCGTAGGCCCGAGGGCCAAGGGGAGACTTAGGGATGGGAGAGAGGCAGACTAAGAGTAGGCCCGAGGTCCAAGGGGAGACTTAGGGAGGGGAGAGAGGCAGATTAAGAGTAGGCCCGAGGGCTGAGGGGAGACTAAGGGAGGTGAGGGAGGCAGATTAAGAGTAGGCCCGAGGGCCGAGGGGAGACTTAGGGAGGGGAGCGAGGCAGACTAAGCGTAGGCCCGAGGGCCAAGGGGAGACTTAGGGAGGGGAGCGAGGCAGACTAAGCGTAGGCCCGAGGGCCAAGGGGAGACTTAGGGAGGGGAGCGAGGCAGACTAAGCGTAGGCCCGAGGGCCGAGGTGAGAGTTAGGGAGGGGAGCGAGGCAGACTAAGAGTAGGCCCGAGGGCCAGGGGGGAGACTTAGGGAGGGGAGGGAGGCAGATTAAGAGTAGGCCCGAGGGCCAAGGGGACACTTCGGGATGGGAGAGAGGCAGAGTAAGATTAGGCCCGAGGGCCAAGGGGAGACTTAGGGAGGGGAGGGAGGCAGACTAAGAGTAGGCCCGAGGGCCAAGAGGAGACTTAGGGTGGGGAGCGAGGCAGACTAAACGTAGGCCCGAGGGCCAAGGGGAGACTTAGGGAGGGGAGCGAGGCAGACTAAGAGTAGGCCCGAGGGCCAAGGGGAGACTTAGGGAGGGGAGCGAGGCAGACTAAGCGTAGGCCTGAGGGCCAAGGGGAGACTTAGGGAGGGGAGCGAGACAGACTAAGAGTAGGCCCGAGGGCCAAGGCGAGACTTAGGGAGGGGAGCGAGGCAGACTAAGAGTAGGCCCGAGGGCCAAGGCGAGACTTAGGGAGGGGAGCGAGGCAGACTAAAAGTAGGCCCGAGGGCCAAGGCGAGACTTAGGGAGGCAGATTAAGAGTAGGCCCGAGAGCCAAGGCGAGACTTAGGGAGGGGAGGGAGGCAGATTAAGAGTAGGCCCAAGGGCCGAGGTGAGACTTAGGGAGGGGAGAGAGGCAGACTAAGAGTAGGCCCGAGAGCCAAGGGGAGACGTAGGGAGGGGGGGGGGTGGTGAGGCAGACTAAGAGTAGGCCCGAGGGCCTAGGAGAGGGAAAAAGGGCAAGAGGAAGGCCAAGGGGTTGAAGGGAACAGGGGGGGGTGGAGGGGGGGTGCTTGGAGTCAGGGTCTGCCCTCTCTGCTGGGGGGCATCAGTTGTCTGGACGGTGTCAAGAGCAGGAGACGGGTGGGTAGGGGGATAGAGAGAGAGGGAGAGGGATGAGCAGAGGGAGAGAGAGAGAGAGAGAGAGAGAAAGGGAGAGAGGGAGAGAATCAGAGAGAAATGGAGAGAGGGAGAGAATCAGAGAGAAATGGAGAGAGGGGAGTGAGTCAGAGAGAAATGGAGAGAGGGAGAGAATCAGAGAGAAATGGAGAGAGGGAGAGAATCAGAGAGAAATGGAGAGAGGGAGAGAATCAGAGAGAAATGGAGAGAGGGAGAGAATCAGAGAGAAATGGAGAGAGGGAGAGAATCAGAGAGAAATGGAGAGAGGGAGAGAATCAGAGAGAAATGGAGAGAGGGAGAGAATCAGGTAGAAATGGAGAGAGGGAGAGAATCAGAGAGAAATGGAGAGAGGGAGAGAATCAGAGAGAAATGGAGAGAGGGAGAGAGTCAGAGAGAAATGGAGAGATGGAGAGAATCAGAGAGAAATGGAGAGAGAGAGAGAGTCAGAGAGAAATGGAGAGAGGGAGAGAATCAGAGAGAAATGGAGAGAGGGAGAGAATCAGAGAGAAATGGAGAGAGGGAGAGAATCAGAGAGAAATGGAGAGAGGGAGAGAATCAGGGAGAAATGGAGAGAGGGAGAGAATCAGAGAGAAATGGAGAGAGGGAGAGAATCAGAGAGAAATGGCGAGAGGGAGAGAATCAGAGAGAAATGGAGAGAGGGAGAGAATCAGGGAGAAATGGAGAGGGAGAGAATCAGAGAGAAATGGAGAGAGGGAGAGAATCAGAGAGAAATGGAGAGAGGGAGAGAATCAGAGAGAAATGGAGAGAGGGAGAGAATCAGAGAGACACGGAGAGAGGGAGAGAATCAGAGAGAAATGGAGAGAGGGAGAGAATCAGAGAGACACGGAGAGAGGGAGAGAATCAGAGAGAAATGGAGAGAGGGAGAGAATCAGAGAGAAATGAGGAGAGGGAGAGAATCAGAGGGACACGGAGAGAGGGAGAGAATCAGAGTGACACGGAGAGAGGGAGAGAATCAGAGGGACACGGAGAGAGGGAGAGAATCAGAGAGACACGGAGAGAGGGAGAGAATCTGAGAGAAATGGATAGAGGGAGAGAATCAGAGGGAAATGGAGAGAGGGAGAGAATCAGAGAGAAATGGAGAGAGGGAGAGAATCAGAGAGAAATGGAGAGAGGGAGAGAATCAGAGAGAAATGGAGAGAGGGAGAGAATCAGAGAGAAATGGAGAGAGGGGAGAGAATCAGAGGGAAATGGAGAGAGGGAGAGAATCAGAGGGAAATGGAGAGAGGGAGAGAATCAGAGAGAAATGGACAGAGGGAGAGAATCAGAGAGAAATGGAGAGAGGGAGAGAATCAGAGAGAAATGGAGAGAGGGAGAGAATCAGAGAGAAATGGAGAGAGGGAGAGAATCAGGGAGACACGGAGAGAGGGAGAGAATCAGAGGGAAATGGAGAGAGGGAGAGAATCAGAGGGAAATGGAGAGAGGGAGAGAATCAGGGAGAAATGGAGAGAGGGAGAGAATCAGAGAGAAATGGAGAGAGGGAGAGAATCAGAGAGAAATGGAGAGAGGGAGAGAATCAGAGAGAAATGGAGAGAGGGAGAGAATCAGAGAGAAATGGAGAGAGGGAGAGAATCAGAGAGAAATGGAGAGAGGGGAGAGAATCAGGGAGAAATGGAGAGAGGGAGAGAATCAGGGAGAAATGGAGAGAGGGAGAGAATCAGGGAGAAATGGAGAGAGGGAGAGAATCAGAGAGAAATGGAGAGAGGGAGAGAATCAGAGAGAAATGGAGAGAGGGAGAGAATCAGAGAGAAATGGAGAGAGGGAGAGAATCAGAGAGAAATGGAGAGAGGGAGAGAATCAGAGAGAAATGGAGAGAGGGAGAGAATCAGAGAGAAATGGAGAGAGGGAGAGAATCAGAGAGAAATGGAGAGAGGGAGAGAATCAGAGAGAAATGGAGAGAGGGAGAGAATCAGAGAGAAATGGAGAGAGGGAGAGAATCAGAGAGAAATGGAGAGAGGGAGAGAATCAGAGGGAAATGGAGAGAGGGAGAGAATCAGAGAGAAATGGAGAGAGGGAGAGAATCAGAGAGAAATGGAGAGAGGGAGAGAATCAGCGAGAAATGGAGAGAGGGAGAGAATCAGAGAGAAATGGAGAGAGGGAGAGAGTCAGAGAGAAATGGAGAGAGGGAGAGAATCAGAGAGAAATGGAGAGAGGGAGAGAATCAGAGAGAAATGGAGAGAGGGAGAGAATCAGAGGGAAATGGAGAGAGGGAGAGAATCAGAGGGAAATGGAGAGAGGGAGAGAATCAGAGAGAAATGGAGAGAGGGAGAGAATCAGGGAGAAATGGAGAGAGGGAGAGAATCAGAGAGAAATGGAGAGAGGGAGAGAATCAGAGAGAAATGGAGAGAGGAAGAGAATCAGAGAGAAATGGAGAGAGGGAGAGAATCAGAGAGAAATGGAGAGAGGGAGAGAATCAGAGGCAAATGGAGAGAGGGAGAGAATCAGGGAGAAATGGAGAGAGGGAGAGAATCAGAGAGAAATGGAGAGAGGGAGAGAATCAGAGAGAAATGGAGAGAGGGAGAGAATCAGAGGCAAATGGAGAGAGGGAGAGAATCAGGGAGAAATGGAGAGAGGGAGAGAATCACAGAGACACGGAGAGAGGGAGAGAATCAGAGAGAAATGGAGAGAGGGAGAGAATCAGAGAGAAATGGAGAGAGGGAGAGAATCAGAGAGAAATGGAGAGAGGGTGAGAATCAGAGAGAAATGGAGAGAGGGAGAGAGTCAGAGAGAAATGGAGAGAGGGAGAGAATCAGGGAGAAATGGAGAGAGGGAGAGAATCAGAGAGAAATGAAAAGTGGGAGAGAATCAGAGAGACACGGAGAGAGGGAGAGAATCAGAGAGAAATGGAGAGAGGGAGAGAATCAGAGAGAAATGGAGCGAGGGAGAGAATCAGGGAGAAATGGAGAGAGGGAGAGAATCAGGGAGACACGGAGAGAGGGAGAGAATCAGAGAGAAATGGAGAGAGGGAGAGAATCAGAGAGAAATGGAGAGAGGGAGAGAATCAGGGAGAAATGGAGAGACGGAGAGAATCAGAGAGAAATGGAGAGAGGGAGAGAATCAGAGAGAAATGGAGAGAGGGAACGAATCAGAGAGAAATGGAGAGAGGGAGAGAATCAGAGAGAAAGGGAGAGAGGGAACGAATCAGAGAGAAATGGAGAGAGGGAGAGAATCAGAGAGAAATGGAGAGAGGGAGAGAATCAGAGAGAAATGGAGAGAGGGAGAGAATCAGAGAGAAATGGAGAGAGGGAGAGAATCAGAGAGAAATGGAGAGAGGGAGAGAGTCAGAGAGAAATGGAGAGAGGGAGAGAATCAGAGAGAAATGGAGAGAGGGAGAGAATCAGAGAGAAATGGAGAGAGGGAGAGAATCAGGGAGAAATGGAGAGAGGGAGAGAATCAGGGAGAAATGGAGAGAGGGAGAGAATCAGCGAGAAATGGAGAGAGAGAGAGAATCAGAGAGAAATAAAAAGTGGGAGAGAATCAGAGAGACACGGAGAGAGGGAGAGAATCAGAGAGAAATGGAGAGAGGGAGAGAATCAGAGAGAAATGGAGCGAGGGAGAGAATCAGGGAGAAATGGAGAGAGGGAGAGAATCAGGGAGACACGGAGAGAGGGAGAGAATCAGAGAGAAATGGAGAGAGGGAGAGAATCAGAGAGAAATGGAGAGAGGGAGAGAATCAGGGAGAAATGGAGAGACGGAGAGAATCAGAGAGAAATGGAGAGAGGGAGAGAATCAGAGAGAAATGGAGAGAGGGAACGAATCAGAGAGAAATGGAGAGAGGGAGAGAATCAGAGAGAAAGGGAGAGAGGGAACGAATCAGAGAGAAATGGAGAGAGGGAGAGAATCAGAGAGAAATGGAGAGAGGGAGAGAATCAGAGAGAAATGGAGAGAGGGAGAGAATCAGAGAGAAATGGAGAGAGGGAGAGAATCAGAGAGAAATGGAGAGAGGGAGAGAATCAGAGAGAAATGGAGAGAGGGAGAGAGTCAGAGAGAAATGGAGAGAGGGAGAGAATCAGAGAGAAATGGAGAGAGGGAGAGAATCAGAGAGAAATGGAGAGACGGAGAGAATCAGAGAGAAATAGAGAGAGGGAGAAAATCAGAGAGAAATGGAGAGAGGGAGAGAATCAGAGAGAAATGGAGAGAGGGAGAGAATCAGAGAGAAATGGAGAGAGGGAGAGAATCAGAGAGAAATGGAGAGAGGGAACGAATCAGAGAGAAATGGAGAGAGGGAGAGAATCAGAGAGAAATGGAGAGAGGGAGAGAATCAGAGAGAAATGGAGAGAGGGAGAGAATCAGGGAGAAATGGAGAGAGGGAGAGAATCAGAGGGAAATGGAGAGAGGGAGAGAATCAGGGAGAAATGGAGAGAGGGAGAGAATCAGAGAGAAATGGAGAGAGGGAGAGAATCAGAGAGAAATGGAGAGAGGGAGAGAATCACAGAGAAATGGAGAGAGGGAGAGAATCAGAGAGAAATGGAGAGAGGGAGAGAATCAGAGAGAAATGGAGAGAGGGAGTGAATCAGAGAGAAATGGAGAGAGGGAGAGAATCAGAGAGAAATGGAGAGAGGGAGAGAATCAGAGAGAAATGGAGAGAGGGAGAGAATCAGAGAGAAATGGAGAGAGAGAGAATATCAGAGAGAAATGGAGAGAGGGAGAGAAACAGAGAGAAATGGAGAGAGGGAGAGAATCAGGGAGAAATGGAGAGAGGGAGAGAATCAGAGAGAAATGGAGAGAGGGAGAGAATCAGAGAGAAATGGAGAGAGGGAGAGAATCAGAGAGAAATGGAGAGAGGGAGAGAATCAGAGAGAAATGGTGAGAGGGAGAGAATCAGAGAGAAATGGAGAGAGGGAGAGAAGCAGAGAGAAATGGAGAGAGGGAGAGAATCAGTGAGAAATGGAGAGAGGGAGAGAATCAGAGAGAAATGGAGAGAGGGAGAGAATCAGAGAGAAATGGAGAGAGGGAGAGAATCAGAGGGAAATGGAGAGAGGGAGAGAATCAGAGAGAAATGGAGAGAGGGAGAGAGTCAGAGAGAAATGGAGAGAGGGAGAGAATCAGGGAGAAATGGAGAGAGGGAGAGAGTCAGAGAGAAATGGAGAGAGGGAGAGAGTCAGAGAGAAATGGAGAGAGGGAGAGAATCAGGGAGAAATGGAGAGAGGGAGAGAATCAGAGAGAAATGGAGAGAGGGAGAGAATCAGAGAGAAATGGAGAGAGGGAGAGAATCAGAGAGAAATGGAGAGAGGGAGAGAATCAGAGAGAAATGGAGAGAGGGAGAGAATCAGAGAGAAATGGAGAGAGGGAGAGAATCAGGGAGAAATGGAGAGAGGGAGAGAATCAGAGAGAAATGGAGAGAGGGAGAGAATCAGAGAGACACGGAGAGAGGGAGAGAATCAGAGAGAAATGGAGAGAGGGAGAGAATCAGAGAGAAATGGAGAGAGGGAGAGAATCAGAGAGACACGGAGAGAGGGAGAGAATCAGAGAGAAATGGAGAGAGGGAGAGAATCAGAGAGACACGGAGAGAGGGAGAGAATCAGAGAGAAATGGAGAGAGGGAGAGAATCAGGGAGAAATGGAGAGAGGGAGAGAATCAGAGAGAAATGGAGAGAGGGAGAGAATCAGAGAGACACGGAGAGAGGGAGAGAATCAGAGAGAAATGGAGAGAGGGAGAGAATCAGGGAGAAATGGAGAGAGGGAGAGAATCAGAGAGAAATGGAGAGAGGGAGAGAATCAGAGAGAAATGGAGAGAGGGAGAGAATCAGAGAGAAATGGAGAGAGGGAGAGAATCAGAGAGAAATGGAGACAGGGAGAGAATCAGAGAGAAATGGAGAGAGGGAGAGAATCAGAGAGAAATGGAGAGAGGGAGAGAATCAGAGAGAAATGGAGAGAGGGAGAGAATCAGGGAGAAATGGAGAGAGGGAGAGAATCAGAGAGAAATGGAGAGAGGGAGAGAATCAGAGAGAAATGGAGAGAGGGAGAGAATCAGAGAGAAATGGAGAGAGGGAGAGAATCAGGGGGAAATGGAGAGAGGGAGAGAATCAGAGAGAAATGGAGAGATGGAGGGAATCAGAGAGAAATGGAGAGAGGGAGAGAATCAGAGAGACACGGAGAGAGGGAGAGAATCAGGGAGACACGGAGAGAGGGAGAGAATCAGAGAGAAATGGAGAGAGGGAGAGAATCAGAGAGAAATGGAGAGAGGGAGAGAATCAGAGAGAAATGGAGAGAGGGAGAGAATCAGAGAGAAATGGAGAGAGGGAGAGAATCAGAGAGAAATGGAGAGAGGGAGAGAATCAGAGAGAAATGGAGAGAGGGAGAGAATCAGGGAGACACGGAGAGAGGGAGAGAATCAGAGAGAAATGGAGAGAGGGAGAGAATCAGAGAGAAATGGAGAGAGGGAGAGAATCAGAGAGAAATGGAGAGAGGGAGAGAATCAGGGAGAAATGGAGAGAGGGAGAGAATCAGAGAGACATGGAGAGAGGGAGAGAATCAGAGAGAAATGGAGAGAGGGAGAGAATCAGAGAGACATGGAGAGAGGGAGAGAATCAGAGAGAAATGGAGAGAGGGAGAGAATCAGAGAGAAATGGAGAGAGGGAGAGAATCAGAGAGACATGGAGAGAGGGAGGGAATCAGAGAGAAATGGAGAGAGGGAGAGAATCAGAGAGAAATGGAGAGAGGGAGAGAATCAGAGAGAAATGGAGAGAGGGAGAGAATCAGAGAGAAATGGAGAGAGGGAGAAAATCAGAGAGAAATGGAGAGAGGGAGAGAATCAGAGAGTAATGGAGAGAGGGAGAGAATCAGGGAGAAATGGAGAGAGGGAGAGAATCAGAGAGAAATGGAGAGAGGGAGAGAATCAGAGAGACACGGAGAGAGGGAGAGAATCAGAGGGAAATGGAGAGAGGGAGAGAATCAGAGAGAAATGGAGAGAGGGAGAGAATCAGGGAGACACGGAGAGAGGGAGAGAATCAGAGAGAAATGGAGAGAGGGAGAGAATCAGGGAGACACGGAGAGAGGGAGAGAATCAGAGAGATGCGCAGTTGGAGAGCCAGGGACTTAGATACAAACGAACAGAGAGAGAGAGATAACGATTGAGAAGGACGTGGCAGATAGAGAGAGGGAGCGAGGGAGAGAGAGGGAGAGAGAGTGAGAGAGAGAGAGAGGGAGAGAGAAGGAACCTGTCCACGCCGGTCCCCGGCGCTGACGCAGAGAGTTACAGATGTTGTCGGCGAGCCTGAAGATAGGGTCGGGTCATCCAGGGGGTTGGCTGGTGTCTGCAGCTGGATGGGAAATGCAGACTGCGCTGTTCGGAAAGAGCAAGACTGAGATTGGAGCTGGGCTTGAAGGTGATGGAGGGAGGGAGCGAGGGAGCGAGGGAGGGAGGGAGGGAGCGAGGGAGCGAGGGAGGGAGGGTTAGGGTTAAAGTTGCTCCGTATGAATAGTAACGAACAAACCCAGCAGTCAAATCAATTCGTAATCAAATCGAGTTCAGGCAAATATATCCAGAGATAACACGAGTGCTCAGCAAAGACTGGCCAGGTGAGCTGACACATCCTGTGTACACACGAGGTTCAACTCTTACACACTGCACCAGCACTGACCCAGCACTGACCCTGCGACAGTGCGGCACTCCCTCAGCGCTGAATCTCCAACAGTGCGGCGCTCCCTCAGCACTGACCCTCCGACAGTGCGGCTCTCCCTCAGCGCTGACCCTCCGACAGTGCGGCTCTCCCTCAGCGCTGAATCTCCGACAGTGCGGCGCTCCCTCAGCACTGACCCTCTGACAGTGCGGCTCTCCCTCAGCACTGACCCTCCGACAGTGCGGCTCTCCCTCAGCGCTGACCCTCCGACAGCGCGGCGCTCCCTCAGCACTGACCCTCCGACAGTGCGGCGCTCCCTCAGCACTGACCCTCCGACAGTGCAGCTCTCCCTCAGTACTGACCCTCCGACAGTGCGGCGCTCCCTCAGCACTGACCCTCCGACAGTGCGGCGCTCCCTCAGCACTGACCCTCCGACAGTACGGCGCTCCCTCAGCGCTGAATCTCCGACAGTGCGGCTCTCCTTCAGCACTGACCCTCCGACAGTGCGGCTCTCCCTCAGCACTGACCCTCCGACAGTGCGGCTCTCCCTCAGTATTGACCCTCCGACAGTGCGGCTCTCCCTCAGCACTGACCCTCTGACAGTGCGGCTCTCCCTCAGCACTGACCCTCCGACAGTGCGGCTCTCCCTCAGCACTGACCCTCCGACAGTGTGGTTCTCCCTCAGCACTGACCCTCCAACAGCGCGGCGCTCCCTCAGCACTGACCCTCCGACAGTGCGGCTCTCCCTCAGCACTGACCCTCCGACAGTGCGGCTCTCCCTCAGTACAGACCCTCCGACAGTGTGGCTCTCCATCAGTACTGACCCTCCGACAGTGCGGCGCACCCTCAGCGCAGACCCTCCGACACAGCGGCTCTCCCTCAGCGCTGACCCTCCGATAGTGCGGCGCTCCCTCAGCACTGACCCTCCGACAGTGCGGCTCTCCCTCAGCGCTGACCCTCCAACAGTGCGGCTCTCCCTCAGCGCTGACCCTCCGACAGTGCGTCTCTCCCTCAGTACTGACCCTCCGACAGGACGGCGCTCCCTCAGCACTGACCCTCCGACAGTGCGGCGCTCCCTCAGCGCAGACCCTCTGCCAGTACGGCTCACCCACAGCGCTGACCCTCTGACAGTGCAGCTCTCTCTCAGCACTGACCCTCCGACAGTGCGGCTCTCCCTCAGCACTGACCCTCCGACTGTGCGGCTCTCCCTCAGCACTGACCCTCCGACAGTGCGGCGCTCCCTCAGCACTGACCCTCCGACAGTGCGGCTCTCCCTCAGCACTGACCCTCCGACAGCGCGGCTCTCCCTCAGCGCTGACCCTCCGACAGCGCGGCTCTCCCTCAGCACTGACCCTCCGACAGTGCTGCACTCTGCTTGTACTGCACTGTAACATTCTCCCCAAGTTACTCGGAGGTGTTATACCCATACTGCAGTGACGATTGACACTCACATCACCAGTGAAAGGGTTAAGCGTGGATGTAAATGTGGTTCCTGTCCTCATTTCACTCTCGAAACAATTAGTAAAATGCTCTCTCGTCCCTCTCAGGTGAATGCGGTGTCAGGACACACACCCTGACTGGGGACGCTAGAAGCTGGGCAGTTCAGTGAGGCACAGGAGGACAGGTCACTGTCACAGGTAAAACTCTGGACTGAAATGAAGACGTTTGCTTCCCTCAGACAGGGGTGAAGGAACAGAGCTCCCTAACCCAGAGACGGAGCGGATGCTACGAGCGATGAGGACCACCACAGGCTGGAGAACACAGAGCAAGGGGCAGGAAAGGGGATCGTGGCGAAAAGGGAGAGGGTAACATGATGGGGACGAGGATTAAGCTCAGCCAAGACTGGACTGAAGAGTGCAGCAGGAGTGGACAGGCTGAATGGTTTAGACCTGACAATATTCTCTAATAATCCTGAGCGTAGACCACTGATATATCTCACAATCATCACTGTAACACTGATATATCCCACATCCATCACTGTAACACTGATATATCCCACATCCATCACTGTAACACTGATATATCTCACATCAATCACTGTAACACTGATATATCCCACATCCATCACTGTAACACTGATATATCCCACATCCATCACTGTAACACTGATATATCCCACATCCATCACTGTAACACTGATATATCCCACATCCATCACTGTAACACTGATATATCCCACATCCATCACTGTAACAATCTGATATATCCCACATCCATCACTGTAACAATCTGATATATCCCACACCCCTCACTGTAACACTCTGATATATCCCACACCCCTCACTGTAACACTCTGATATACCCCACACCCCTCACTGTAACACACTAATATATCCCACACCCCTCACTGTAACACTCTGATATATCCCACACCCCTCACTGTAACACTGTGATATATCCCACACCCCTCACTGTAACACTCTGATATATCCTACACTCATCACTGTAACAATCTGATATATCCCCACACCACTCACTGTGACAATCTGATATATACCACACCCCTCAATGTAAGACTCTGATATAACCCACACACTCCACTGTAACACTCTGATATACCCAAGACTCCCCACTGTAACACTCTGATATATCCCACACCCCACACTGAAACACTCTGATATACCCCACACCCATCACTGTAACACTCTGATATACCCCACACCCCTCACGGTAACACTCTGATATATCCCACACTCCTCACTGTAACACTCCGATATATCCCACACCCCTCACTGTAACACTCTGATGTATCTAACAAACCTCACTGTAACAAACTGATATATCCCACACCCCTCACTGTAACACTCTAATATATCCAACAACACTGAATGTAACAAACTGATATATCCCACACCCCTCACTGCAACACTCTGATATATCCAACAAGACTCAATGTAACAAACTGATATATCCCACACCCCTCATTGTAACAGTCTGATATAACACACACCCCTCACTTTAACACTCTGATATATCACACACATCTCACTGTAACACTCTGATATATCCCACACCGCTCACTGTAACACTCTGATAAATCCCCACACCCATCACTGTAACACTCGAATATATCCCACACTCTACAAAGTAAGACTCTGACATATCCAACACCCCTCAATGTCACATTATGATATATCCCACACCCCTCACTGTAACACTCTGATATATCCCACACCCCTCACTGTAACACTCTGATATATCCAACACCCCTCACTGTAACACTCTGATATATCCCACACCCCTCACTGTAACACTCTGATATATCCCCCACGCCTCACTGTAACACGCTGATATATCCCACACGCATCAAATTAACACACTGATATATCCCACACCCCTCACTGTAACACTCTGATATGTCCCACACCCCTCACTGTAACACTCTGATACACCTCACACCCCTCACTGTAAAACCCCGATATACCCCACAACCCTCAATGTAACACTCTGATATACCCAAACCCCTCACAGTAACACTCTGATATACCCCACACCCCTCACTGTAACACAATGATATACACCACACCCCTCACTGTAACACTCTGATATACCCCACACCCCTCACTGTAACACTCTGATATATCCCACACCCCTCACTGAAACACTCTGATATATACCACACACCCCTCACTGTAACATTCTGATATACCGCAAACCAATCACTGTAACACACTGATATATCCCACACCCGCCACTGTAATACTCTGCTATACCCCAACCCCCTAACTGTAACACTCTGATATATCCCACACCCCTCACTGTAACAATCTGATATACCCCACAGCCCTCACTGTAACACTCTGATATATCACACACCCCTCACTGTAACACTCTGATATATCCCACACCCCTCATTGTAACGCTCTGATATAACCCACTCACCTCAGTCTCACACTCTGATATATCGTACACACCTCACTGGAGCACTCTGATATACCTAAACCATCACTGTATAACTCTGATATATCCCACACCCCTCACAGCAACACTCTGATATATCCCACACGATCACTGTAACACTCTGATAAACACTACAACGCTCACTGTAACACTCTGATATATCCCACACCCTAACTGTAACACTCTGATATATCCCACACCCACACTGTAACACTCTGATATATCCCACACCCCTCACTGTAACACTCTGATATATCCCGCACAACTCACTGTAAAACTCTGATATACCCCACACCCATCACTGTAACACTCTGATATATCCCACACCCCTCACTGTAACACTCTGATATATCCCACACACCTCACTGTAACACTCTGATATTTCCCACACCCCTCACTGCAACATTCTGATATTTCCCACACCCCTCACTGTAACACTCTGATATATCGAACATCCCTCAATGTAACACGCTGATATATCCCACACCACTCACTGTAACACTCTGATATATCCCACACTCCTCACTGTAACACTCTATATATCCCACACTCCTCAATGTAACACACTGATATATCCCACACCCCTCACTGTAAGACTCAGATATATCCCACACCCCTCACTGTAACACTCTGATATATCCCACACCCCTCACTGTAACACTCTGATATATCCCACACCCCTCACTGTAACACTCTGTTATATCCCACACCCTCACTGTTATACTCTGATATATCCCACACCCCTCACTGTAACACTCTGATATATCCCACACCCCTCACTGTAACACACTGATATATCCAACACCTCTCACAGTAACACTCCGATATATCCCAAACTACTCACTGTAACACACTGATATTTCCAACACACCTCACTGTAACACTCTGATATATCCCACACCCCTCATTGTAACAAACTGATATATCCCACACCCCTCACTGTAACACTCTGATATATCCAACAACACTGAATGTAACAAACTGATATATCCCACACCCCTCACTGCAACACTCTGATATATCCAACAAGACTCAATGTAACAAACTGATATATCCCACACCCCTCATTGTTACAGTCTGATATAACACACACCCCTCACGTTAACACTCTGATATATCACACACATCTCACTGTAACACTCTGATATATCCCACACCGCTCATTGTAACACTCTGATAAATCCCCACACCCATCACTGTAACACTCGAATATATCCCACACTCTACAAAGTAAGACTCTGACATATCCAACACCCCTCAATGTCACATTATGATATATCCCACACCCCTCACTGTAACACTCTGATATATCCCACACCCCTCACTGTAACACTCTGATATATCCAACACCCCTCACTGTAACACTCTGATATATCCCACACCCCTCACTGTAACACTCTGATATATCCCACACCCCTCACTGTAACACGCTGATATATCCCACACGCATCAAATTAACACACTGATATATCCCACACCCCTCACTGTAACACTCTGATATGTCCCACACCCCTCACTGTAACACTCTGATACACCTCACACCCCTCACTGTAAAACCCCGATATACCCCACAACCCTCAATGTAACACTCTGATATACCCACTCCCCTCACAGTAACACTCTGATATACCCCACACCCCTCACTGTAACACAGTGATATACACCACACCCCTCACTGTAACACTCTGATATACCCCACACTCCTCACTGTAACACTCTGATATACCCCACACCCCTCACTGAAACACTCTGATATATCCCACACCCCTCACTGTAACACTCTGATATATACCACACACCCCTCACTGTAACATTCTGATATACCGCAAACCAATCACTGTAACACACTGATATATCCCACACCCGCCACTGTAATACTCTGCTATACCCCAACCCCCTCACTCTAACACTCTGATATATCCCACACCCCTCACTGTAACAATCTGATATACCCCACACCCCTCACTGTAACACTCTGATATATCACACACCCCTCACTGTAACACTCTGATATATCCCACACCCCTCATTGTAACGCTCTGATATAACCCACTCACCTCAGTCTCACACTCTGATATATCGTACACACCTCACTGGAGCACACTGATATACCCAAACCATCACTGTATAACTCTGATATATCCCACACCCCTCACAGCAACACTCTGATATATCCCACACCATCACTGTAACACTCTGATAAACACTACAACGCTCACTGTAACACTCTGATATATCCCACACCCTAACTGTAACACTCTGATATATCCCACACCCACACTGTAACACTCTGATATATCCCACAACCCTCACTGTAACACTCTGATATATCCCGCACAACTCACTGTAACACTCTGATATACCCCACACCCATCACTGTAACACTCTGATATATCCCACACCCCTCACTGTAACACTCTGATATATCCCACACACCTCACTGTAACACTCTGATATATCCCACACCCCTCACTGTAACATTCTGATATTTCCCACACCCCTCACTGTAACACTCTGATATATCGAACATCCCTCAATGTAACACTCTGATATATCCCACACCACTCACTGTAACACTCTGATATATCCCACACTCCTCACTGTAACACTCTATATATCCCACACTCCTCAATGTAACACACTGATATTTCCCACACCCCTCACTGTAAGACTCAGATATATCCCACACCCCTCACTGTAACACTCTGATATATCCCACACCCCTCACTGTAACACTCTGATATATCCCACACCCCTCACTGTAACACTCTGTTATATCCCACACCCTCACTGTTATACTCTGATATATCCCACACCCCTCACTGTAACACTCTGATATATCCCACACCCCTCACTGTAACACACTGATATATCCAACACCTCTCACAGTAACACTCCGATATATCCCAAACTACTCACTGTAACACACTGATATATCCAACACACCTCACTGTAACACTCTGATATATCCCACACCCCTCATTGTAACAAACTGATATATCCCACACCCCTCACTGTAACACTCTGATATATCCAACAACACT
This sequence comes from Isurus oxyrinchus, assembly GCA_026770705.1. NCBI lineage: Eukaryota > Metazoa > Chordata > Chondrichthyes > Lamniformes > Lamnidae > Isurus > Isurus oxyrinchus. Next base: position 188,654 of record JANJGN010001044.1, on the reverse strand, counting down.
GAATGTAACAAACTGATATATCCCACACCCCTCACTGCAACACTCTGATATATCCAACAAGACTCAATGTAACAAACTGATATATCCCACACCCCTCATTGTAACAGTCAGATATAACACACACCCCTCACTTTAACACTCTGATATATCACACACATCTCACTGTAACACTCTGATATATCCCACACCGCTCACTGTAACACTCTGATAAATCCCCACACCCATCACTGTAACACTTGAATATATCCCACACTCTACAAAGTAAGACTCTGACATATCCAACACCCCTCAATGTCACATTATGATATATCCCACACCCCTCACTGTAACACTCTGATATATCCCACACCCCTCACTGTAACACTCTGATATATCCAACACCCCTCACTGTAACACTCTGATATATCCCACACCCCTCACTGTAACACTCTGATATATCCCACACCCCTCACTGTAACACGCTGATATATCCCACACGCATCAAATTAACACACTGATATATCCCACACCCCTCACTGTAACACTCTGATATGTCCCACACCCCTCACTGTAACACTCTGATACACCTCACACCCCTCACTGTAAAACCCCGATATACCCCACAACCCTCAATGTAACACTCTGATATACCCACTCCCCTCACAGTAACACTCTGATATACCCCACACCCCTCACTGTAACACAATGATATACACCACACCCCTCACTGTAACACTCTGATATACCCCACACTCCTCACTGTAACACTCTGATATACCCCACACCCCTCACTGAAACACTCTGATATATCCCACACCCCTCACTGTAACACTCTGATATATACCACACACCCCTCACTGTAACATTCTGATATACCGCAAACCAATCACTGTAACACACTGATATATCCCACACCCGCCACTGTAATACTCTGCTATACCCCAACCCCCTCACTCTAACACTCTGATATATCCCACACCCCTCACTGTAACAATCTGATATACCCCACACCCCTCACTGTAACACTCTGATATATCCCACACACCTCACTGTAACACTCTGATATATCACACACCCCTCACTGTAACACTCTGATATACCCCACACCCCTCACTGTAACACTCTGATATATCCCACACCCCTCACTGTAACACTCTGATATATCACACACCCCTCACTGTAACACTCTGATATATCCCACACCCCTCATTGTAACGCTCTGATATAACCCACTCACCTCAGTCTCACACTCTGATATATCGTACACACCTCACTGGAGCACTCTGATATACCCAAACCATCACTGTATAACTCTGATATATCCCACACCCCTCACAGCAACACTCTGATATATCCCACACCATCACTGTAACACTCTGATAAACACTACAACGCTCACTGTAACACTCTGATATATCCCACACCCTAACTGTAACACTCTGATATATCCCACACCCACACTGTAACACTCTGATATATCCCACAACCCTCACTGTAACACTCTGATATATCCCGCACAACTCACTGTAACACTCTGATATACCCCACACCCATCACTGTAACACTCTGATATATCCCACACCCCTCACTGTAACACTCTGATATATCCCACACACCTCACTGTAACACTCTGATATATCCCACACCCCTCACTGTAACATTCTGATATTTCCCACACCCCTCACTGTAACACTCTGATATATCGAAAATCCCTCAATGAAACACTCTGATATATCCCACACCACTCACTGTAACACTCTGATATATCCCACACTCCTCACTGTAACACTCTATATATCCCACACTCCTCAATGTAACACACTGATATATCCCACACCCCTCACTGTAAGACTCAGATATATCCCACACCCCTCACTGTAACACTCTGATATATCCCACACCCCTCCCTGTAACACTCTGATATATCCCACAGCCCTCACTGTAACACTCTGTTATAACCCACACCCTCACTGTTATACTCTGATATATCCCACACCCCTCACTGTAACACTCTGATATATCCCACACCCCTCACCGTAACACTCTAATATATCCCACAGAGCTCACTCTAACAATCTTTTATATTCCACACCACTCACTGTAACACTCTGATATATCCCACACCCCTCAAAGTTACATTCTGATATATCCCACACCACTCACTGTACACACTGATATATCCCACACACCTCACTGTAACACTCTGATATATCCCACACCCCTCACTGTAACACACTGATATATCCCACACCCCTCACTATAACACACTGATATATCCCACAGCCCGGACTGTAACACTCCGATATATCCCAAACCCCGCAGTGTAACACTCTGATATATCCCACACCCCTCACTGTAACACGCTGATATACCCCACACACCTCACTGTAACACGCTGATATATCCCACACCCTTCATTGTAACACTCTGATATATCCCACTCCCCTCAGTGTGACACTCTGATTTATCCCACACCCCTCACTGTAACACTCTGATATATCCCACTCCCCTCAGTGTGACACTCTGATATATCGCACACCCCTCACTGTAACAGTCTGATATACCCCACACCCCTCACTGTAACACTCTGATATATCCCACACCCCTCACTGTAACACTCTGACATACCCCACACACCTCACTGTAACACTCTGACATATCCCACACAACTCACTGTAACACTCTGATATATCCCACACTCCTCAATGTAACACACTGATATATCCCACACCCCTCACTGTAACACTCTGATCTTTCCCACACCTCTCACAGCAACACTCTGATATATCCCACACCATCATTGTAACACTCTGATAAACACTACAACGCTCACTGTAACACTCTGATATATCCCACACCCTAACTGTAACACTCTGATATATCCCACACCCACACTGTAACACTCTGATATATCCCACACCCCTCACTGTAACACTCTGATATATCCCGCACAACTCACTGTAACACTCTTATATATCCCACACCCTTCACTGTAACACTCTGATATACCCCACACCCCTCACTGTAACACTCTGATATATCCCACAACCCTCATTGTAACACTCTGATATATCCCACACCCCTCACTGTAACACTCTGATATATCCCACACCCCTCACTGTAACATTCTGATATTTCCCACACCCCTCACTGTAACACTCTGATATATCGAACATCCCTCAATGTAACACTCTGATATATCCCACACCACTCACTGTAACACTCTGATATATCCCACACTCCTCACTGTAACACTCTATACATCCCACACTCCTCAATGTAACACACTGATATATCCCACACACCTCACTGTAACAGTCAGATATATCCCACACCCCTCACTGTAACACTCTGATATATCCCACACCCCTCACTGTAACACTTTGATATATCCCACACCCCTCACTGTAACACTTTGATATATCCCACACACCACACTGTAACACTGTGATATATCCAACAACCCTCACTCTAACACGCTGAAATATCCCACTCCTCTCACTGTAACACACTGATATATCCCACTCCCCTCACTGTAACACTCTGATATACCCCACACACCTCACTGTAACACTCTGATATATCCCACACCCCTCACTGTAATTCTCTGATATATCCCTCACACCTCACTGTAATACTCTGATATATCCCACACCCCTCACTGTCACACTCTGATATATCCCAGTCCCCTCAGTGTGACACTCTGATATATCCCACTCCCCTCACTGTAACACTCTGATTCAACCCACACCCCTCACTGTAACACTCTGATATATCCCACACCCCTCACAGTAACACTCTGATATATCCAACACCCCTCACGGTAACACTCTGATATATCCCAAACCCCTCACTGTTACACTCTGATATATCTCACACCCCTCACTGTAACACTCTGATATATCCCACACCACTAACTGTAACACTCTGATATATCCCACACCCCTCACTGTAACACTCTGATATAACCAACACCCCTCACTGTAACACTCTGATATATCCCAAACCCATCATTGTAACACTCTGATATATCCCACACCCCTCACTGTAACACTCTGACATATCCCACACTCCTCACTGCAACACACTGATATATCCAACACCTCTCACAGTAACACTCTGATATATCCCAAACTCCTCACTGTAACAGACTGATATATTCCACACCCTTCAAAGTTACATTCTGATATATCCCACACCCCTCACTGTAACACACTGATATATCCCACACACATCACTGTAACATTCTGATATATCCCACACCCCTCACTGTAACACACTGATATATCCCACACACATCACTGTAACACTCTGATATATCCCACACCCCGCACTGTAACACTCTGATATATCCCAAAACACTCAAAGTTGCATTCTGATATATCCCACACCCCTCACTGTAACACACTGATATATCACACACCCCTCACTGTAACACACTGATATATCCCACACCCCTCCCCGTAACACTCTGATATATCCAACAAACTCACTCTAACAATCTTTTACATTCCACACCCCTCACTGTAACACACTGATATATCCCACACCCCTCACCCTAACACTATGATATATCTCACACCCCTCAAAGTTACATTCTGATATATCCCACACCCCTCACTGTAACACACTGATATATCCCACACCGCTCACTGTAACACTCTGATATATCCCACACCCCTCACTGTAACACTCTGATATATCCCACACCCCTCCCCGTAACACTCTGATATATCCAACAAACTCACTCTAACAATCTTTTACATTCCACACCCCTCACTGTAACACACTGATATATCCCACACCCCTCACCCTAACACTATGATATATCTCACACCCCTCAAAGTTACATTCTGATATATCCCACACCCCTCACTGTAACACACTGATATATCCCACACCGCTCACTGTAACACTCTGATATATCCCACACCCCTCACTGTAACACTCTGATATATCCCACACCCCTCACTGTAACACACTGATATATCCAACACCCCTCACTGTAACACACTGATATATCCCACACCCCTCACTATAACACACTGATATATCCCACACCCCGCTCTGTAACACTCCGATATATCCCACACCCCGCAGTGTAACACTCTGATATATCCCACACCCCTCACTGTAACATGCTGATATACCCCACACGCCTCACTGTAACACGCTGATATATCCCACACCCTTCACTGTAACACTCTGATATATCCCACTCCCCTCAGTGTGACACTCGGATTTATCCCACACCCCTCACTGTAACACTCTGATATATCACACTCCCCTTACTGTAATGCTCTGATATATCCCACTCCCCTCAGTGTGACACTCTGATATATCCCACACCCTTCACTGTAACACGCTGATATCTCCCACACCCCTCACTGTAACACTCTGATATTTCCCACTCCCCTCACTGTAACACTCTGATTAAACCCACACCCCTCACTGTAACACTCTGATATATCCCAAACCCCTCACGGTAACACGCTGATATATCCTACACACCTCACTGTAACACTCTGATATATCCCACACCCCTCACTGTAACACTCTGATATATCCCACACCCCTCACTGTAACACTCTGTTATATCCCACACCCATCACCGTAACACTCTGATATCTCCAACACCGCTCACCGTAACACTCTGATATATCCCACACCCCTCACTGTAACACTCTGATGTATCCCACACCCCTCACTGTAACACTCTGTTATATCGCACACCCCTCACCGTAACACTCTGAGATATCCTACACCCCTCACTGTGACACTCTGATATATCCCACACCCCTCACTGTAACACTCTGATATATCCCACACCCCTCACTGTAACACTCTGATATATCCCACACCCCTCACTGTAACACACTGATATATCCAACATCTCTCACAGTAACACTCCGATATATCCCAAACTACTCACTGTAACACACTGATATATCCAACACACCTCACTGTAACACTCTGATATATCCCACAAACATCACTCTAACACTCTTTTATATTCCACACCGCTCACTGTAACACTCTGATATAACCCACACCCCTCACTGTAACACTCTGATATACCCCACACACCTCACTGTAACACTCTGATATATCCCACACCTCTCAAAGTTACATTCTGATATATCCCACACCCCTCACTGTAACACACTGATATATCCCACACACCTCACCGTAACACTCTGATATATCCCAAACAACTCAAAGTTGCATTCTGATATATCCCACACCCCTCACTGTAACACACTGATATATCACACACCACTCACTGTAACACACTGATATATCCCACACCCCTCACCGTAACACTCTGATATATCCCACCAAGCTCACCCTATCAATCTTTTATATTCCACACCCCTCACTGTAACACTCTGATATATCCCACACCCCTCACCCTAACACTATGATATATCCCACACCCCTCAAAGTTACATTCTGATATATCCCACACCCCTCACTGTAACACTCTGATATATCCCACACCCATCACTGTAACACTCTGATATATCCCACACCCCTCACTGTAACACACTGATATATCCCACACCCCTCACTATAAAACACTGATATATCCCACACCCCGCACTGTAACACTCCGATATATCCCAAACCCCGCAGTGTAACACTCTGATATATCCCACACCCCTCACTGTAACACGCTGATATACCCCACACACCTCACTGTAACACGCTGATTTATCCCACACCCTTCACTGCAACACCCTGATATATCCCACACCCCTCTTTGTAACACTCTGATATATTCCACACACCTCACTGTAACATTTTGATTTATCCCACACCCCTCACTGCAACACTCTGATATATCCCACACCCCTCACTGTAACACTCTGAAATAAACCACACCCCTCACTGTACCACACTGATATGTCCCACACCCCTCACTGTAACACTTTGATATACCCCACACCCCTCACAGTAACAATCTGATAAACCCCACACCCCACAATGTAACATACTGATATACCTCACACCCCTCCCTGTAAAACTCCGATATACCCCACACCCCTCACCGTAACACTCTGATATATCCCACACCCCTCACTGTAACACTCTGATATATCCCACACCCCTCACTGTAACACTCTGTTATATCCCACACCCCTCACCGTAACACTCTGAGATATCCAACACCCCTCACTGTAACACTCTGATATATCCCACACCCCTCAATGTAACACTCTGATACACCCCACACCGCTCACTGTAACACTCTGATATATCCCACACCGCTCGCTGTAACACTCTGATATATCCCACACCCCTCACTGTAACACACTGATATATCCCACACCCCTCACTATAACACAATGATATATCCCACACCCCGCACAGTAACACTCCGATATATCCCAAACCCCGCAGTGTAACACTCTGATATATCCCACACCCCTCACTGTAACACGCTGATATACCCCACACACCTCACTGTAACACGCTGATATCTCCCACACCCCTCACTGTAACACTCTGATATATCGCACACCCCTCACTGTAACACTCTGATATATCCCACACACCTCACTGTAACATTTTGATTTATCCCAAACCCCTCACTGTAACACTCTGATATATCCCACACCCCTCACTGTAACACTCTGAAATAAACCACACCCCTCACTGTACCACACTGATATGTCCCACACCCCTCACTGCAACACTCTGATATATCCCACACCCCTCACTGTAACACTCTGATATATCCCACACCCCTCACTGTAACACTCTGATATATCCCACATCCCTCACTGTAACACTCTGATATATCCCACACCACTCACAGTAACAATCTGATAAACCCCACAACCCACAATGTAACCTACTGATATACCTCACACCCCTCACTGTAAAACTCCGATATACCCCACAACCCTCACTGTAACACTCTGATATACCCACTCCCCTCACAGTAACACTCTGATATACACCACACCCCTCACTGTAACACAATGATATACACCACACCCCTCACTGTAACACTCTGATATACCCCACACTCCTCACTGTAACACTCTGATATACACCACACCCCTCACTGTAACAATCTGATATATCCCACACCCCTCACTGTAACAGTCTGATATACACCACACACCTCACTGCAACACTCTGATATATCCCACACCCCTCACTGTAACACTCTGATATACCGCCCACCAATCACTGTAACACTCTGATATATCCCACACCCCTCACTGTAACACTCTGATATATCCCACACCCCTCACTGTAACACTCTGATATATACCACACACCCTTCACTGTAACATTCTGATATACCGCACACCAATCACTGTAACATTCTGATATATAACACACACCCTCACTGTAAAATTCTGATATACCGCACACCAATCACTGTAACACTCTGATATATAGCACACACCCCTCACTGTAACACTCTGATATACCGCACACAAATCACTGTAACACACTGATATATCCCACACCCCCACTGTAACACTCTGATTAATTCCACACCCATCACTGTAACACTCTGTTATATCCCACACCCCTCACTGTAACACACTGATATATCACACACCCCTCACTGTAACACTGTGATATACCCCACACCCCTCACTGTAACCCTCTGATATATCCCACACCCCTCACTGTAACACTCTTATATATCCCACACCCCTCACTGTAACACACTGATATATCCCACAACCCGCACTGTAACACTCTGATATATCCCACACCCCTCACTATAACACACTGATATATCCAACACCCCGCACTGTAACACTCTGATATATCCCACACCCCTCACTGTAACACACTGATATATCCCACACCCCTCACTGTAACAATCTGATATATCCCTCTCTTTTCACTGTAAATCTCTGATATATCCCACACCCCTCACTGTAACACTCTGAGTTATCCCACACCCCTCTCTGTAACATTTTGATTTATCCCACACCCCTCACTGTAACACTCTGATATATCCCACAAAGCTCACTCTAACAATCTTTTATATTCCACACCCCTCACTGTGACACACTGATATATCCCACACCCCTCACAGTAACACTCTGATATATCGCGCATCCCTCCCTGTAACACTCTGATATATTCCACAAACCTCACTGCAACAATCTGATATACCCCACTCTCCTCTCTGGAACACATTGATATATCCCAAAACCCTCACTGTAACACTCTGATATATCCCACTCCCCTCACTGTGAAACTCTGATATATACCAAACCCCTCACTGTAACACTCTGATATATCCCACTCCCCTCATTGTAACAATCTGATATATCCCACACCCCTCACTGTAACACTCTGATATATACCACACCCCACAGTGTAACGGTCTGATATATCCCACTCCCCTAAGTCTCACACTCTGATATATCCTATACACCTCACTGTAACACTCTGATATACACAAACCCTCACTGTAAATCTCTGATATATCCCACACCCCTCACTGTAACACTCTGATATACACAAACCCTCACTGTAAATCTCTGATATATTCCACACCCCTCACAGCAACACTCTGATATATCCCACACCATCACTGTAACACTCTGATATACCCCACACCGCTCACTGTAACACTCTGATATATCCCACACCCCTCACTGTAACACTCTGATATATCCCACACCACTCACTGTAACATTCTGATATACCCCACACCCCTCACTGTAACACTCTGATATAACCCACAACCTCACTGTAAAACACTGATTTATCCCACACTCCTCACTGTAACACTCTGATATATCCCACACCCCTCACTCTAACACTCTTATATATCCCACTTTCCTCACTGTAACACTCTGATATATCCCACACCCCTCACTGTAACACTCTGATATATCCCACACCCCTCACTGTAACACTCTGATATATCCCACACCCCTCACAGTAACACTCTGATATATCCCATACACCTCACTGTAACACTCTGATATACCCCACACCGCTCACTGTAACACACTGATATATCCCACACCCCTCACTGTAACACTCTGATATACCCCACACCCATCACTGTAACACTCTGATATATCCCACACCCCTCACTGTAACACTCTGATATATCCCACACCCCTCACTGTAACATTCTGATATATCCCATACCCCTCACTGTAACACTCTGATATATCCCACACCCCTCACTGTAACACTCTGATATAACCCACACCCCTCACTGTAACCCTTTGATATACCCCACACCCCTCACTGTAACACTCTGATATATCCCACACCCCTCACTGTAACACTCTGATATATCCCACACCCCTCACTGTAACAATCTGATATACCCCACACCCCTCACTGTAACACTCTGATATATCCCACACACCTCACTGTAACACTCTGATATACCCCACACCCCTCACTGTAACACTCTGATATATCCCACACCCCTCACTGTAACACTCTGATATATCCCACACCCCTCACTGTAACACTCTGATATACCCCACACCCCTAACTGTAACACTCTGATATATCCCACACCCCTCACTGTAACACTCTGATATAAAGCACACCCCTCACTGTAACACTCTGATACATCCCACAACCCTCACTGTAACACACTGATATATCCCAAACCCCTCACTGTAACACTCTGATATATCCCACACCCCTCACTGTAACACTCTGATATACCCCACACCCCTAACTGTAACACTCTGATATATCCCACACCCCTCATTGTAACACTCTGATATAAAGCACACCCCTCACTGTTACACTCTGATACATCCCACAACCCTCACTGTAACACACTGATATATCCCAAACCCCTCACTGTACCACTTTGATATATCCCACTCCCCTCACTGTAACACTGATATATCCCACACCACTCACTGTAACACTCTGATATATCCCACACCACTCACTGTAACACTCTGATATATCCCACACCCCTCACTGTAACACTCTGATATATCCCACACCCCTCTCTGTAACACTCTGATATACCCCACACCCCTCACTGTAACACTCTGATATATCCCACTCCCCTCACTGTAACACTCTGATGCATCCCACTCCCCTCACTGTAACACTCTGATATACCCCACACCCCTCACTGTAACACTCTGATATATCCCACAGCCCTCACTGTAACACTCTGATATATATCCCACACTCCTCACGGTAACACTCTGATATATCCCACAGCCCTCACTATAACACGCAGATATATCCCACACTCCTCACTGTAACACTCTGATATATCCAACAACCCTCACTCTAACACTCTGATATATCCCTCTCCCCTCACTGTAACACTCTGATAAAACCCACACCCCTCACTGTAACACTCTGATATAAAGCACACCCCTCACTGTAACACTCTGATATATCCCACACCCCACACTGTAACACTCTGATATATCCCACACCCCTCACTGTAACACTCTGATATAAAGCACACCACTCACTGTAACACTCTGATATATCCCACACCCCTCACTGTAACACTCTGATATACCCCACACTCCTCACTGTACCACTCTGATATATCCCACACCCCTCACTGTAACACTCTGATATACCCCACACACCTCACTGTAACACTCTGATATATCCCACAGCCTTCACTGTAACAGTCTAATATATCCCACACCCCTCACTGTAACACTCTGTTATATCCCACACCCCTCACCGTAACACACTGATATATCCAACACACATCACTGTAACACTCTGATATATTCCTCACCCCTCACTGTAACAGTCTAATATACACCACACCCCTCAAAGTAACACTGATATATCCCACACCCCTCAAAGTTACATTCTGATATATCTCACACCCCTCACCGTAACACTCTGATATATCCCACACCCCGCATTGTAACACTCTGATATATCCCAAACCCCTCACTGTAACACACTGATATATCCCACACCCCTCACTGTAACACTCTGATATATCCCACACAACTCACTGTAACACTCTGTTATATCCCACACCCCTCACTGTAACACTCTGATATATCACACACCCCTCACTGTAACACTCTGATATATCCCACACCCCTCACTGTAACACTCTGATATATCCCACACCCCTCACTGTAACACACTGATATATCACACACCCCTCACTGTAACACTCTGATATATCCCACACCCCTCACTGTAACACTCTGATATATCCCACACCCCTCACTGTAACACTCTGATATATCACACACCCCTCACTGTAACACTCTGATATATCCCACACCCCACACTGTAACACTCAGATATATCACACACCCCTCATTGTAACACTCTGATATATCCCACACCCCTCACTGCAACACACTGATATATACCACACCCATCACCATAACAATCTGATATATCCCACACCCCTCACTGTAACACTCTGATATTTCCCACTTTCCTCACTGTAACACTCTGATATATCCCACACCCCTCACTGTAACACTCTGATATATCCCACTCCCCTCACTGTAACACTCTGATATATCCCAGACCCCTCACTGTAACACTCTGATATATCCCACACCCCTCACTGTTACACTCTGATATATCCCACACCCCTCACGGTAACACTCTGATATATCCCACTCCCCTCACTGTAACACTCTGATATCTCCCACACACCTCACTGTAACATTCTGATATATCCCACACCCCTCGCTGTAACACTCTGATATATCCCACACCTCTCACTGTAACACTCTGATATATCCCGCACCCCTCACTGTAACACTCTGATATATCCAACTCCCCTCACTGTAACACTCTGATATATCCCAGACCCCTCACTGTAACACTCTGATATATCCCACACCCCTCACAGTTACACTCTGATATATCCCACACCCCTCACTGTAACACTCTGATATATCCCACTCCCCTCACTGTAACACTCTGATATCTCCCACACACCTCACTGTAACATTCTGATATATCCCACACCCCTCGCTGTAACACTCTGATATATCCCACACCTCTCACTGTAACACTCTGATATATCCCACACCCCTCACTGTAACACTCTGATACATCCCACTCCCCTTACTGTAACACTCTGATATATCCCACTCCCCTCACTGTAACACTCTGATATATCCCACACCCCTCACTGTAACACTCTGATATATCCCACACCCCTCACTGTAACACTCTGATATATCCCACACCCCTCACTGTAACACTCTGATATATCCCACACCCCTCACTGTAACACACTGATATATCCCACACCCCTCACTGTAACACTCTGATATATCCCACTCCCCTCACTGTAACACTCTGATATATCCCACACCCCTCACTGTAACACTCTGATATATCCCACTCCCCTCACAGTAACACTCTGATATCTCCCACACACCTCACTGTAACACTCTGATATATCCCACACCCCTCACTGTTACACTCTGATATATCCCACACCCCTCACTGTAACATTCTGATATACCCCACACCCCTCACTGTAACACACTGATATACCCCACACCCTCACTGTAACACACTGACATATCCCACACTCCTCACTGTAACACTCTGATATATCCCACACCCCTCACTGTAACACTCTGATATATCCCACACCCCTCACTCTAACACTCTTATATATCCCACTTTCCTCACTGTAACACACTGATATATCCCACACCCCTCACTGTAACACTCTGATATATCCCACACCCCTCACTGTAAGATTCTGATATATCCCACAGCCCTCACAGTAACACTCTGATATATCCCATACACCTCACTGTAACACTCTGATATACCCCACACCGCTCACTGTAACACACTGATATATCCCACACCCCTCACTGTAACACTCTGATATACCCCACACCCATCACTGTAACACTCTGATATATCCCACACCTCTCACTGTAACACTCTGATATATCCCACACCCCTCACTTTAACACTCTGATATTTCCCATACCCCTCACTGTAACACTCTGATATATCCCACACCCCTCACTGTAACACTCTGATATAAACCACACCCCTCACTGTAACCCTCTGATATACCCCACACCCCTCACTGTAACACTCTGATATGTCCCACACCCCTCACTGTAACACTCTGATATATCCCACACCCCTCACTGTAACAATCTGATATACCCCACACCCCTCACTGTAACACTCTGATATATCCCACACACCTCACTGTAACACTCTGATATACCCCACACCCCTCACAGTAACACTCTGATATATCCCACACACCTCACTGTAACACTCTGATATATCCCACACCCCTCACTGTAACACTCTGATATACCCCACACCCCTCACTGTAACACTCTGATATATCCCACACCCCTCACTGTAACACTCTGATATAAAGCACACCCCTCACTGTAACACTCTGATACATCCCACAACCCTCACTGTAGAACACTGATATATCCCAAACCCCTCACTTTACCACTTTGATATATCCCACTCCCCTCACTGTACAACTGATATATCCCACACCACTCACTGTAACACTCTGATATATCCCACACCCCTCACTGTAACACTGTGATATACAACACACCCCTCTCTGTAACACTCTGATATACCCCACACCCCTCACTGTAACACTCTGATATATCCCACTCCCCTCACTGTAACACTCTGATACATCCCACTCCCCTCACTGTAACACTCTGATATACCCCACACCCCTCACTGTAACACTCTGATATATCCCACAGCCCTCACTGTAACACTCTGATATATCCCACACTCCTCACTGTAACACTCTGTTATATCCCACACCCCTCACTGTAACACTCTGATATATCCCACACCCCTCACTGTAACACTCTGATATATCCCACAGCCCTCACTGTAACACTCAGATATATTCCACACTCCTCACTGTAACACTCTGATATATCCCACAACCCCCACTCTAACACTCTGATATATCCCACTCCCCTCACTGTAACACTCTGATAAAACCCACACCCCTCACTGTAACACTCTGATATAAAGCACACCCCTCACTGTAACACTCTGATATATCCCACACCCCTCACTGTAAAACTCTGATATATCCCACACCACTCACTGTAACACTCTGATATATCCCACACCCCTCACTGTAACACTCTGATATACCCCACACTCCTCAGTGTACCACTCTGATATATCCCACACACCTCACTGTAACACTCTGATATATCCCACAGCCTTCACTGTAACAGTCTACTATATCCCACACCCCTCATTGTAACACTCTGTTATATCCCGCACCCCTCACCGTAACACACTGATATATGCAACACACCTCACTGTAACACTCTGATATATCCCTCACCCCTCACTGTAACAGTCTAATATACCCCACACCCCTCAAAGTAACACTGATATATCCCACACCCTTCACTGTAACACACTGATATCTCCCACACACCTCACTGTAACATTCTAATATATCCCACACCCCTCGCTGTAACACTCTGATATATCACACACCTCTCACTGTAACACTCTGATATATCACACACCCCTCACTGTAACACTCTGATATATCCCACACCCCTCACTGCAACACACTGATATATACCACACCCATCACCATAACACTCTGATATATCCCACACACCTCACTGTAACACTCTGATATCTCCCACACACCTCACTGTAACATTCTGATATATCCCACACCCCTCGCTGTAACACTCTGATATATCCCACACGCCTCACTGTAACACTCTGATATACCCCACACCCCTCACTGTAACACTCTGATATATCCCACACCTCACACTGTAACACTCTGATATATTCCACACCCCTCACTGTAACACTCTGATACATCCCACTCCCCTCACTGTAACACTCTGATATATCCCAATCCCCTCACTGTAACACTCTGATATATCCCACACCCCTCACTGTTACACTCTGATATATCCCACACCCCTCACTGTAACATTCTGATATATCCCACTCCCCTCACTGTAACACTCTGATATCTCCCACACACCTCACTGTAACATTCTGATATATCCCACACCCCTCGCTGTAACACTCTGATATATCCCACACACCTCACTGTAACACTCTGATATACCCCACACCCCTCACTGTAACACTCTGATATATCCCACACCTCACACTGTAACACTCTGATATATCCCACACCCCTCACTGTAACACTCTGATAAATCCCACTCCCCTCACTGTAACACTCTGATATATCCCACTCCCCTCACTGTAACACTCTGATATATCCCACACCCCTCACTGTAACACTCTGATATATCCCACACCCCTCACTGTAACACTCTGATATATCCCACACCCCTCACTGTAACACACTGATATATCCCACACCCCTCACTGTAACACTCTGATATGTCCCACTCCCCTCACTGTAACACTCTGATATATCCCACACCCCTCACTGTAACACACTGTTATATCCCACACCCCTCACTGTAACACTCTGATATGTCCCACTCCCCTCACTGTAACACTCTGATATATCCCACACACCCCTCACTGTAACACTCTGATATATCCCACACCCCTCACTGTAACACTCTGATATATCCGACTCCCCTCACTGTAACACTCTGATATCTCCCACACACCTCACTGTAACACTCTGATATATCCCACACCCCTCACTGTAACACTCTGATATATCCCACACCCCTCACTGTAACATTCTGATATACCCCACACCCCTCACTGTAACACTCTGATATACCCCACACCCTCACTGTAACACACTGATATATCCCACACTCCTCACTGTAACACTCTGAGATATCCCACACCCCTCACTCTAACACTCTTATATATCCCACTTCCCTCACTGTAACACTCTGATATATCCCACACCCCTCACTGTAACACTCTTATATATCCGACTCCCCTCACTGTAACACTCTGATATCTCCCACACACCTCACTGTAACACTCTGATATATCCCACACCCCTCACTGTAACACTCTGATATATCCCACACCCCTCACTGTAACATTCTGATATACCCCACACCCCTCACTGTAACACTCTGATATACCCCACACCCTCACTGTAACACACTGATATATCCCACACTCCTCACTGTAACACTCTGAGATATCCCACACCCCTCACTCTAACACTCTTATATATCCCACTTCCCTCACTGTAACACTCTGATATATCCCACACCCCTCACTGTAACACTCTTATATACCCCACACCCCTCACTGTAACAGTCTGATATATCCCACACCCCTCACTGTAACACTCTGATATAAAGCACACCCCTCACTGTAACACGCTGATACATCCCACAACCCTCAGTGTAACACACTGATATATCCCAAACCCCTCACTGTACCAATTTGATATATCCCACTCCCCTCACTGTAACACTGATATATCCCACACCACTCACTGTAACACTCTGATATATCCCACACCCCTCACTGTAACACTGTGATATACACCACACCCCTCTCTGTAAACACTCTGATATACCCCACACCCCTCACTGTAACACTCTGATATCCCACTCCCCTCACTGTAACACTCTGATACATCCCACTCCCCTCACTGTAACACTCTGATATATCCCACACCCCTCACTGTAACACTCTGATATACCCCACACCCCTCACTGTAACACACTGATATATCCCACAGCCCTCACTGTAACACTCCGATATATATCCCACACTCCTCACTGTAACACTCTGATATATCCCACAACCCTCACTCTAACACTCTGATATATCCCACACCCCTCACTGTAACACTCTGTTAAAACCCACACCCCTCACTGTAACACTCTGATATAAAGCACACCCCTCACTGTTACACTCTGATATATCCCACACCCCTCACTGTAACACTCTGATATATCCTACACCCCTCATTGTAACACTCTGTTATATCCCGCACCCCTCACTGTAACACTCTGATATTTCCCACTTTCCTCACTGTAACACTCTGATATATCCCACACCCCTCACTGTAACACTCTGATATATCCCACTCCCCTCACTGTAACACTCTGATATATCCCACACCCCTCACTGTAACACTCTGATATATCCCACTCCCCTCACTGTAACACTCTGATATATCCCAGACCCCTCACTGTAACACTCTGATATATCCCACACCCCTCACTGTTACACTCTGATATATCCCACACCCCTCACTGTAACACTCTGATATATCCCACTCCCCTCACTGTAACACTCTGATAGCTCCCACACACCTCACTGTAACATTCTGATATATCCCACACCCCTCGCTGTAACACTCTGATATATCCCACACCTCTCACTGTAACACTCTGATATATCCCACACCCCTCACTGTAACACTCTGATACATCCCACTCCCCTCACTGTAACACTCTGATATATCCCAACTCCCCTCACTGTAACACTCTGATATATCCCATACCCCTCACTGTAACACTCTGATATATCCCACACCCCTCACTGTAACACTCTGATATATCCCACACCCTTCACTGTAACACTCTAATATATCCCACACCCCTCACTGTAACACTCTGATATATCCCACACCCCTCACTGTAACACTCTGATATATCCCACTCCCCTCACTGTAACACTCTGATATATCCCACACCCCTCACTGTAACACTCTGATATATCCCACACCCCTCACTGTAACATTCTGATATACCCCACACCCCTCACTGTAACACTCTGATATACCCCACACCCTCACTGTAACACACTGATATATCCCACACTCCTCACTGTAACACTCTGATATATCCCACACCCCTCACTGTAACACTCTGATATATCCCACACCCCTCACTGTAACACTCTGATATATCCCACACCCCTCACTGTAACACTCTGATATATCCCACACCCCTCACAGTAACACTCTGATATATCCCATACACCTCACTGTAACACTCTGATATACCCCACACCGCGCACTGTAACACACTGATATATCCCACACCCCTCACTGGAACACTCTGATATACCCCACACCCATCACTGTAACACTCTGATATATCCCACACCCCTCACTGTAACACTCTGATATATCCCACACACCTCACTGTAACACTCTGATATATTCCACACCCCTCACTGTAACACGCTGATATTTCCCACACCCGTCACTGTAACACTCTGATATATCCCACAGCCTTCACTGTAACAGTCTACTATATCCCACACCCCTCATTTTAACACTCTGTTATATCCCGCACCCCTCACCGTAACACACTGATATATCCAACACACCTCACTGTAACACTCTGATATATCCCTCACCCCTCACTGTAACAGTCTAATATACCCCACACCCCTCAAAGTAACACTGATATATCCCACACCCTTCACTGTAACACTCTGATATATCCCACACCCCTCACTGTAACACTCTGATATATCCCACACCCCTCACTGTAACACTCTGATATACCCCACACTCCTCACTGTACCACTCTGATATATCCCACACACCTCACTGTAACACTCTGATATATCCCACAGCCTTCACTGTAACAGTCTAATATATCCCACACCCCAAATTGTAACACTCTGTTATATCCCACACCCCTCACCGTAACACACTGATATATCCAACACACCTCACTGTAACACTCTGATATATCCCTCACCCCTCACTGCAACAGTCTAATATACCCCACACCCTTCAAAGTAACACTGATATATCCCACACCCTTCACTGTAAGACAGTGATATAACCGACACCCCTCACTGCAACATTCTGATATATCCCACACCCATCACTGTAACACTCTGATATATCGCACACCCCTCACTGTAACACACTGATATAAGCCACACCCCTCACTGCAACACTCTGATATATCCCACACGCCTCACTGTAACACACTGATATATCCCACACCCCTAACTGTAACACTCTGACATATCCCACACCCCTCACCGTAACACTCTGATATAACCCACACCCCTCAAAGTTACATTCTGATATATCCCACACCCCTCACTGTAACAGACTGATATATCCCACACCCCTCACCGTAACACTCTGATATATCCCACACCCCGCATTGTAACACTCTGATATATCCCAAACCCCTCACTGTAACACTCTGATATATCCCACACCCCTCACTGTAACACTCTGATATATCACACACCCCTCACTGTAACACTCTGATATATCCCACACCCCTCACTGTAACACTCCGATATATCCCACACCCCTCACTGTAACACTCTGATATATCACACACCCCTCACTGTAACACTCTGATATATCCCACACCCCACACTGTAACGCTCTGATATATCACACACCCCTCATTGTAACACTCTGATATATCCCACACCCCTCACTGCAACACACTGATATATACCACACCCATCACCATAACACTCTGATATATCCCACACCCCTCACTGTAACACTCTGATATTTCCCACTTTCCTCACTGTAACACTCTGATATATCCCACACCCCTCACTGTAACACTCTGATATATCCCACTCCCCTCACTGTAACACTCTGATATATCCCAGACCCCTCACTGTAACACTCTGATATATCCCACACCCCGCACTGTTACACTCTGATATATCCCACACCCCTCACTGTAACACTGGGATATATCCCACTCCCCTCACTGTAACACTCTGATATCTCCCACACACCTCACTGTAACATTCTTATAAATCCCACACCACTCGCTGTAACACTCTGATATACCCCACACCCCTCACTGTAACACTCTGATATATCCCACACCCCTTACTGTAACACTCTGATATATCCCACACCCCTCACTGTAACACTCTGATATACCCCACACCCCTCACTGTAACACTCTGATATATCCCACACCACTCACTGTAACACTCTGATATATCCCAAACCCCTCACTGTAACACTCTGATATACCCCACACTCCTCACTGTACCACTCTGATATATCCCACACACCTCACTGTAACACTCTGATATATCCCACAGCCTTCACTGTAACAGTCTAATATATCCCACACCCCTCATTGTAACACTCTGTTATATCCCACACCCCTCACCGTAACACACTGATATATCCAACACACCTCACTGTAACACTCTGATATATACCTCACCCCTCACTGTAACAGTCTAATATACCCCACACCCTTCAAATTAACACTGATATATCCCACACCCTTCACTGTAACACACTGATATAACCGACACCCCTCACTGCAACACTCTGATATATCCCACACCCATCACTGTAACACTCTGATATATCCCACACCCCTCACTGTAACACACTGATATAAGCCACACCCCTCACTGCAACACTCTGATATATCCCACACGCCTCACTGTAACACACTGATATATCCCACACCCCTAACTGTAACACTCTGACATATCCCACACCCCTCACCGTAACACTCTGATATAACCCACACCCCTCAAAGTTACATTCTGATATATCCCACACCCCTCACTGTAACAGACTGATATATCCCAAACCCCTCACTGTAACAATCTGATATATCCCACACCCCTCACTGTAACACTCTGATATATCACACACCCCTCACTGTAACACTCTGATATATCCCACACCCCTCACTGTAACACTCTGATACATCCCACAACCCTCACTGTAACACACTGATATATCCCAAACCCGTCACTGTACCACTTTGATATATCCCACTCCCCTCACTGTAACACTGTGATATATACCACACCCGTCACTGTAACACTGATATATCCCACACCACTCACTGTAACATTCTGATATATCCCACACCCCTCACTGTAACACTGTGATAAACACCACACCCCTCTCTGTAACACTCTGATATACCCCACACCCCTCACTGTAACACTCTGATATATCCCACTCCCCTCACTGTAACACTCTGATACATCCCACTCCCCTCACTGTAACACTCTGATATACCCCACACCCCTCACTGTAACACTCTGATATATCCCGCAGCCCTCACTGTAACATTCTGATATATATCCCACACTCCTCACTGTAACACTCTGATATATCCCACAGCCCTCACTGTAACACTCAGATATATCCCAGACCCCTCACTGTAACACTCTGATATATCCCACACCCCTCACTGTAACACTCTGATATAAAGCACACCCCTCACTGTAACACTCTGATATATCCCACACCCCTCACTGTAACACTCTGATATATCCCACACCACTCACTGAAACACTCTGATATATCCCACACCCCTCACGGTAACACTCTGATATATCCCAAACCCTCACTGTAACACTCTGATATATCCCACACACCTCACTGTAACACTCTGATATATCCCACACCCCTCACTGTTACACTCTGATTTATCCCACACCCCTCACTGTAACACTCTGATATATCCCACAGCCTTCACTGTAACAGTCTAATATATCCCACACCCCTCATTGTAACACTCTGTTATATCCCACACCACTCACCGTAACACACTGATATATCCAACACACCTCACTATAACACTCTGATATATTCCTCACCCCTCACTGTAACAGTCTAATATACACCACACCCCTCAAAGTAACACTGATATATCCCACACCCTTCACTGTAACACACTGATATAACCGACACCCCTCACTGCAACACTCTGATATATCCCACACCCATCACTGTAACACTCTGATATAACCCACACCCCTCACTGCAACACTCTGATATATCCCACACCCCTCACTGTAACACACTGATATATCCCACACCCCTAACTGTAACACTCTGACATATCCCACACCCCTCACCGTAACACTCTGATATAACCCCACACCCCTCAAAGTTACATTCTGATATATCCCACACCCCTCACTGTAACAGACTGATATATCCCACACCCCTCACTGTAACACTCTGATATATCCCACACCCCTCACCGTAACACTCTGATATATCCCACACCCCGCACTGTAAGACTCTGATATATCCCAAAACCCTCACTGTAACACACTGATATATCCCACACCCCTCACTGTAACACTCTGATATATCCCACACCCCTCACTGTAACACCCTGTTATATCCCACACCCATCACTGTAAAACTCTGATATATCACACACCCTTCACTGTAACACTCTGATATATCCCACAACCCTCACTGTAACACTCTGATATATCCCACACCCCTCACTGTAACACTCTGATATATCACACACCCCTCCCTGTAACACTCTGATATATCCCACACCCCTCACTGTAACACTCTGATATATCCCACACCCCTCACTGTAACACTCTGATATATCACACACTCCTCACTGTAGCACTCTGATATATCCCACACCCAACACTGTAACACTCTGATATATCCCACTCCCCTCACTGTAACACTCTGATATATCCCAGACCCCTCACTGTAACATTCTGATATATCCCACACCCCTCACTGTTACACTCTGATATATCCCACACCCCTCACTGTAACACTCTGATAAATCCCAATCCCCTCACTGTAACACTCTGATATCTCCCACACACCTCACTGTAACATTCTGATATATCCCACACCCCTCGCTGTAACACTCTGATATATCCCACACCTCTCACTGTAACACTCTGATATATCCCACACCCCTCCCTGTAACACTCTGATACATCCCACTCCCCTCACTGTAACACTCTGATATATCCCACTCCCCTCACTGTAACACTCTGATATATCCCACACCCCTCACTGTAACACTCTGATATATTCCACACCCCTCACTGTAACACTCTGATATATCCCACACCCCTCACTGTAACACTCTGATATATCCCACACCCCTCACTGTAACACACTGATGTATCCCACACCCCTCACTGTAACACTCTGATATATCCCACTCCCCTCACTGTAGCACTCTGATATATCCCACACCCCTCACTGTAACACTCTGATATATCCCACTCCCCTCACTGTAACACTCTGATATCTCCCACACACCTCACTGTAACACTCTGATATATCCCACACCCCTCGCTGTAACACTCTGATATATCCCACACCCCTCACAGTAACACTCTGATATATCCCACACCCCTCACTGTTACACTCTGATATATCCCACACCCCTCACTGTAACACTCTGATATATCACACTCCCCTCACTGTAACACTCTGATATATCCCAGACCCCTCACAGTAACACTCTGATATATCCCACACCCCTCACTGTTACACTCTGATATATCCCACACTCCTCACTGTAACACTCTGATATATCCCACTCCCCTCACTGTAACACTCTGATATCTCCCACACACCTCACTGTAACATTCTGAAATAACCCACATCCCTCGCTGTAACATTCTGATATATCCCACACCCCTCACTGTAACACTCTGATATATCCCCCTCCCCTCACTGTAACACTCTGATATATCCCACACCCCTCACTGTAACACTCTGATATATCCCACACACCTCACTGTAACACTCTGATATATCCCCCTCCCCTCACTGTAACACTCTGATATACCCCACACACCTCACTGTAACACTCTGATATACCCCACACACCTCACTGTAACACTCTGATATACCCCACACCCCTCACTGTAACACTCTGATATATCCCACACCCCTCACTGTAACACTCTGATATATCCCACAACCCTCACTCTAACACTCTGATATATCCCACACCCCTCACTGTAACACACTGATATAAAGCACACCCCTCACTGTAACACTCTGATATATCCCACACCCCTCACTGTAACACTCTGATATATCCCACACCACTCACTGTAACACTCTGATATATCCCACACCCCTCAGTGTAACACTCTTTTATATTTCACACCACTCACTGTAACACTCTGATATATCCCACAGCCTTCACTGTAACACTCTGTTATATACCACACCACTCACTGTAACAGTCTAATATATCCCACACCCCTCATTGTAACACTCTGTTATATCCCACACCCCTCACCGTAACACACTGATATATCCAACACACCTCACTGTAACACTCTGATATATCCCTCACCCCTCACTGTAACAGTCTAATATACTCCACACCCCTCAAAGTAACACTGATATATCCCACACCCTTCACTGTAACACACTGATATAACCGACACCCCTCACTGTAACACTCTGATATATCCCACACCCATCACTGTCACACTCTGATATATCCCACACCCCTCACTGTAACCCACTGATATAACCCACACCCCTCACTGCAACACTCTGATATATCCCACACCCCTCACTGTAACACACTGATATATCCCACACCCCTAACTGTAACACTCTGACATATCAAACACCCCTCACCGTAACTATCTGATATAACCCACACCCCTCAAAGTTAAATTCTGATATATCCCACACCCCTCACTGTAACAGACTGATATATCCCACACCCCTCACCGTAACACTCTGATATATCCCACACCCTGCATTGTAACACTCTGATATATCCCAAACCCCTCACTGTAACACACTGATATTTCCCACTTTCCTCACTGTAACACTCTCATATATCCCACACCCCTCACTGTAACACTCTGATATATCCCACTCCCCTCACTGTAACACTCTGATATATCCCAGACCCCTCACTGTAACACTCTGATATATCCCACAGCCCTCATTGTAACACTCTGATATATCCCACACCCCTCACTGTAACACTCTGATATATCCCACACCCCTCACTGTAACATTCTGATATACCCCACACCCCTCACTGTAACACACTGATATACCCCACACCCTCACTGTAACACACTGACATATCCCACACTCCTCACTGTAACACTCTGATATATCCCACACCCCTCACTGTAACACTCTGATATATCCCACACCCCTCGCTCTAACACTCTTATATATCCCACTTTCCTCACTGTAACACACTGATATATCCCACACCCCTCACTGTAACACTCTGATATATCCCACACCCCTCACTGTAAGACTCTGATATATCCCACAGCCCTCACAGTAACACTCTGATATATCCCATACACCTCACTGTAACACTCTGATATACCCCACACCGCTCACTGTAACACACTGATATATCCCACACCCCTCACTGTAACACTCTGATATACCCCACACCCATCACTGTAACACTCCGATATATATCCCACACTCCTCACTGTAACACTCTGATATATCCCACAGCCCTCACTGTAACACTCAGATATATCCCACACTCCTCACTGTAACACTCTGATATATCCCACAACCCTCACTCTAACACTCTGATATATCCCACACCCCTCACTGTAACACTCTGATAAAACCCACACCCCTTACTGTAACACTCTGATATATCCCACACCCCTCACTGTAACACTCTGATAAAACCCACACCCCTTACTGTAACACTCTGATATATCCCACACCCCTCACTGTAACACTCTGATATAAAGCACACCCCTCACTGTAACACTCTGATATATCCCACACCACTCACTGTAACACTCTGATATATCCCACACACCTCACTGTAACACTCTGATATATCCTACACCACTCACTGTAACACTCTGATATATCCCACACCCCTCATTGTAACACTCTGATATACCCCACACTCCTCACTGTACCACTCTGATATATCCCACACACCTCACTGTAACACTCTGATATATCCCCAGCCTTCACTGTAACAGTCTAATATATCCCACACCCCTCATTGTAACACTCTGTTATATCCCACACCCCTCACCGTAACACACTGATATATCCAACACACCACACTGTAACACTCTGATATATCCCTCACCCCTCACTGTAACAGTCTAATATACCCCACACCCCTCAAAGTAACACTGATATATCCCACACCCTTCACTGTAACACACTGATATCTCCCACACACCTCACTGTAACATTCTGATATATCCCACACCCCTCGCTGTAACACTCTGATATATCCCACACCTCTCACTGCAACACTCTGATACATCCCACTCCCCTCATTGTAACACTCTGATATATCCCACACCCCTCACTGCAACACACTGATATATACCACACCCATCACCATAACACTCTGATATATCCCACACCCCTCACTGTAACACTCTGATATTTTCCACTTTCCTCACTGTAACACTCTGATATATCCCACACCCCTCACTGTAACACTCTGATATATCCCACTCCCCTCACTGTAACACTCTGATATATCCCAGACCCCTCACTGTAACACTCTGATATATCCCACACCCCTCACTGTTACACTCTGATATATCCCACACCCCTCACTGTAACACTCTGATATATCCCACTCCCCTCACTGTAACACTCTGATATCTCCCACACACCTCACTGTAACATTCTGATATATCCCACACCCCTCGCTGTAACACTCTGATATATCCCACACCTCTCACTGTAACACTCTGATATATCCCACACCCCTCACTGTAACACTCTGATACATCCCACTCCCCTCACTGTAACACTCTGATATATCCCAACTCCCCTCACTGTAACACTCTGATATATCCCATATCCCTCACTGTAACACTCTGATATATCTCACACCCCTCACTGTAACACTCTGATATATCCCACACCCCTCACTGTAACACTCTGATATATCCCACACCCCTCACTGTAACACACTGATATATCCCACACCCCTCACAGTAACACTCTGATATATCCCACTCCCCTCACTGTAACACTCTGAAATATCCCACACCCCTCACTGTAACACTCTGATATATCCCACTCCCCTCACTGTAACACTCTGATATCTCCCACACACCTCACTGTAACACTCTGATATATCCCACACCCCTCACTGTAACACTCTGATATATCCCACACCCCTCACAGTAACATTCTGATATACCCCACACCCCTCACTGTAACACTCTGATATACCCCACACCCTCACTGTAACACACTGATATATCCCACACTCCTCACTGTAACACTCTGATATATCCCACACCCCTCACTGTAACACTCTGATATATCCCACACCCCTCACTCTAACACTCTTATATATCCCACTTTCCTCACTGTAACACTCTGATATATCCCACACCCCTCACTGTAACACTCTGATATATCCCACACCCCTCACTGCAACACTCTGATATATCCCACACCCCTCACAGTAACACTCTGATATATCCCATACACCTCACTGTAACACTCTGATATACCCCACACCGCTCACTGTAACACACTGATATATCCCACACCCCTCACTGTAACACTCTGATATACCCCACACCCATCACTGTAACACTCTGATATATCCCACACCCCTCACTGTAACACTCTGATATATCCCACACACCTCACTGTAACACTCTGATATATTCCACACCCCTCACTGTAACACGCTGATATTTCCCACACCCGTCACTGTAACACTCTGATATATCCCACAGCCTTCACTGTAACAGTCTACTATATCCCACACCCCTCATTGTAACACTCTGTTATATCCCGCACCCCTCACCGTAACACACTGATATATCCAACACACCTCACTGTAACACGCTGATATATCCCTCACCCCTCACTGTAACAGTCTAATATACCCCACACCCCTCAAAGTAACACTTATATATCCCACACCCTTCACTGTAACACTCTGATATATCCCACACCCCTCACTGTAACACTCTGATATATCCCACACCCCTCACTGTAACACTCTGATATACCCCACACTCCTCACTGTACCACTCTGATATATCCCACACACCTCACTGTAACACTCTGAAATATCCCACTCCCCTCACTGTAACACTCTGATATCTCCCACACACCTCACTGTAACATTCTGAAATAACCCACACCCCTCGCTGTAACACTCTGATATATCCCACACCGCTCACTGTAACACTCTGATATATCCCACACCCCTCACTGTAACACTCTGATACATCCCACTCCCCTCACTGTAACACACTGATATATCCCCCTCCCCTCACTGTAACACTCTGATATACCCCACACACCTCACTGTAACACTCTGATATATCCCACACCCCTCACTGTAACACTCTGATATATCCCACACCCCTCACTGTAACACTCTGATATATCCCACAACCCTCACTCTAACACTCTGACATATCCCACACCCCTCACTGTTACACTCTGATATATCCCCATCCCCTCACTGTAACACTCTGATATACCCCACACACCTCACTGTAACACTCTGATATATCCCACACCCCTCACTGTAACACTCTGATATATCCCACACCCCTCACTGTAACACTCTGATATATCCCACTCCCCTCACTGTAACACTCTGATAAAACCCACACCCCTCACTGCAACACTCTGATATATCCCACACCCCTCACTGTAACACACTGATATACCCCACACCCCTCACTGTAACACTCTGATATATCCCACACCCCTCACTGTAACACTCTGATATATCCCACACCCCTCACTGTAACACTCTGATATATCCCACACCACTCACTGTAACACTCTGATATATCCCACACCCCTCACTGTAATACTCTTTTATATTTCACACCACTCACTGTAACACTCTGATATATCCCACAGCCTTCACTGTAACACTCTGATATACCCCACACCCCTCACTGTAACACTCTGATATATCCCACACCCCTCACTGTAACACTCTGTTATATACCACACCACTCACTGTAACAGTCTAATATATCCCACACCCCTCATTGTAACACTCTGTTATATCCCACACCCCTCACCGTAACACACTGATATATCCAACACACCTCACTGTAACACTCTGATATATCCCTCACCCCTCACTGTAACAGTCTAATATACCCCACACCCCTCAAAGTAACACTGATATATCCCACACCCTTCACTGTAACACACTGATATAACCGACACCACTCACTGTAACATTCCGATATATGCCACACCCATCACTGTAACACTCTGATATATCCCACACCCGTCACTGTAACACACTGATATAACCCACACCCCTCACTGCAACACTCTGATATATCCCACACCCCTCACTGTAACACACTGATATATCCCACACCCCTAACTGTAACACTCTGATATATCCCACACCCCTCACTGTAACACTCTGATATATCCCACTCCCCTCACTGTAACACACTGATATATCCCACACCCCTCACTGTAACACACTGATATACCCCACACCCTCACTGTAACACTCTGATATATCCCACACCCCTCACTGTAACACTCTGATATACCCCACACCCCTCACTGTAACACTCTGATATATCCCACACCCCTCACTGTAACACTCTGATATAAAGCACACCCCTCACTGTAACACTCTGATACATCCCACAACCCTCACTGTAGCACACTGATATATCCCAAACCCCTCACTTTACCACTTTGATATATCCCACTCCCCTCACTGTACAACTGATATATCCCACACCACTCACTGTAACACTCTGATATATCCCACACCCCTCACTGTAACACTGTGATATACACCACACCCCTCTCTGTAACACTCTGATATACCCCACACCCCTCTCTGTAACACTCTGATATACCCCACTCCCCTCACTGTAACACTCTGATATATCCCACACCCCTCACTGTAACACTCTGATACATCCCACTCCCCTCACTGTAACACTCTGATATACCCCACACCCCTCACTGTAACACTCTGATATATCCCACAGCCCTCACTGTAACACTCTGATATATATCCCACACTCCTCACTGTAACACTCTGATATATCCCACAGCCCTCACTGTAACACTCAGATATATTCCACTCTCCTCACTGTAACACTCTGATATATCCCACAACCCTCACTCTAACACTCTGATATATCCCACTCCCCTCACTGTAACACTCTGATAAAACCCACACCCCTCACTGTAACACTCTGATATATCCCACAACCCTCACTGTAACACTCTGATATATCCCACACCCCTCACTGTAACACTCTGATATACCCCACACCCCTCACTGTAACACTCTGATATATCCCACACCCCTCACTGTAACACTCTGATATATCCCACACCACTCACTGTAACACTCTGATATATCCCACACCCCTCACTGTAACACTCTGATATACCGCACACTCCTCACTGTACCACTCTGATATATCCCACACACCTCACTGTAACACTCTGATATATCCCACAGCCTTCACTGTAACAGTCTACTATATCCCACACCCCTCATTGTAACACTCTGCTATATCCCGCAACCCTCACCGTAACACACTGATATATGCAACACACCTCACTGTAACACTCTGATATATCCCTCACCCCTCACTGTAACAGTCTAATATACCCCACACCCCTCAAAGTAACACTGATATATCCCACACCCTTCACTGTAACACACTGATATCTCCCACACACCTCACTGTAACATTCTAATATATCCCACACCACTCGATGTAACACTCTGATATATCACACACCTCTCACTGTAACACTCTGATATATCCCACTCCCCTCACTGTAACACTCTGATATATCCCAGACCCCTCACTGTTACACTCTGATATATCCCACACCCCTCACTGTAACACTCTGATATATCCCACTCCCCTCACTGTAACACTGTGATACATCCCACTCCCCTCATTGTAACACTCCGATATATCCCACACCCCTCACTGCAACACACTGATATATACCACACCCATCACCATAACACTCTGATATATCCCACACACCTCACTGTAACATTCTGATATTTCCCACTTTCCTCACTGTAACACTCTGATATATCCCACACCCCTCACTGTAACACTCTGATATATCCCACTCCCCTCACTGTAACACTCTGATATATCCCACACCCCTCACTGTTACACTCTGATATATCCCACACCCCTCACTGTAACACTCTGATATATCCCACTCCCCTCACTGTAACACTCTGATATCTCCCACACACCTCACTGTAACACTCTGATATATCCCACACCCCTCACTGTAACACTCTGATAAATCCCACACCTCACACTGTCACACTCTGATATATCCCACACCCCTCACTGTAACACTCTGATACATCCCACTCCCCTCACTGTAACACTCTGATATATCCCACTCCCCTCACTGTAACACGCTGATATATCCCACACCCCTCACTGTAACACTCTGATATATCCCACACCCCTCACTGTAACACTCTGATATATCCCACACCCCTCACTGTAACACTCTGATATATCCCACACCCCTCACTGTAACACACTGATATATCCCACACCCCTCACTGTAACACTCTGATATGTCCCACTCCCCTCACTGTAACACTCTGATATATCCCACACCCCTCACTGTAACACTCTGATATATCCGACTCCCCTCACTGTAACACTCTGATATCTCCCACACACCTCACTGTAACACTCTGATATATCCCACACCCCTCACTGTAACACTCTGATATATCCCACACCCCTCACTGTAACATTCTGATATACCCCACACCCCTCACTGTAACACTCTGATATACCCCACACCCTCACTGTAACACACTGATATATCCCACACTCCTCACTGTAACACTCTGATATATCCCACACCCCTCACTGTAACACTCTGATATATCCCACACCCCTCACTCTAACACTCTTATATATCCCACTTTCCTCACTGTAACACTCTGATATATCCCACACCCCTCACTGTAACACTCTGATATACCCCACACCCCTCACTGTAACAGTCTGATATATCCCACACCCCTCACTGTAACACTCTGATATAAAGCACACCCCTCACTGTAACACTCTGATACATCCCACAACCCTCAGTGTAACACACTGATATATCCCAAACTCCTCACTGTACCACTTTGATATATCCCACTCCCCTCACTGTAACACTGATATATCCCACACCACTCACTGTAACACTCTGATATATCCCACACCCCTCACTGTAACACTGTGATATACACCACACCCCTCTCTGTAACACTCTGATATACCCCACACCCCTCACTGTAACACTCTGATATCCCACTCCCCTCACTGTAACACTCTGATACATCCCACTCCCCTCACTGTAACACTCTGATATACCCCACACCCCTCACTGTAACACTCTGATATATCCCACAGCCCTCACTGTAACACTCCGATATATATCCCACACTCCTCACTGTAACACTCTGATATATCCCACAGCCCTCACTGTAACACTCAGATATATCCCACACTCCTCACTATAACACTCTGATATATCCCACAACCCTCACTCTAACACTCTGATATAAAGCACACCCCTCACTGTAACACTCTGATATATCCCACAACCCTCACTGTAACACTCTGATATATCCTACACCACTCACTGTAACACTCTGATATATCCCACACCCCTCACTGTAACACTCTGATATATCCCACTCCCCTCACTGTAACACTCTGATATACACCACACTCCTCACTGTACCACTCTGATATATCCCACACACCTCACTGTAACAATCTGATATATCCCACAGCCTTCACTGTAACAGTCTATTATATCCCACACCCCTCATTGTAACACTCTGTTATATCCCACACCCCTCACCGTAACACACTGATATATCCAACACACCTCACTGTAACACTCTGATATATCCCTCACCCCTCACTGTAACAGTCTAATATACCCCACACCCCTCAAAGTAACACTGATATATCCCACACCCTTCACTGTAACACACTGATATCTCCCACACACCTCACTGTAACATTCTGATATATCCCACACCCCTCGCTGTAACACTCTGATATATCCCACACCTCTCACTGTAACACTCTGATACATCCCACTCCCCTCATTGTAACACTCTGATATATCCCACACCCCTCACTGCAACACACTGATATATACCACACCCATCACCATAACACTCTGATATAACCCACACCCCTCACTGTAACACTCTGATATTTCCCACTTTCCTCACTGTAACACTCTGATATATCCCACACCCCTCACTGTAACACTCTGATATATCCCACTCCCCTCACTGTAACACTCTGATATATCCCAGACCCCTCACTGTAACACTCTGATATATCCCACACCCCTCACTGTTACACTCTGATATATCCCACACCCCTCACTGTAACACTCTGATATATCCCACTCCCCTCAAAGTAACACTCTGATATCTCCCACACACCTCACTGTAACATTCTGATATATCCCACGCCCCTCGCTGTAACACTCTGATATATCCCACACCTCTCACTGTAACACTCTGATATATCCCACACCCCTCACTGTAACACTCTGATACATCCAACTCCCCTCACTGTAACACTCTGATATATCCCAACTCCCCTCACTGTAACACTCTGATATATCCCATACCCCTCACTGTAACACTCTGATATATCCCACACCCCTCACTGTAACACCCTGATATATCCCACACCCCTCACTGTAACACTCTGATATATCCCACACCCCTCACTGTAACACACTGATATATCCCACACCCCTCACTGTAACACTCTGATATATCCCACTCCCCTCACTGTAACACTCTGATATATCCCACACCCCTCTCTGTAACACTCTGATATATCCCACTCCCCTCACTGTAACACTCTGATATCTCCCACACACCTCACTGTAACACTCTGATATATCCCACACCCCTCACTGTAACACTCTGATATATCCCACACCCCTCACTGTAACATTCTGTTATACCCCACACCCTTCACTGTAACACTCTGATATACCCCACACCCTCACTGTAACACACTGATATGTCCCACACTCCTCACTGTAACACTCTGATATATCCCACACCCCTCACTGTAACTCTCTGATATATCCCACACCCCTCACTCTAACACTCTTATATATCCCACTTTCCTCACTGTAACGCTCTGATATATCCCACACCCCTCACTGTAACACTCTGATATATCCCACAACCCTCACTGTAACACTCTGATATATCCCACACCCCTCACAGTAACACTCTGATATATCCCATACACCTCACTGTAACACTCTGATATACCCCAAACCGCTCACTGTAACACACTGATATATCCCACACCCCTCACTGTAACACTCTGATATACCCCACACCCCTCACTGTAACACTCTGATATATCCCACACACCTCACTGTAACACTCTGATATATTCCACACCCCTCACTGTAACACGCTGATATATCCCACACCCCTCATTGTAACACTCTGTTATATACCGCACCCCTCACCGTAACACACTGATATATCCAACACACCTCACTGTAACACTCTGATATATCCCTCACCCCTCACTGTAACAGTCTAATATACCCCACACCCCTCAAAGTAACACTGATATATCCCACACCCTTCACTGTAACACTCTGATATATCCCACACCCCTCACTGTACCACTCTGATATATCCCACACACCTCACTGTAACACTCTGATATATCCCACAGCCTTCACTGTAACAGTCTAATATATCCCACACCCCTCATTGTAACACTCTGTTATATCCCACACCCCTCACCGTAACACAGTGATATATCCAACACACCTCACTGTAACACTCTGATATATCCCTCACCCCTCACTGTAACAGTCTAATATACCCCACAACCCTCAAAGTAACACTGATATATCCCACACCCTTCACTGTAACACACTGATATCTCCCACACACCTCACTGTAACATTCTGATATATCCCACACCCCCCGCTGTAACACTCTGATATATCCCACACCTCTCACTGTAACACTCTGATACATCCCACTCCCCTCATTGTAACACTCTGATATATCCCACACCCCTCACTGCAACACACTGATATATACCACACCCATCACCATAACACTCTGATATAACCCACACC
This sequence comes from Isurus oxyrinchus, assembly GCA_026770705.1. Taxonomy (NCBI): domain Eukaryota; kingdom Metazoa; phylum Chordata; class Chondrichthyes; order Lamniformes; family Lamnidae; genus Isurus; species Isurus oxyrinchus. Next base: position 152,836 of record JANJGN010001044.1, on the reverse strand, counting down.
CCTCACTGTAACACTCTGATATTTCCCACTTTCCTCACTGTAACACTCTGATATATCACACACCCCTCACTGTAACACTCTGATATATCCCACTCCCCTCACTGTAACACTCTGATATATCCCAGACCCCTCACTGTAACACTCTGATATATCCCACACCCCTCACTGTTACACTCTGATATATCCCACACCCCTCACTGTAACACTCTGATATATCCCACTCCCCTCAAAGTAACACTCTGATATCTCCCACACACCTCACTGTAACATTCTGATATATCCCACGCCCCTCGCTGTAACACTCTGATATATCCCACACCTCTCACTGTAACACTCTGATATATCCCACACCCCTCACTGTAACACTCTGATACATCCAACTCCCCTCACTGTAACACTCTGATATATCCCAACTCCCCTCACTGTAACACTCTGATATATCCCATACCCCTCACTGTAACACTCTGATATATCCCACACCCCTCACTGTAACACTCTGATATATCCCACACCCCTCACTGTAACACTCTGATATATCCCACACCCCTCACTGTAACACACTGATATATCCCACACCCCTCACTGTAACACTCTGATATATCCCACTCCCCTCACTGTAACACTCTGATATATCCCACACCCCTCACTGTAACACTCTGATATATCCCACTCCCCTCACTGTAACACTCTGATATCTCCCACACACCTCACTGTAACACTCTGATATATCCCACACCCCTCACTGTAACACTCTGATATATCCCACACCCCTCACTGTAACATTCTGATATACCCCACACCCTTCACTGTAACACTCTGATATACCCCACACCCTCACTGTAACACACTGATATATCCCATACTCCTCACTGTAACACTCTGATATATCCCACACCCCTCGCTGTAACACTCTGATATATCCCACACCCCTCACTCTAACACTCTTATATATCCCACTTTCCTCACTGTAACACTCTGATATATCCCACAACCCTCACTGTAACACTCTGATATATCCCACACCCCTCACTGTAACACTCTGATATATCCCACACCCCTCACAGTAACACTCTGATATATCCCATACACCTCACTGTAACACTCTGATATACCCCAAACCGCTCACTGTAACACACTGATATATCCCACACCCCTCACTGTAACACTCTGATATACCCCACACCCCTCACTGTAACACTCTGATATATCCCACACACCTCACTGTAACACTCTGATATATTCCACACCCCTCACTGTAACACGCTGATATATCCCACACCCCTCATTGTAACACTCTGTTATATCCCGCACCCCTCACCGTAACACACTGATATATCCAACACACCTCACTGTAACACTCTGATATATCCCTCACCCCTCACTGTAACAGTCTAATATACCGCACACCCCTCAAAGTAACACTGATATATCCCACACCCTTCACTGTAACACTCTGATATATCCCACACCCCTCACTGTAACACTCTGATATATCCCACACCCCTCACTGTAACACTCTGATATACCCCACACTCCTCACTGTACCACTCTGATATATCCCACACATCTCACTGTAACACTCTGATATATCCCACACCCCTCACTGTAACACTCTGATATATCCCACAGCCTTCACTGTAACAGTCTAATATATCCCACAGCCCTAATTGTAACACTCTGTTATATCCCACACCCCTCACCGTAACACACTGATATATCCAACACACCTCACTGTAACACTCTGATATATCCCTCACCCCTCACTGCAACAGTCTAATATACCCCACACCCTTCAAAGTAACACTGATATATCCCACACCCTTCACTGTAACACACTGATATAACCGACACCCCTCACTGCAACATTCTGATATATCCCACACCCATCACTGTAACACTCTTATATATCGCACACCCCTCACTGTAACACACTGATATAAGCCACACCCCTCACTGCAACACTCTGATATATCCCACACGCCTCACTGTAACACACTGATATATCCCACACCCCTAACTGTAACACTCTGACATATCCCACACCCCTCACCGTAACACTCTGATATAACCCACACCCCTCAAAGATACATTCTGATATATCCCACATCCCTCACTGTAAACAGACTGATATATCCCACACCCCTCACCGTAACACTCTGATATATCCCACACCCCGCATTGTAACACTCTGATATATCCCAAACCCCTCACTGTAACACTCTGATATATCCCACACCCCTCACTGTAACAGTCTGATATATCACACACCCCTCACTGTAACACTCTGATATATCCCACACCCCTCACTGTAACACTCCGATATATCCCACACCCCTCTCTGTAACACTCTGATATATCACACACCCCTCACTGTAACACTCTGATATATCCCACACCCCACACTGTAACACTCTGATATATCACACACCCCTCATTGTAACACTCTGATATATCCCACACCCCTCACTGCAACACACTGATATATACCACACCCCTCACTGTAACACTCTGATATATCCCACACCCCTCACTGTAACACTCTGATATTTCCCACTTTCCTCACTGTAACACTCTGATATATCCCACACCCCTCACCGTAACACTCTGATATATCCCACTCCCCTCACTGTAACACTCTGATATATCCCAGACCCCTCACTGTAACACTCTGATATATCCCACACCCCTCACTGTTACACTCTGATATATCCCACACCCCTCACTGTAACACTCTGATATATCCCACTCCCCTCAAAGTAACACTCTGATATCTCCCACACACCTCACTGTAACATTCTGATATATCCCACGCCCCTCGCTGTAACACTCTGATATATCCCACACCTCTCACTGTAACACTCTGATATATCCCACACCCCTCACTGTAACACTCTGATACATCCAACTCCCCTCACTGTAACACTCTGATATATCCCAACTCCCCTCACTGTAACACTCTGATATATCCCATACCCCTCACTGTAACACTCTGATATATCCCACACCCCTCACTGTAACACTCTGATATATCCCACACCCCTCACTGTAACACTCTGATATATCCCACACCCCTCACTGTAACACACTGATATATCCCACACCCCTCACTGTAACACTCTGATATATCCCACTCCCCTCACTGTAACACTCTGATATATCCCACACCCCTCACTGTAACACTCTGATATATCCCACTCCCCTCACTGTAACACTCTGATATCTCCCACACACCTCACTGTAACACTCTGATATATCCCACACCCCTCACTGTAACACTCTGATATATCCCACACCCCTCACTGTAACATTCTGATATACCCCACACCCTTCACTGTAACACTCTGATATACCCCACACCCTCACTGTAACACACTGATATATCCCATACTCCTCACTGTAACACTCTGATATATCCCACACCCCTCACTGTAACACTCTGATATATCCCACACCCCTCACTCTAACACTCTTATATATCCCACTTTCCTCACTGTAACACTCTGATATATCCCACAACCCTCACTGTAACACTCTGATATATCCCACACCCCTCACTGTAACACTCTGATATATCCCACACCCCTCACAGTAACACTCTGATATATCCCATACACCTCACTGTAACACTCTGATATACCCCAAACCGCTCACTGTAACACACTGATATATCCCACACCCCTCACTGTAACACTCTGATATACCCCACACCCCTCACTGTAACACTCTGATATATCCCACACACCTCACTGTAACACACTGATATATCCAACACACCTCACTGTAACACTCTGATATATCCCTCACCCCTCACTGTAACAGTCTAATATACCGCACACCCCTCAAAGTAACACTGATATATCCCACACCCTTCACTGTAACACTCTGATATATCCCACACCCCTCACTGTAACACTCTGATATATCCCACACCCCTCACTGTAACACTCTGATATACCCCACACTCCTCACTGTACCACTCTGATATATCCCACACATCTCACTGTAACACTCTGATATATCCCACACCCCTCACTGTAAAACTCTGATATATCCCACAGCCTTCACTGTAACAGTCTAATATATCCCACAGCCCTAATTGTAACACTCTGTTATATCCCACACCCCTCACCGTAACACACTGATATATCCAACACACCTCACTGTAACACTCTGATATATCCCTCACCCCTCACTGCAACAGTCTAATATACCCCACACCCTTCAAAGTAACACTGATATATCCCACACCCTTCACTGTAACACACTGATATAACCGACACCCCTCACTGCAACATTCTGATATATCCCACACCCATCACTGTAACACTCTTATATATCGCACACCCCTCACTGTAACACACTGAAATAAGCCACACCCCTCACTGCAACACTCTGATATATCCCACACGCCTCACTGTAACACACTGATATATCCCACACCCCTAACTGTAACACTCTGACATATCCCACACCCCTCACCGTAACACTCTGATATAACCCACACCCCTCAAAGATACATTCTGATATATCCCACATCCCTCACTGTAAACAGACTGATATATCCCACACCCCTCACCGTAACACTCTGATATATCCCACACCCCGCATTGTAACACTCTGATATATCCCAAACCCCTCACTGTAACACTCTGATATATCCCACACCCCTCACTGTAACACTCTGATATATCACACACCCCTCACTGTAACACTCTGATATATCCCACACCCCTCACTGTAACACTCCGATATATCCCACACCCCTCTCTGTAACACTCTGATATATCACACACCCCTCACTGTAACACTCTGATATATCCCACACCCCACACTGTAACACTCTGATATATCACACACCCCTCATTGTAACACTCTGATATATCCCACACCCCTCACTGCAACACACTGATATATACCACACCCCTCACTGTAACACTCTGATATATCCCACACCCCTCACTGTAACACTCTGATATTTCCCACTTTCCTCACTGTAACACTCTGATATATCCCACACCCCTCACTGTAACACTCTGATATATCCCACTCCCCTCACTGTAACACTCTGATATATCCCAGACCCCTCACTGTAACACTCTGATATATCCCACACCCCTCACTGTTACACTCTGATATATCCCACACCCCTCACTGTAACGCTGTGATATATCCCACTCCCCTCACTGTAACACTCTGATATCTCCCACACACCTCACTGTAACATTCTTATATATCCCACACCCCTCGCTGTACCACTCTGATATATCCCACACCCCTCACTGTAACACTCTGATATATCCCACACCCCTCACTGTAACACTCTGATATATCCCACACCCCTCACTGTAACACTCTGATATACCCCACACCCCTCACTGTAACACTCTGATATATCCCACACCACTCACTGTACCACTCTGATATATCCCACACACCTCACTGTAACACTCTGATATATCCCACAGACTTCACTGTAACAGTCCAATATATCCCACACCCCTCATTGTAACACTCTGTTATATCCCACACCCCTCACCGTAACACACTGATATATCCAACACACCTCACTGTAAAACTCTGATATATCCCTCACCCCTCACTGTAACAGTCCAATATACCCCACACCCTTCAAAGTAACACTGATATATCCCACACCCTTCACTGTAACACACTGATATAACCGACACCCCTCAGTGCAACACTCTGATATATCCCACACCCATCACTGTAACACTCTGATATATCCCACACCCCTCACTGTAACACACTGATATAAGCCACACCCCTCACTGCAACACTCTGATATATCCCACACGCCTCACAGTAACACACTGATATATCCTACACCCCTAACTGTAACACTCTGACATATCCCACACCCCTCACCGTAACACTCTGATATAACCCACACCCCTCAAAGTTACATTCTGATATATCCCACACCCCTCACTGTAACAGACTGATATATCCCACACCCCTCACCGTAACACTCTGATATATCCCACACCCCGCATTGTAACACTCTGATATATCCCAAACCCCTCACTGTAACACTCTGATATATCCCACACCCCTCGCTGTAACACTCTGATATATCACACACCCCTCACTGTAACACTCTGATATATCCCACACCCCTCACTGTAACACTATGATATATCCCACACGCCTCACTGTAACACTCTGATATATCACACACCCCTCACTGTAACACTCTGATATATCCCACACCCCACACTGTAACACTCTGATATATCACACACCCCTCATTGTAACACTCTGATATATCCCACACCCCTCACTGCAACACACTGATATATACCACACCCCTCACTGTAACACTCTGATATATCCCACACCCCTCACAGTAACACTCTGATATATCCCATACACCTCACTGTAACACTCTGATATACCCCAAACCGCTCACTGTAACACACTGATATATCCCACACCCCTCACTGTAACACTCTGATATACCCCACACCCCTCACTGTAACACTCTGATATATCCCACACACCTCACTGTAACACTCTGATATATTCCACACCCCTCACTGTAACACGCTGATATATCCCACACCCCTCATTGTAACACTCTGCTATATCCCGCACCCCTCACCGTAACACACTGATATATCCAACACACCTCACGGTAACACTCTGATATATCCCTCACCCCTCACTGTAACAGTCTAATATACCGCACACCCCTCAAAGTAACACTGATATATCCCACACCCTTCACTGTAACACTCTGATATATCCCACACCCCTCACTGTAACACTCTGATATATCCCACACCCCTCACTGTAACACTCTGATATACCCCACACTCCTCACTGTACCACTCTGATATATCCCACACACCTCACTGTAACACTCTGATATATCCCACAGCCTTCACTGTAACAGTCTAATATATCCCACAGCCCTAATTGTAACACTCTGTTATATCCCACACCCCTCACCGTAACACACTGATATATCCAACACACCTCACTGTAACACTCTGATATATCCCTCACCCCTCACTGCAACAGTCTAATATACCCCACACCCTTCAAAGTAACACTGATATATCCCACACCCTTCACTGTAACACACTGATATAACCGACACCCCTCACTGCAACATTCTGATATATCCCACACCCATCACTGTAACACTCTTATATATCGCACACCCCTCACTGTAACACACTGATATAAGCCACACCCCTCACTGCAACACTCTGATATATCCCACACGCCTCACTGTAACACACTGATATATCCCACACCCCTAACTGTAACACTCTGACATATCCCACACCCCTCACCGTAACACTCTGATATAACCCACACCCCTCAAAGATACATTCTGATATATCCCACATCCCTCACTGTAAACAGACTGATATATCCCACACCCCTCACCGTAACACTCTGATATATCCCACACCCCGCATTGTAACACTCTGATATATCCCAAACCCCTCACTGTAACACTCTGATATATCCCACACCCCTCACTGTAACACTCTGATATATCACACACCCCTCACTGTAACACTCTGATATATCCCACACCCCTCACTGTAACACTCCGATATATCCCACACCCCTCTCTGTAACACTCTGATATATCACACACCCCTCACTGTAACACTCTGATATATCCCACACCCCACACTGTAACACTCTGATATATCACACACCCCTCATTGTAACACTCTGATATATCCCACACCCCTCACTGCAACACACTGATATATACCACACCCCTCACTGTAACACTCTGATATATCCCACACCCCTCACTGTAACACTCTGATATTTCCCACTTTCCTCACTGTAACACTCTGATATATCCAACACCCCTCACTGTAACACTCTGATATATCCCACTCCCCTCACTGTAACACTCTGATATATCCCAGACCCCTCACTGTAACACTCTGATATATCCCACAGCCTTCACTGTAACAGTCTAATGTATCCCACACCCCTCATTGTAACACTCTGTTATATCCAACACCCCTCACCGTAACACACTGATATATCCAACACACCTCACTGTAACACTCTTATATATCCCTCACCCCTCACTGTAACAGTCTAATATACACAACACCCCTCAAAGTAACACTGATATATCCCACACCCTTCACTGTAACACACTGATATAACTGACACCCCTCACTGCAACACTCTGATATATCCCACATCCATCACTGTAACACTCTGATATATCCCACACCCCTCACTGTAACACACTGATATAACCCACACCCCTCACTGCAACACTCTGATATATCCCACACCGCTCACTGTAACACACTGATATATCCCACACCCCTCACTGTAACACTCTGACATATCCCACACCCCTCACCGTAACACTCTGATATAACCAACACCCCTCAAAGTTACATTCTGATATATCCCACACCACTCACTGTAACAGACTGATATATCCCACACCCCTCACCGTAACACTCTGATATATCCCACACCCCGCATTGTAACACTCCGATATATCCCAAACCCCTCACTGTAGCGCACTGATATATCCCACACCCCTCACTGTAACACTCTGATATATCCCACACCCCTCACTGTAACACTCTGTTATATCCCACACCCCTCACTGTAACACTCTGATATATCCCACTCCCCTCACTGTAACACTCTGATATATTCCACATCCCTCACTGTAACACTCTGATATAACCCACACCCCTCACTGTAACACTCTGATATATCCAACACCCCTCACTGTAACACTCTGATATATCCCACACCCCTCACTGTAACACTCTGATATATCCCACACCTCTCACTGTAACACTCTGATATATCCCACACACCTCCCTGTAACACTCTGATACATCCCACTCCCCTCACTGTAACACTCTGATATATCCCACTCCCCTCACTGTAACACACTGATATATCCCACACCCCTCACTGTAACACTCTGATATATCCCACTCCCCTCACTGTAACACTCTGATGTATCCCACACCCCTCACTGTAACACTCTGATATATCCCACTCCCCTCACTGTAACACTCTGATATCTCCCACACACCTCACTGTAACACTCTGATATATCCCACACCCCTCGCTGTAACACTCTGATATATCCCACACCCCTCACTGTAACACTCTGATATATCCCACACGCCTCACTGTTACACTCTGATATATCCCAAACCCCTCACTGTAACACTCTGATATATCCCACTCCCCTCACTGTAACACTCTGATATATCCCAGACCCCTCACAGTAACACTCTGATATATCCCACACCCCTCACTGTTACACTCTGATATATCCCACACCCCTCACTGTAACACTCTGATATATCCCACTCCCCTCACTGTAACACTCTGATATCTCCCACACACCTCACTGTAACATTCTGAAATAACCCACACCCCTCGCTGTAACAATCTGATATATCCCACACCGCTCACTGTAACACTCTGATATATCCCACACCCCTCACTGTAACACTCTGATACATCCCACTCCCCTCACTGTAACACACTGATATATCCCCCTCCCCTCACTGTAACACTCTGATATACCCCACACACCTCACTCTAACACTCTGATATATCCCACACCCCTCACTGTAACACTCTGATATATCCCACTCCCCTCAAAGTAACACTCTGATATCTCCCACACACCTCACTGTAACATTCTGATATATCCCACGCCCCTCGCTGTAACACTCTGATATATCCCACACCTCTCACTGTAACACTCTGATATATCCCACACCCCTCACTGTAACACTCTGATACATCCAACTCCCCTCACTGTAACACTCTGATATATCCCAACTCCCCTCACTGTAACACTCTGATATATCCCATACCCCTCACTGTAACACTCTGATATATCCCACACCCCTCACTGTAACACTCTGATATATCCCACACCCCTCACTGTAACACTCTGATATATCCCACACCCCTCACTGTAACACACTGATATATCCCACACCCCTCACTGTAACACTCTGATATATCCCACTCCCCTACTGTAACACTCTGATATATCCCACACCCCTCACTGTAACACTCTGATATATCCCACTCCCCTCACTGTAACACTCTGATATCTCCCACACACCTCACTGTAACACTCTGATATATCCCACACCCCTCACTGTAACACTCTGATATATCCCACACCCCTCACTGTAACATTCTGATATACCCCACACCCTTCACTGTAACACTCTGATATACCCCACACCCTCACTGTAACACACTGATATATCCCATACTCCTCACTGTAACACTCTGATATATCCCACACCCCTCACTGTAACACTCTGATATATCCCACACCCCTCACTCTAACACTCTTATATATCCCACTTTCCTCACTGTAACACTCTGATATATCCCACAACCCTCACTGTAACACTCTGATATATCCCACACCCCTCACTGTAACACTCTGATATATCCCACACCCCTCACAGTAACACTCTGATATATCCCATACACCTCACTGTAACACTCTGATATACCCCAAACCGCTCACTGTAACACACTGATATATCCCACACCTCTCACTGTAACACTCTGATATACCCCACACCCCTCACTGTAACACTCTGATATATCCCACACACCTCACTGTAACACTCTGATATATTCCACACCCCTCACTGTAACACGCTGATATATCCCACACCCCTCATTGTAACACTCTGTTATATCCCGCACCCCTCACCGTAACACACTGATATATCCAACACACCTCACTGTAACACTCTGATATATCCCTCACCCCTCACTGTAACAGTCTAATATACCGCACACCCCTCAAATTAACACTGATATATCCCACACCCTTCACTGTAACACTCTGATATATCCCACACCCCTCACTGTAACACTCTGATATATCCCACACCCCTCACTGTAACACTCTGATATACCCCACACTCCTCACTGTACCACTCTGATATATCCCACACATCTCACTGTAACACTCTGATATATCCCACACCCCTCACTGTAACACTCTGATATATCCCACAGCCTTCACTGTAACAGTCTAATATATCCCACAGCCCTAATTGTAACACTCTGTTATATCCCACACCCCTCACCGTAACACACTGATATATCCAACACACCTCACTGTAACACTCTGATATATCCCTCACCCCTCACTGCAACAGTCTAATATACCCCACACCCTTCAAAGTAACACTGATATATCCCACACCCTTCACTGTAACACACTGATATAACCGACACCCCTCACTGCAACATTCTGATATATCCCACACCCATCACTGTAACACTCTTATATATCGCACACCCCTCACTGTAACACACTGATATAAGCCACACCCCTCACTGCAACACTCTGATATATCCCACACGCCTCACTGTAACACACTGATATATCCCACACCCCTAACTGTAACACTCTGACATATCCCACACCCCTCACCGTAACACTCTGATATAACCCACACCCCTCAAAGATACATGCTGATATATCCCACATCCCTCACTGTAAACAGACTGATATATCCCACACCCCTCACCGTAACACTCTGATATATCCCACACCCCGCATTGTAACACTCTGATATATCCCAAACCCCTCACTGTAACACTCTGATATATCCCACACCCCTCACTGTAACACTCTGATATATCACACACCCCTCACTGTAACACTCTGATATATCCCACACCCCTCACTGTAACACTCCGATATATCCCACACCCCTCTCTGTAACACTCTGATATATCACACACCCCTCAATGTAACACTCTGATATATCCCACACCCCACACTGTAACACTCTGATATATCACACACCCCTCATTGTAACACTCTGATATATCCCACACCCCTCACTGCAACACACTGATATATACCACACCCCTCACTGTAACACTCTGATATATCCCACACCCCTCACTGTAACACTCTGATATTTCCCACTTTCCTCACTGTAACACTCTGATATATCCCACACCCCTCACTGTAACACTCTGATATATCCCACTCCCCTCACTGTAACACTCTGATATATCCCAGACCCCTCACTGTAACACTCTGATATATCCCACACCCCTCACTGTTACACTCTGATATATCCCACACCCCTCACTGTAACACTCTGATAGATCCCACTCCCCTCAAAGTAACACTCTGATATCTCCCACACACCTCACTGTAACATTCTGATATATCCCACGCCCCTCGCTGTAACACTCTGATATATCCCACACCTCTCACTGTAACACTCTGATATATCCCACACCCCTCACTGTAACACTCTGATACATCCAACTCCCCTCACTGTAACACTCTGATATATCCCAACTCCCCTCACTGTAACACTCTGATATATCCCAACTCCCCTCACTGTAACACTCTGATATATCCCATACCCCTCACTGTAACACTCTGATATATCCCACACCCCTCACTGTAACACTCTGATATATCCCACACCCCTCACTGTAACACTCTGATATATCCCACACCCCTCACAGTAACACTCTGATATATCCCATACACCTCACTGTAACACTCTGATATACCCCAAACCGCTCACTGTAACACACTGATATATCCCACACCCCTCACTGTAACACTCTGATATACCCCACACCCCTCACTGTAACACTCTGATATATCCCACACACCTCACTGTAACACTCTGATATATTCCACACCCCTCACTGTAACACGCTGATATATCCCACACCCCTCATTGTAACACTCTGTTATATCCCGCACCCCTCACCGTAACACACTGATATATCCAACACACCTCACTGTAACACTCTGATATATCCCTCACCCCTCACTGTAACAGTCTAATATACCGCACACCCCTCAAAGTAACACTGATATATCCCACACCCTTCACTGTAACACTCTGATATATCCCACACCCCTCACTGTAACACTCTGATATATCCCACACCCCTCACTGTAACACTCTGATATACCCCACACTCCTCACTGTACCACTCTGATATATCCCACACATCTCACTGTAACACTCTGATATATCCCACACCCCTCACTGTAACACTCTGATATATCCCACAGCCTTCACTGTAACAGTCTAATATATCCCACAGCCCTAATTGTAACACTCTGTTATATCCCGCACCCCTCACCGTAACACACTGATATATCCAACACACCTCACTGTAACACTCTGATATATCCCTCACCCCTCACTGCAACAGTCTAATATACCCCACACCCTTCAAAGTAACACTGATATATCCCACACCCTTCACTGTAACACACTGATATAACCGACACCCCTCACTGCAACATTCTGATATATCCCACACCCATCACTGTAACACTCTTATATATCGCACACCCCTCACTGTAACACACTGATATAAGCCACACCCCTCACTGCAACACTCTGATATATCCCACACGCCTCACTGTAACACACTGATATATCCCACACCCCTAACTGTAACACTCTGACATATCCCACACCCCTCACCGTAACACTCTGATATAACCCACACCCCTCAAAGATACATTCTGATATATCCCACATCCCTCACTGTAAACAGACTGATATATCCCACACCCCTCACCGTAACACTCTGATATATCCCACACCCCGCATTGTAACACTCTGATATATCCCAAACCCCTCACTGTAACACTCTGATATATCCCACACCCCTCACTGTAACACTCTGATATATCACACACCCCTCACTGTAACACTCTGATATATCCCACACCCCTCACTGTAACACTCCGATATATCCCACACCCCTCTCTGTAACACTCTGATATATCACACACCCCTCACTGTAACACTCTGATATATCCCACACCCCACACTGTAACACTCTGATATATCACACACCCCTCATTGTAACACTCTGATATATCCCACACCCCTCACTGCAACACACTGATATATACCACACCCCTCACTGTAACACTCTGATATATCCCACACCCCTCACTGTAACACTCTGATATTTCCCACTTTCCTCACTGTAACACTCTGATATATCCCACACCCCTCACTGTAACACTCTGATATATCCCACTCCCCTCACTGTAACACTCTGATATATCCCAGACCCCTCACTGTAACACTCTGATATATCCCACACCACTCACTGTTACACTCTGATATATCCCACACCCCTCACTGTAACACTGTGATATATCCCACTCCCCTCACTGTAACACTCTGATATCTCCCACACACCTCACTGTAACATTCTTATATATCCCACACCCCTCGCTGTACCACTCTGATATATCCCACACCCCTCACTGTAACACTCTGATATATCCCACACCCCTCACTGTAACACTCTGATATATCCCACACCCCTCACTGTAACACTCTGATATACCCCACACCCCTCACTGTAACACTCTGATATATCCCACACCACTCACTGTAACACTCTGATATATCCCAAACCCCTCACTGTAACACTCTGATATACCCCACACTCCTCACTGTACCACTCTGATATATCCCACACACCTCACTGTAACACTCTGATATATCCCACAGACTTCACTGTAACAGTCCAATATATCCCACACCCCTCATTGTAACACTCTGTTATATCCCACACCCCTCACCGTAACACACTGATATATCCAACACACCTCACTGTAAAACTCTGATATATCCCTCACCCCTCACTGTAACAGTCCAATATACCCCACACCCTTCAAAGTAACACTGATATATCCCACACCCTTCACTGTAACACACTGATATAACCGACACCCCTCAGTGCAACACTCTGATATATCCCACACCCATCACTGTAACACTCTGATATCTCCCACACCCCTCACTGTAACACACTGATATAAGCCACACCCCTCACTGCAACACTCTGATATATCCCACACGCCTCACTGTAACACACTGATATATCCTACACCCCTAACTGTAACACTCTGACATATCCCACACCCCTCACCGTAACACTCTGATATAACCCACACCCCTCAAAGTTACATTCTGATATATCCCACACCCCTCACTGTAACAGACTGATATATCCCACACCCCTCACCTTAACACTCTGATATATCCCACACCCCGCATTGTAACACTCTGATATATCCCAAACCCCTCACTGTAACACTCTGATATATCCCACACACCTCGCTGTAACACTCTGATATATCACACACCCCTCACTGTAACACTCTGATATATCCCACACCCCTCACTGTAACACTATGATATATCCCACACATCTCACTGTAACACTCTGATATATCCCACACCCCTCACTGTAACACTCTGATATATCCCACAGCCTTCACTGTAACAGTCTAATATATCCCACAGCCCTAATTGTAACACTCTGTTATATCCCGCACCCCTCACCGTAACACACTGATATATCCAACACACCTCACTGTAACACTCTGATATATCCCTCACCCCTCACTGCAACAGTCTAATATACCCCACACCCTTCAAAGTAACACTGATATATCCCACACCCTTCACTGTAACACACTGATATAACCGACACCCCTCACTGCAACATTCTGATATATCCCACACCCATCACTGTAACACTCTTATATATCGCACACCCCTCACTGTAACACACTGATATAAGCCACACCCCTCACTGCAACACTCTGATATATCCCACACGCCTCACTGTAACACACTGATATATCCCACACCCCTAACTGTAACACTCTGACATATCCCACACCCCTCACCGTAACACTCTGATATAACCCACACCCCTCAAAGATACATTCTGATATATCCCACATCCCTCACTGTAAACAGACTGATATATCCCACACCCCTCACCGTAACACTCTGATATATCCCACACCCCGCATTGTAACACTCTGATATATCCCAAACCCCTCACTGTAACACTCTGATATATCCCACACCCCTCACTGTAACACTCTGATATATCACACACCCCTCACTGTAACACTCTGATATATCCCACACCCCTCACTGTAACACTCCGATATATCCCACACCCCTCTCTGTAACACTCTGATATATCACACACCCCTCACTGTAACACTCTGATATATCCCACACCCCACACTGTAACACTCTGATATATCACACACCCCTCATTGTAACACTCTGATATATCCCACACCCCTCACTGCAACACACTGATATATACCACACCCCTCACTGTAACACTCTGATATATCCCACACCCCTCACTGTAACACTCTGATATTTCCCACTTTCCTCACTGTAACACTCTGATATATCCCACACCCCTCACTGTAACACTCTGATATATCCCACTCCCCTCACTGTAACACTCTGATATATCCCAGACCCCTCACTGTAACACTCTGATATATCCCACACCACTCACTGTTACACTCTGATATATCCCACACCCCTCACTGTAACACTGTGATATATCCCACTCCCCTCACTGTAACACTCTGATATCTCCCACACACCTCACTGTAACATTCTTATATATCCCACACCCCTCGCTGTACCACTCTGATATATCCCACACCCCTCACTGTAACACTCTGATATATCCCACACCCCTCACTGTAACACTCTGATATACCCCACACCCCTCACTGTAACACTCTGATATATCCCACACCACTCACTGTAACACTCTGATATATCCCAAACCCCTCACTGTAACACTCTGATATACCCCACACTCCTCACTGTACCACTCTGATATATCCCACACACCTCACTGTAACACTCTGATATATCCCACAGACTTCACTGTAACAGTCCAATATATCCCACACCCCTCATTGTAACACTCTGTTATATCCCACACCCCTCACCGTAACACACTGATATATCCAACACACCTCACTGTAAAACTCTGATATATCCCTCACCCCTCACTGTAACAGTCCAATATACCCCACACCCTTCAAAGTAACACTGATATATCCCACACCCTTCACTGTAACACACTGATATAACCGACACCCCTCAGTGCAACACTCTGATATATCCCACACCCATCACTGTAACACTCTGATATCTCCCACACCCCTCACTGTAACACACTGATATAAGCCACACCCCTCACTGCAACACTCTGATATATCCCACACGCCTCACTGTAACACACTGATATATCCTACACCCCTAACTGTAACACTCTGACATATCCCACACCCCTCACCGTAACACTCTGATATAACCCACACCCCTCAAAGTTACATTCTGATATATCCCACACCCCTCACTGTAACAGACTGATATATCCCACACCCCTCACCTTAACACTCTGATATATCCCACACCCCGCATTGTAACACTCTGATATATCCCAAACCCCTCACTGTAACACTCTGATATATCCCACACACCTCGCTGTAACACTCTGATATATCACACACCCCTCACTGTAACACTCTGATATATCCCACACCCCTCACTGTAACACTATGATATATCCCACACGCCTCACTGTAACACTCTGATATATCACACACCCCTCACTGTAACACTCTGATATATCCCACACCCCACACTGTAACACTCTGATATATCACACACCCCTCATTGTAACACTCTGATATATCCCACACCCCTCACTGCAACACACTGATATATACCACACCCATCACCATAACACTCTGATATATCCCACACCCCTCACTGTAACACTCTGATATTTCCCACTTTCCTCACTGTAACACTCTGATATATCCCACACCCCTCACTGTAACACTCTGATATATCCCACTCCCCTCACTGTAACACTCTGATATATCCCAGACCCCTCACTGTAACACTCTGATATATCCCACACCCCTCACTGTTACACTCTGATATATCCCACACCCCTCACTGTAACACTCTGATATATCCCACTCCCCTCACTGTAACACTCTGATATATCCCACTCCCCTCACTGTAACACTCTGATATCTCCCACACACCTCACTGTAACATTCTTATATATCCCACACCCCTCGCTGTAACACTCTGATATATCCCACACCCCTCACTGTAACACTCTGATATATCCCACACCCCTCACTGTAACACTCTGATATATCCCACACCCCTCACTGTAACACTCTGATATACCTCACACCCCTCACGGTAACACTCTGATATATCCCACACCCCTCACTGTAACACTCTGATATAAAGCACACCCCTCACTGTAACACTCTGATACATCCCACAACCCTCACTGTAACACACTGATATATCCCAAACCCGTCACTGTACCACTTTGATATATCCCACTCCCCTCACTGTAACACTGATATATCCCACACCTTTCACTGTAACACTCTGATCTATCCCACACCCCTCACTGTAACACTGTGATAAACACCACACCCCTCTCTGTAACACTCTGATATACCCCACACCCCTCACTGTAACACTCTGATATATCCCACTCCCCTCACTGTAACACTCTGATACATCCCACTCCCCTCACTGTAACATTCTGATATACCCCACACCCTTCACTGTAACACTCTGATATACCCCACACCCTCACTGTAACACACTGATATATCCCACACTCCTCACTGTAACTCTCTGATATATCCCACACCCCTCACTGTAACACTCTGATATATCCCACACCCCTCACTCTAACACTCTTATATATCCCACTTTCCTCACTGTAACACTCTGATATATCCCACAACCCTCACTGTAACACTCTGATATATCCCACACCCCTCACTGTAACACTCTGATATATCCCACACCCCTCACAGTAACACTCTGATATATCCCATACACCTCACTGTAACACTCTGATATACCCCAAACCGCACACTGTAACACACTGATATATCCCACACCCCTCACTGTAACACTCTGATATACCCCACACCCCTCACTGTAACACTCTGATATATCCCACACACCTCACTGTAACACTCTGATATATTCCACACCCCTCACTGTAACACGCTGATATATCCCACACCCCTCATTGTAACACTCTGTTATATCCCGCACCCCTCACCGTAACACACTGATATATCCAACACACCTCACTGTAACACTCTGATATATCCCTCACCCCTCACTGTAACAGTCTAATATACCGCACACCCCTCAAAGTAACACTGATATATCCCACACCCTTCACTGTAACACTCTGATATATCCCACACCCCTCACTGTAACACTCTGATATATCCCACACCCCTCACTGTAACACTCTGATATACCCCACACTCCTCACTGTACCACTCTGATATATCCCACACACCTCACTGTAACACTCTGATATATCCCACAGCCTTCACTGTAACAGTCTAATATATCCCACAGCCCTAATTGTAACACTCTGTTATATCCCACACCCCTCACCGTAACACACTGATATATCCAACACACCTCACTGTAACACTCTGATATATCCCTCACCCCTCACTGCAACAGTCTAATATACCCCACACCCTTCAAAGTAACACTGATATATCCCACACCCTTCACTGTAACACACTGATATAACCGACACCCCTCACTGCAACATTCTGATATATCCCACACCCATCACTGTAACACTCTTATATATCGCACACCCCTCACTGTAACACACTGATATAAGCCACACCCCTCACTGCAACACTCTGATATATCCCACACGCCTCACTGTAACACACTGATATATCCCACACCCCTAACTGTAACACTCTGACATATCCCACACCCCTCACCGTAACACTCTGATATAACCCACACCCCTCAAAGATACATTCTGATATATCCCACATCCCTCACTGTAAACAGACTGATATATCCCACACCCCTCACCGTAACACTCTGATATATCCCACACCCCGCATTGTAACACTCTGATATATCCCAAACCCCTCACTGTAACACTCTGATATATCCCACACCCCTCACTGTAACACTCTGATATATCACACACCCCTCACTGTAACACTCTGATATATCCCACACCCCTCACTGTAACACTCCGATATATCCCACACCCCTCTCTGTAACACTCTGATATATCACACACCCCTCACTGTAACACTCTGATATATCCCACACCCCACACTGTAACACTCTGATATATCACACACCCCTCATTGTAACACTCTGATATATCCCACACCCCTCACTGCAACACACTGATATATACCACACCCCTCACTGTAACACTCTGATATATCCCACACCCCTCACTGTAACACTCTGATATTTCCCACTTTCCTCACTGTAACACTCTGATATATCCCACACCCCTCACTGTAACACTCTGATATATCCCACTCCCCTCACTGTAACACTCTGATATATCCCAGACCCCTCACTGTAACACTCTGATATATCCCACAGCCTTCACTGTAACAGTCTAATATATCCCACACCCCTCATTGTAACACTCTGTTATATCCCACACCCCTCACCGTAACACACTGATATATCCAACACACCTCACTGTAACACTCTGATATATCCCTCACCCCTCACTGTAACAGTCTAATATACACAACACCCCTCAAAGTAACACTGATATATCCCACACCCTTCACTGTAACACACTGATATAACTGACACCCCTCACTGCAACACTCTGATATATCCCACATCCATCACTGTAACACTCTGATATATCCCACACCCCTCACTGTAACACACTGATATAACCCACACCCCTCACTGCAACACTCTGATATATCCCACACCGCTCACTGTAACACACTGATATATCCCACACCCCTCACTGTAACACTCTGACATATCCCACACCCCTCACCGTAACACTCTGATATAACCAAGACCCCTCAAAGTTACATTCTGATATATCCCACACCACTCACTGTAACAGACTGATATATCCCACACCCCTCACCGTAACACTCTGATATATCCCACACCCCGCATTGTAACACTCCGATATATCCCAAACCCCTCACTGTAGCGCACTGATATATCCCACACCCCTCACTGTAACACTCTGATATATCCCACACCCCTCACTGTAACACTCTGTTATATCCCACACCCCTCACTGTAACACTCTGATATATCCCACTCCCCTCACTGTAACACTCTGATATATTCCACATCCCTCACTGTAACACTCTGATATAACCCACACCCCTCACTGTAACACTCTGATATATCCAACACCCCTCACTGTAACACTCTGATATATCCCACACCCCTCACTGTAACACTCTGATATATCCCACACCTCTCACTGTAACACTCTGATATATCCCACACACCTCCCTGTAACACTCTGATACATCCCACTCCCCTCACTGTAACACTCTGATATATCCCACTCCCCTCACTGTAACACACTGATATATCCCACACCCCTCACTGTAACACTCTGATATATCCCACTCCCCTCACTGTAACACTCTGATATATCCCACACCCCTCACTGTAACACTCTGATATATCCCACTCCCCTCACTGTAACACTCTGATATCTCCCACACACCTCACTGTAACACTCTGATATATCCCACACCCCTCGCTGTAACACTCTGATATATCCCACACCCCTCACTGTAACACTCTGATATATCCCACACCCCTCACTGTTACACTCTGATATATCCCACACCCCTCACTGTAACACTCTGATATATCCCACTCCCCTCACTGTAACACTCTGATATATCCCAGACCCCTCACAGTAACACTCTGATATATCCCACACCCCTCACTGTTACACTCTGATATATCCCACACCCCTCACTGTAACACTCTGATATATCCCACTCCCCTCACTGTAACACTCTGATATCTCCCACACACCTCACTGTAACATTCTGAAATAACCCACACCCCTCGCTGTAACACTCTGATATATCCCACACCGCTCACTGTAACACTCTGATATATCCCACACCCCTCACTGTAACACTCTGATACATCCCACTCCCCTCACTGTAACACACTGATATATCCCCCTCCCCTCACTGTAACACTCTGATATACCCCACACACCTCACTCTAACACTCTGATATATCCCACTCCCCTCACTGTAACACTCTGATAAAACCCACACCCCTCACTGTAACACACTGATATAAAGCACACCCCTCACTGTAACACTCTGATATATCCCACACCCCTCACTGTAACACTCTGATATATCCCACACCCCTCACTGTTACACTCTGATATATCCCACACCCCTCACTGTAACACTCTGATAAATCCCACTCCCCTCACTGTAACACAATGATATATCCCAGACCCCTCACTGTAACACTCTGATATATCCCACAGCCCTCATTGTAACACTCTGATATATCCCACACCCCTCACTGTTACACTCTGATATATCCCACACCCCTCACTGTAACACTCTGATATATCCCACACCCCTCACAGTAACACTCTGATATACACCACACCCCTCACTGTTACAATCAGATATATCCCACACCCCTCACTGTAGCACTCTGATATATCCCACTCCCCTCACTGTAACACTCTGATATCTCCCACACACCTCACTGTAACATTCTGATATATCCCACACCCCTCGCTGTAACACTCTGATATATCCCACACCCCTCACTGTAACACTCTGATATATCCCACATCACTCACTGTAACACTCTGATATATCCCACACCCCTCACTGTAACACTCTGATATACCCCACACCCCTCACTGTAACACTCTGATATATCCCACACCCCTCACTGTAACACTCTGATATAAAGCACACCCCTCACTGTAACACTCTGATACATCCCACAACCCTCACTGTAACACACTGATATATCCCAAACCCCTCACTGTACCACTTTGATATATCCCACTCCCCTCACTGTAACAATCTGATATATCCCACACCACTCACTGTAACACTCTGATATATCCCACACCCCTCATTGTAACACTGTGATATACACCACACCCCTCTCTGTAACACTCTGATATACCCCACACACCTCACTGTAACACTCTGATATATCCCACACCCCTCACAGTAACACTCTGATATACACCACACCCCTCACTGTTACAATCAGATATATCCCACACCCCTCACTGTAACACTCTGATATATCCCACTCCCCTCACTGTAACACTCTGATATATCCCACACCCCTCACTGTAACACTCTGATATATCCCACATCCCTCACTGTAACACTCTGATATATCCCACACCCCTCACTGTAACACTCTGATATACCCCACACCCCTCACTGTAACACTCTGATATATCCCACACCACTCACTGTAACACTCTGATATAAAACACACCCCTCACTGTAACACTCTGATACATGCCACAACCCTCACTGTAACACTCTGATATATCCCACAGCCCTCACTGTAACGCTCAGATATATCCCACACCTCTCACTGTAACACTCTGATATATCCCACAGCCCTCACTGTAACACTTTGATATATCCCACACTCCTCACTTTAACACTCTGATATATCCCACAACCCTCACTCTAACACTCTGATATATCCCACACCCCTCACTGTAACACTCTGATAAAACCCTCACCCCTCACTGTAACACTCTGATATAAAGCACACCCCTTACTGTAACACTCTGATATATCCCACACCCCTCACTGTAACACTCTGATATATCCAACACCACTCACTGAAACACTCTGATATATCCCACACCCCTCACGTTAACACTCTGATATATCCCACACCACTCACTGTAACACTCTGATATATCCCACAGCCTTCACTGTAACAGTCTAATATATCCCACACCCCTCATTGTAACACTCTGTTATATCCCACACCCCTCACCGTAACACACTGATATATCCAACACACCTCACTGTAACACTCTGATATATCCCTCACCCCTCACTGTAACAGTCTAATATACACAACACCCCTCAAAGTAACACTGATATATCCCACACCCTTCACTGTAACACACTGATATAACTGACACCCCCTCACTGCAACACTCTGATATATCCCACATCCATCACTGTAACACTCTGATATATCCCACACCCCTCACTGTAACACACTGATATAACCCACACCCCTCACTGCAACACTCTGATATATCCCACACCGCTCACTGTAACACACTGATATATCCCACACCCCTCACTGTAACACTCTGACATATCCCACACCCCTCACCGTAACACTCTGATATAACCAACACCCCTCAAAGTTACATTCTGATATATCCCACACCACTCACTGTAACAGACTGATATATCCCACACCCCTCACCGTAACACTCTGATATATCCCACACCCCGCATTGTAACACTCCGATATATCCCAAACCCCTCACTGTAGCGCACTGATATATCCCACACCCCTCACTGTAACACTCTGATATATCTCACACCCCTCACTGTAACACTCTGTTATATCCCACACCCCTCACTGTAACACTCTGATATATCCCACTCCCCTCACTGTAACACTCTGATATATTCCACATCCCTCACTGTAACACTCTGATATAACCCACACCCCTCACTGTAACACTCTGATATATCCAACACCCCTCACTGTAACACTCTGATATATCCCACACCCCTCACTGTAACACTCTGATATATCCCACACCTCTCACTGTAACACTCTGATATATCCCACACACCTCCCTGTAACACTCTGATACATCCCACTCCCCTCACTGTAACACTCTGATATATCCCACTCCCCTCACTGTAACACACTGATATATCCCAAACCCCTCACTGTAACACTCTGATATATCCCACTCCCCTCACTGTAACACTCTGATATATCCCACACCCCTCACTGTAACACTCTGATATATCCCACTCCCCTCACTGTAACACTCTGATATCTCCCACACACCTCACTGTAACACTCTGATATATCCCACACCACTCGCTGTAACACTCTGATATATCCCACACCCCTCACTGTAACACTCTGATATATCCCACACCCCTCACTGTTACACTCTGATATATCCCACACCCCTCACTGTAACACTCTGATATATCCCACTCCCCTCACTGTAACACTCTGATATATCCCAGACCCCTCACAGTAACACTCTGATATATCCCACACCCCTCACTGTTACACTCTGATATATCCCACACCCCTCACTGTAACACTCTGATATATCCCACTCCCCTCACTGTAACACTCTGATATCTCCCACACACCTCACTGTAACATTCTGAAATAACCCACACCCCTCGCTGTAACAATCTGATATATCCCACACCGCTCACTGTAACACTCTGATATATCCCACACCCCTCACTGTAACACTCTGATACATCCCACTCCCCTCACTGTAACACACTGATATATCCCCCTCCCCTCACTGTAACACTCTGATATACCCCACACACCTCACTCTAACACTCTGATATATCCCACTCCCCTCACTGTAACACTCTGATAAAACCCACACCCCTCACTGTAACACACTGATATAAAGCACACCCCTCACTGTAACACTCTGATATATCCCACACCCCTCACTGTAACACTCTGATATATCCCACACCACTCACTGTAACACTCTGATATATCCCACACCCCTCACTGTAACACTCTTTTATATTTCACACCACTCACTGTAACACTCTGATATATCCCACAGCCTTCACTGTAACACTCTGATATACCCCACACCCCTCACTGTAACACTCTGATATATCCCACACCCCTCACTGTAACACTCTGTTATATACCACACCAGTCACTGTAACAGTCTAATATATCCCACACCCTCATTGTAACACTCTGTTATATCCCACACCCCTCACCGTAACACACTGATATATCCAACACACCTCACTGTAACACTCTGATATATCCCTCACCCCTCACTGTAACAGTTTCATATACCCCACACCCCTCAAAGTAACACTGATATATCCCACACCCTTCACTGTAACACACTGATATAACCGACACCCCTCACTGTAACACTCTGATATATCCCACACCCATCACTGTAACACTCTGATATATCCCACACCCCTCACTGTAACACACTGATATAACCCACACCCCTCACTGCAACACTCTGATATATCCCACACCCCTCACTGTAACACACTGATATATCCCACACCCCTAACTGTAACACTCTGATATATCAAACACCCCTCACCATAACTCTCTGATATAACCCACACCCCTCAAAGTTACATTCTGATATATCCCACACCCCTCACTGTAACAGACTGATATATCCCACACCCCTCACCGTAACACTCTGATATATCCCACACCCTGCATTGTAACACTCTGATATATCCCAAACCCCTCACTGTAACACACTGATATTTCCCACTTTCCTCACTGAAACACTCTCATATATCCCACACCCCTCACTGTAACACTCTGATATATCCCACTCCCCTCACTGTAACACTCTGATATATCCCAGACCCCTCACTGTAACACTCTGATATATCCCACAGCCCTCATTGTAACACTCTGATATATCCCACACCCCTCACTGTTACACTCTGATATATCCCACACCCCTCACTGTAACACTCTGATAAATCCCACTCCCCTCACTGTAACACAATGATATATCCCAGACCCCTCACTGTAACACTCTGATATATCCCACAGCCCTCATTGTAACACTCTGATATATCCCACACCCCTCACTGTTACACTCTGATATATCCCACACCCCTCACTGTAACACTCTGATATATCCCACACCCCTCACTGTAACACTCTGATATATCCCACACTCCTCACTGTAACACTCTGATATACGCCACACTCCTCACTG
Source organism: Isurus oxyrinchus (assembly GCA_026770705.1). Classification (NCBI taxonomy): domain Eukaryota; kingdom Metazoa; phylum Chordata; class Chondrichthyes; order Lamniformes; family Lamnidae; genus Isurus; species Isurus oxyrinchus. The sequence continues at coordinate 126,079 of JANJGN010001044.1, read as the reverse complement.
TAACACTCTGATATATCCCACACCCCTCACTGTTACACTCTGATATATCCCACACCCCTCACTGTAACACTCTGATATATCCCACACCCCTCACTGTAACACTCTGATATATCCCACACCCCTCACAGTAACACTCTGATATACACCACACCCCTCACTGTTACAATCAGATATATCCCACACCCCTCACTGTAACACTCTGATATATCCCACTCCCCTCACTGTAACACTCTGATATATCCCACACCCCTCACTGTAACACTCTGATATATCCCACATCACTCACTGTAACACTCTGATATATCCCACACCCCTCACTGTAACACTCTGATATACCCCACACCCCTCACTGTAACACTCTGATATATCCCACACCCCTCACTGTAACACTCTGATATAAAGCACACCCCTCACTGTAACACTCTGATACATCCCACAACCCTCACTGTAACACACTGATATATCCCAAACCCCTCACTGTACCACTTTGATATATCCCACTCCCCTCACTGTAACAATCTGATATATCCCACACCACTCACTGTAACACTCTGATATATCCCACACCCCTCATTGTAACACTGTGATATACACCACACCCCTCTCTGTAACACTCTGATATACCCCACACACCTCACTGTAACACTCTGATATATCCCACACCCCTCACAGTAACACTCTGATATACACCACACCCCTCACTGTTACAATCAGATATATCCCACACCCCTCACTGTAACACTCTGATATATCCCACTCCCCTCACTGTAACACTCTGATATATCCCACACCCCTCACTGTAACACTCTGATATATCCCACATCCCTCACTGTAACACTCTGATATATCCCACACCCCTCACTGTAACACTCTGATATACCCCACACCCCTCACTGTAACACTCTGATATATCCCACACCACTCACTGTAACACTCTGATATAAAACACACCCCTCACTGTAACACTCTGATACATGCCACAACCCTCACTGTAACACACTGATATATCCCAAACCCCTCACTGTACCACTTTGATATATCCCACTCCCCTCACTGTAACACTGATATATCCCACACCACTCACTGTAACACTCTGATATATCCCACACCCCTCATTGTAACACTGTGATATACACCACACCCCTCTCTGTAACACTCTGATATACCCCACACCCCCTCACTGTAACACTCTGCTATATCCCACTCCCCTCACTGTAACACTCTGATATACCCCACACCCCTCACTGTAACACTCTGATATATCCCACAGCCCTCAATGAAACACTCTGATATATATCCCACACTCCTCACTGTAACACTCTGATATATCCCACAGCCCTCACTGTAACGCTCAGATATATCCCACACCTCTCACTGTAACACTCTGATATATCCCACAGCCCTCACTGTAACACTTTGATATATCCCACACTCCTCACTTTAACACTCTGATATATCCCACAACCCTCACTCTAACACTCTGATATATCCCACACCCCTCACTGTAACACTCTGATAAAACCCTCACCCCTCACTGTAACACTCTGATATAAAGCACACCCCTTACTGTAACACTCTGATATATCCCACACCCCTCACTGTAACACTCTGATATATCCAACACCACTCACTGAAACACTCTGATATATCCCACACCCCTCACGTTAACACTCTGATATATCCCACACCCCTCACTGTAACACTCTGATATATCCCACAGCCTTCACTGTAACAGTCTAATATATCCCACACCCCTCATTGTAACACTCTGTTATATCCCACACCCCTCACCGTAACACACTGATATATCCAACACACCTCACTGTAACACTCTGATATATCCCTCACCCCTCACTGTAACAGTCTAATATACACAACACCCCTCAAAGTAACACTGATATATCCCACACCCTTCACTGTAACACACTGATATAACTGACAGCCCTCACTGCAACACTCTGATATATCCCACATCCATCACTGTAACACTCTGATATATCCCACACCCCTCACTGTAACACACTGATATAACCCACACCCCTCACTGCAACACTCTGATATATCCCACACCGCTCACTGTAACACACTGATATATCCCACACCCCTCACTGTAACACTCTGACATATCCCACACCCCTCACCGTAACACTCTGATATAACCAACACCCCTCATAGTTACATTCTGATATATCCCACACCACTCACTGTAACAGACTGATATATCCCACACCCCTCACCGTAACACTCTGATATATCCCACACCCCGCATTGTAACACTCCGATATATCCCAAACCCCTCACTGTAGCGCACTGATATATCCCACACCCCTCACTGTAACACTCTGATACATCCCTCACCCCTCACTGTAACACACTGTTATATCCCACACCCCTCACTGTAACACTCTGATATATCCCACTCCCCTCACTGTAACACTCTGATATATTCCACATCCCTCACTGTAACACTCTGATATAACCCACACCCCTCACTGTAACACTCTGATATATCCAACACCCCTCACTGTAACACTCTGATATATCCCACACCCCTCACTGTAACACTCTGATATATCCCACACCCCTCACTGTTACACTCTGATATACCCCATGCACCTCACTGTAACACTCTGATATACTCCACACCCCTCACTGTAACACTCTGATATACCCCACACCCCTCACTGTAACACTCTGATATATCCCACATCCCTCACTGTAACACTCTGATATATCCCACACCTCTCACTGTAACACTCTGATATATCCCGCACCCCTCACTGTAACAATCTGATATATCCCACACCCCTCACTGTTACACTCTGATATATCCCACACCCCTCACTGTAACACTCTGATATATCCCACACACCTCACTGTAACACTCTGATATATCCCACACCCCTCACTGTAACATTCTGATATTTCCCACTTTCCTCACTGTTACACTCTGATATATCACACACCTCTCACTGTAACACTCTGATATATCCCACATCCCTCACTGTAACACTCTGATATATCCCACACCCCTCAGTGTAACACTCTGATATATCCCACACCCCTCACTGTAACACTCTGATATATCCCACACCCCTCACTGTAACACTCTGATATATCCCACACCCCTCAGTGTAACACTCTGATATACCCCACACCCCTCACTGTAACACTCTGATATATCCCACACCCCTCACTGTAACAGTCTGATATATCCCACACCCCTCACTGTAACACTCTGATATACCCCACACCCCTCACTGTAACACTCTGATATATCCCACACCCCTCACTGTAACAATCTGATATATCCCACACACCTCACTGTAACACTCTGATATATCCAACACCCCTCAATGTAACACTCTGATATATACCACTTTCCACACTGTAACACTCTGATATAACCCACTACCCTCACTGTAACACTCTGATATATCCCACACCCCTCACTGTAACACTCTGATATATCCCACACCCCTCACTGTAACACTCTGATATATCCCATACCCCTCACTGTAACACTCTGATATATTCCACACCTCTCACATTAACACTCTGATGTATCCCACACCCCTCACTGTAACACTCTGATATATCCCACACCCCTCACTGTAACACTCTGATATATCCCACACCCCTCACTGTAACACTCTGATATATTCCACACCTCTCACTGTAACACTCTGATGTATTCCACACCCCTCACTGTAACACTCTGATATATCCCACACCCCTCACTGTAACACTCTGATATATCCCACACCACTCACTGTAACACTCTGATATATTCCACACCTCTCACTGTAACACTCTGAAATATCCCACATCCCTCACTGTAACACTCTCATATATCCCACACCCCTCACTGTAACACTCTGATATATCCCACATCCCTCACTGTAACACTCTCATATATCCCACAACCCTCACTGTAACACTGTGATATATCCCACACCCCTCACTGTAACACTCTGACATATCCCACAAACCTCACTCTAACACACTTTTATATTACATACCCCTCACTGTAACACTCTGATATATCCCACACCCCTCACTGTAACACTCTGATATACCCCACACCACTCACTGTAACACTCTGATATACCCCACACCCCTCAAAGTAACACTGATATATCCCACACCCTTCACTGTAACACACTGATATAACCGACACCCCTCACTGTAACACTCTGATATATCCCACACCCATCACTGTAACACTCTGATATATCCCACACCCCTCACTGTAACACACTGATATAACCCACACCCCTCACTGCAACACTCTGATATATCCCACACCCCTCACTGTAACACACTGATATATCCCACACCCCTAACTGTAACACTCTGACATATCAAACACCCCTCACCGTAACTCTCTGATATAACCCACACCCCTCAAAGTTACATTCTGATATATCCCACACCCCTCACTGTAACAGACTGATATATCCCACACCCCTCACCGTAACACTCTGATATATCCCACACCCTGCATTGTAACACTCTGATATATCCCAAACCCCTCACTGTAACACACTGATATTTCCCACTTTCCTCACTGAAACACTCTCATATATCCCACACCCCTCACTGTAACACTCTGATATATCCCACTCCCCTCACTGTAACACTCTGATATATCCCAGACCCCTCACTGTAACACTCTGATATATCCCACAGCCCTCATTGTAACACTCTGATATATCCCACACCCCTCACTGTAACACTCTGATATACCCCACACCCCTCACTGTAACACTCTGATATACCCCACACCCCTCACTGTAACACTCTGATATATCCCACACCCCTCACTGTTACACTCTGATATATCCCACACCCCTCACTGTAACACTCTGATAAATCCCACTCCCCTCACTGTAACACAATGATATATCCCAGACCCCTCACTGTAACACTCTGATATATCCCACAGCCCTCATTGTAACACTCTGATATATCCCACACCCCTCACTGTTACACTCTGATATATCCCACACCCCTCACTGTAACACTCTGATATATCCCACACCCCTCACAGTAACACTTTGATATACACCACACCCCTCACTGTTACAATCAGATATATCCCACACCCCTCACTGTAACACTCTGATATATCCCACTCCCCTCACTGTAACACTCTGATATCTCCCACACACCTCACTGTAACATTCTGATATATCCCACACCCCTCGCTGTAACACTCTGATATATCCCACACCCCTCACTGTAACACTCTGATATATCCCACACCCCTCACTGTAACACTCTGATATACCCCACACCCCTCACTGTAACACTCTGATATATCCCACACCCCTCACTGTAACACTCTGATATAAAGCACACCCCTCACTGTAACACTCTGATACATCCCACAACCCTCACTGTAACACACTGATATATCCCAAACCCCTCACTGTACCACTTTGATATACCCCACACCCCTCACTGTAACACTGATATATCCCACTCCCCTCACTGTAACAATCTGATATATCCCACACCACTCACTGTAACACTCTGATATATCCCACACCCCTCATTGTAACACTGTGATATACACCACACCCCTCTCTGTAACACTCTGATATACCCCACACCCCTCACTGTAACACTCTGATATATCCCACACCCCTCACAGTAACACTCTGATATACACCACACCCCTCACTGTTACAATCAGATATATCCCACACCACTCACTGTAACACTCTGATATAAAACACACCCCTCACTGTAACACTCTGATATATCCCACACCCCTCACTGTAACACTCTGATATATCCCACACCACTCACTGTAACACTCTGATATATCCCACACCCCTCATTGTAACACTGTGATATACACCACACCCCTCTCTGTAACACTCTGATATACCCCACACCCCTCACTGTAACACTCTGATATATCCCACTCCCCTCACTGTAACACTCTGATATACCCCACACCCCTCACTGTAACACTCTGATATATCCCACAGCCCTCAATGTAACACTCTGATATATATCCCACACTCCTCACTGTAACACTCTGATATATCCCACAGCCCTCACTGTAACACTCAGATATATCCCACACCTCTTACTGTAACACTCTGATATACCCCACACCCCTCACTGTAACACTCTGATATATCCCACAGCCCTCACTGTAACACTTTGATATATCCCACAGTCCTCACTTTAACACTCTGATATATCCCACAACCCTCACTCTAACACCCTGATATATCCCACACCCCTCACTGTAACACTCTGATAAAACCCTCACCCCTCACTGTAACACTCTGATATAAAGCACACCCCTTACTGTAACACTCTGATATATCCCACACCCCTCACTGTAACACTCTGATATATCCAACACCACTCACTGAAACACTCTGATATATCCCACACCCCTCACTGTAACACTCTGATATATCCCACACCCCTCACTGTAACACTCTGATATCTCCCACACCCCTCACTGTAACACTCTGATATAAAGCACACCCCTCACTGTAACAGTCTGATATATCCCACACCCCTCACTGTAACACTCTGATATATCCCACACCCCTCACTGTAACACTCTGATATATCCCACACCCCTCACTGTAACACTCTGTTATATCCCACACCCCTCACTGTAACACTCTGATATATCCCAAACCCCTCACTGTAACACTCTGATATATCCCACACCCCTCACTGTAACACTCTTTTATATTTCACACCACTCACTGTAACACTCTGATATATCCCACAGCCTTCACTGTAACAGTCTAATATATCCCACACCCCTCACCGTAACACACTGATATATCCAACACACCTCACTGTAACACTCTGATATATCCCTCACCCCTCACTGTAACAGTCTAATATACACAACACCCCTCAAAGTAACACTGATATATCCCACACCCTTCACTGTAACACACTGATATAACTGACACCCCTCACTGTAACACTCTGATACATCCCACAACCATCACTGTAACACACTGATATATCCCAAACCCCTCACTGTACCACTTTGATATATCCCACTCCCCTCACTGTAACAATCTGATATATCCCACACCACTCACTGTAACACTCTGATATATCCCACACCCCTCATTGTAACACTGTGATATACACCACACCCCTCTCTGTAACACTCTGGTATACCCCACACCCCTCACTGTAACACTCTGATATATCCCACACCCCTCACAGTAACACTCTGATATACACCACACCCCTCACTGTTACAATCAGATATATCCCACACCCCTCACTGTAACACTCTGATATATCCCACTCCCCTCACTGTAACACTCTGATATATCCCACACCCCTCACTGTAACACTCTGATATATCCCACATCCCTCACTGTAACACTCTGATATATCCCACACCCCTCACTGTAACACTCTGATATACCCCACACCCCTCACTGTAACACTCTGATATATCCCACACCACTCACTGTAACACTCTGATATAAAACACACCCCTCACTGTAACACTCTGATACATGCCACAACCCTCACTGTAACACACTGATATATCCCAAACCCCTCACTGTACCACTTTGATATATCCCACTCCCCTCACTGTAACACTGATATATCCCACACCACTCACTGTAACACTCTGATATATCCCACACCCCTCATTGTAACACTGTGATATACACCACACCCCTCTCTGTAACACTCTGATATACCCCACACCCCTCACTGTAACACTCTGATATATCCCACTCCCCTCACTGTAACACTCTGATATACCCCACACCCCTCACTGTAACACTCTGATATATATCCCACACTCCTCACTGTAAAACTCTGATATATCCCACAGCCCTCACTGTAACACTCAGATATATCCCACACCTCTTACTGTAACACTCTGATATACCCCACACCCCTCACTGTAACACTCTGATATATCCCACACCCCTCACTGTAACACTCTGATATACCCCACACCCCTCACTGTAACACTCTGATATATCCCACACCCCTCACTGTAACACTCTGATATATCCCACAACCCTCACTCTAACACTCTGATATATCCCACACCCCTCACTGTAACACTCTGATAAAAACCTCACCCCTCACTGTAACACTCTGATATAAAGCACACCCCTTACTGTAACACTCTGATATATCCCACACCCCTCACTGTAACACTCTGATATATCCAACACCACTCACTGAAACACTCTGATATATCCCACACCCCTCACTGTAACACTCTGATATATCCCACACCCCTCACTGTAACACTCTGATATCTCCCACACCCCTCACTGTAACACTCTGATATAAAGCACACCCCTCACTGTAACAGTCTGATATATCCCACACCCCTCACTGTAACACTCTGATATATCCCACACCCCTCACTGTAACACTCTGATATATCCCACACCCCTCACTGCAACACTCTGTTATATCCCACACCCCTCACTGTAACACTCTGATATATCCCAAACCCCTCACTGTAACACTCTGATATATCCCACACCCCTCACTGTAACACTCTTTTATATTTCACACCACTCACTGTAACACTCTGATATATCCCACAGCCTTCACTGTAACAGTCTAATATATCCCACACCCCTCATTGTAACACTCTGTTATATCCCACACCCCTCACCGTAACACACTGATATATCCAACACACCTCACTGTAACACTCTGATATATCCCTCACCCCTCACTGTAACAGTCTAATATACACAACACCCCTCAAAGTAACACTGATATATCCCACACCCTTCACTGTAACACACTGATATAACTGACACCCCTCACTGCAACACTCTGATATATCCCACATCCATCACTGTAACACTCTGATATATCCCACACCCCTCACTGTAACACACTGATATAAAGCACACCCCTCACTGCAACACTCTGATATATCCCACAGGGCTCACTGTAACACACTGATATATCCCACACCCCTCACTGTAACACTCTGACATATCCCACACCCCTCACCGTAACACTCTGATATAACCAAGACCCCTCAAAGTTACATTCTGATATATCCCACACCACTCACTGTAACAGACTGATATATCCCACACCCCTCACCGTAACACTCTGATATATCCCACACCCCGCATTGTAACACTCCGATATATCCCAAACCCCTCACTGTAGCGCACTGATATATCCCACACCCCTCACTGTTACACTCTGATATATCCCACACCCCTCACTGTAACACTCTGTTATATCCCACACCCCTCACTGTAACACTCCGATATATCCCACTCCCCTCACTGTAACACTCTGATATATTCCACATCCCTCACTGTAACACTCTGATATAACCCACACCCCTCACTGGAACACTCTGATATATCCCACACCACTCACTGTAACACTCTGATATATCCCACACCCCTCACTGTAACACTCTGATATATCCCACACCCCTCACTGTTACACTCTGATATACCCCATGCACCTCACTGTAACACTCTGATATACTCCACACCCCTCACTGTAACACTCTGATATACCCCACACCCCTCACTGTAACACTCTGATATATCCCACATCCCTCACTGTAACACTCTGATATATCCCACACCTCTCACTGTAACACTCTGATATATCCCGCACCCCTCACTGTAACAATCTGATATATCCCACACCCCTCACTGTTACACTCTGATATATCCCACACCCCTCACTGTAACACTCTGATATATCCCACACACCTCACTGTAACACTCTGATATATCCCACACCCCTCACTGTAACACTCTGATATTTCCCACTTTCCTCACTGTTACACTCTGATATATCCCACACCTCTCACTGTAACACTCTGATATATCCCACATCCCTCACTGTAACACTCTGATATATCCCACACCTCTCAGTGTAACACTCTGATATATCCCACACCCCTCACTGTAACACTCTGATATATCCCACACCCCTCACTGTAACACTCTGATATATCCCACACCCCTCAGTGTAACACTCTGATATACCCCACACCCCTCACTGTAACACTCTGATATATCCCACAGCCCTCATTGTAACACTCTGATATATCCCACACCCCTCACTGTTACACTCTGATATATCCCACACCCTGCATTGTAACACTCTGATATATCCCAAACCCCTCACTGTAACACACTGATATTTCCCACTTTCCTCACTGAAACACTCTCATATATCCCACACCCCTCACTGTAACACTCTGATATATCCCACTCCCCTCACTGTAACACTCTGATATATCCCAGACCCCTCACTGTAACACTCTGATATATCCCACAGCCCTCATTGTAACACTCTGATATATCCCACACCCCTCACTGTTACACTCTGATATATCCCACACCCCTCACTGTAACACTCTGATAAATCCCATTCCCCTCACTGTAACACAATGATATATCCCAGACCCCTCACTGTAACACTCTGATATATCCCACAGCCCTCATTGTAACACTCTGATATATCCCACACCCCTCACTGTTACACTGTGATATATCCCACTCCCCTCAATGTAATACTCTGATATATCCCACTCCCCTCACTGTTACACTCTGATATATCCCACACCCCTCACTGTAACACTCTGATATATCCCACACCCCTCACAGTAACACTCTGATATATCCCACACCCTGCATTGTAACACTCTGATATATCCCAAACCCCTCACTGTAACACACTGATATTTCCCACTTTCCTCACTGAAACACTCTCATATATCCCACACCCCTCACTGTAACACTCTGATATATCCCACTCCCCTCACTGTAACACTCTGATATATCCCAGACCCCTCACTGTAACACTCTGATATATCCCACAGCCCTCATTGTAACACTCTGATATATCCCACACCCCTCACTGTTACACTCTGATATATCCCACACCCCTCACTGTAACACTCTGATAAATCCCACTCCCCTCACTGTAACACAATGATATATCCCAGACCCCTCACTGTAACACTCTGATATATCCCACAGCCCTCATTGTAACACTCTGATATATCCCACACCCCTCACTGTTACACTCTGATATATCCCACACCCCTCACTGTAACACTCTGATATATCCCACACCCCTCACAGTAACACTTTGATATACACCACACCCCTCACTGTTACAATCAGATATATCCCACACCCCTCACTGTAACACTCTGATATATCCCACTCCCCTCACTGTAACACTCTGATATCTCCCACACACCTCACTGTAACATTCTGATATATCCCACACCCCTCGCTGTAACACTCTGATATATCCCACACCCCTCACTGTAACACTCTGATATATCCCACACCCCTCACTGTAACACTCTGATATACCCCACACCCCCCACTGTAACACTCTGATATATCCCACACCCCTCACTGTAACACTCTGATATAAAGCACACCCCTCACTGTAACACTCTGATACATCCCACAACCCTCACTGTAACACACTGATATATCCCAAACCCCTCACTGTACCACTTTGATATACCCCACACCCCTCACTGTAACACTGATATATCCCACTCCCCTCACTGTAACAATCTGATATATCCCACACCACTCACTGTAACACTCTGATATATCCCACACCACTCATTGTAACACTGTGATATACACCACACCCCTCTCTGTAACACTCTGATATACCCCACACCCCTCACTGTAACACTCTGATATATCCCACACCCCTCACAGTAACACTCTGATATACACCACACCCCTCACTGTTACAATCAGATATATCCCACACCCCTCACTGTAACACTCTGATATATCCCACTCCCCTCACTGTAACACTCTGATATATCCCACACCCCTCACTGTAACACTCTGATATATCCCACATCCCTCACTGTAACACTCTGATATATCCTACACCCCTCACTGTAACACTCTGATATACCCCACACCCCTCACTGTAACACTCTGATATATCCCACACCACTCACTGTAACACTCTGATATAAAACACACCCCTCACTGTAACACTCTGATATATCCCACACCCCTCACTGTAACACTCTGATATATCCCACACCACTCACTGTAACACTCTGATATATCCCACACCCCTCATTGTAACACTGTGATATACACCACACCCCTCTCTGTAACACTCTGATATACCCCACACCCCTCACTGTAACACTCTGATATATCCCACTCCCCTCACTGTAACACTCTGATATACCCCACACCCCTCACTGTAACACTCTGATATTTCCCACAGCCCTCAATGTAACACTCTGATATATATCCCACACTCCTCACTGTAACACTCTGATATATCCCACAGCCCTCACTGTAACACTCAGATATATCCCACACCTCTTACTGTAACACTCTGATATACCCCACACCCCTCACTGTAACACTCTGATATATCCCACTGCCCTCACTGTAACACTTTGATATATCCCACAGTCCTCACTTTAACACTCTGATATATCCCACAACCCTCACTCTAACACCCTGATATATCCCACACCCCTCACTGTAACACTCTGATAAAACCCTCACCCCTCACTGTAACACTCTGATATAAAGCACACCCCTTACTGTAACACTCTGATATATCCCACACCCCTCACTGTAACACTCTGATATATCCAACACCACTCACTGAAACACTCTGATATATCCCACACCCCTCACTGTAACACTCTGATATATCCCACACCCCTCACTGTAACACTCTGATATCTCCCACACCCCTCACTGTAACACTCTGATATAAAGCACACCCCTCACTGTAACAGTCTGATATATCCCACACCCCTCACTGTAACACTCTGATATATCCCACACCCCTCACTGTAACACTCTGATATATCCCACACCCCTCACTGTAACACTCTGTTATATCCCACACCCCTCACTGTAACACTCTGATATATCCCAAACCCCTCACTGTAACACTCTGATATATCCCACACCCCTCACTGTAACACTCTTTTATATTTCACACCACTCACTGTAACACTCTGATATATCCCACAGCCTTCACTGTAACAGTCTAATATATCCCACACCCCTCACCGTAACACACTGATATATCCAACACACCTCACTGTAACACTCTGATATATCCCTCACCCCTCACTGTAACAGTCTAATATACACAACACCCCTCAAAGTAACACTGATATATCCCACACCCTTCACTGTAACACACTGATATAACTGACACCCCTCACTGTAACACTCTGATACATCCCACAACCATCACTGTAACACACTGATATATCCCAAACCCCTCACTGTACCACTTTGATATATCCCACTCCCCTCACTGTAACAATCTGATATATCCCACACCACTCACTGTAACACTCTGATATATCCCACACCCCTCATTGTAACACTGTGATATACACCACACCCCTCTCTGTAACACTCTGGTATACCCCACACCCCTCACTGTAACACTCTGATATATCCCACACCCCTCACAGTAACACTCTGATATACACCACACCCCTCACTGTTACAATCAGATATATCCCACACCCCTCACTGTAACACTCTGATATATCCCACTCCCCTCACTGTAACACTCTGATATATCCCACACCCCTCACTGTAACACTCTGATATATCCCACATCCCTCACTGTAACACTCTGATATATCCCACACCCCTCACTGTAACACTCTGATATACCCCACACCCCTCACTGTAACACTCTGATATATCCCACACCACTCACTGTAACACTCTGATATAAAACACACCCCTCACTGTAACACTCTGATACATGCCACAACCCTCACTGTAACACACTGATATATCCCAAACCCCTCACTGTACCACTTTGATATATCCCACTCCCCTCACTGTAACACTGATATATCCCACACCACTCACTGTAACACTCTGATATAACCCACACCCCTCATTGTAACACTGTGATATACACCACACCCCTCTCTGTAACACTCTGATATACCCCACACCCCTCACTGTAACACTCTGATATATCCCACTCCCCTCACTGTAACACTCTGATATACCCCACACCCCTCACTGTAACACTCTGATATATATCCCACACTCCTCACTGTAAAACTCTGATATATCCCACAGCCCTCACTGTAACACTCAGATATATCCCACACCTCTTACTGTAACACTCTGATATACCCCACACCCCTCACTGTAACACTCTGATATATCCCACACCCCTCACTGTAACACTCTGATATATCCCACAGCCCTCACTGTAACACTTTGATATATCCCACACTCCTCACTTTAACACTCTGATATATCCCACAACCCTCACTCTAACACTCTGATATATCCCACACCCCTCACTGTAACACTCTGATAAAAACCTCACCCCTCACTGTAACACTCTGATATAAAGCACACCCCTTACTGTAACACTCTGATATATCCCACACCCCTCACTGTAACACTCTGATATATCCAACACCACTCACTGAAACACTCTGATATATCCCACACCCCTCACTGTAACACTCTGATATATCCCACACCCCTCACTGTAACACTCTGATATCTCCCACACCCCTCACTGTAACACTCTGATATAAAGCACACCCCTCACTGTAACAGTCTGATATATCCCACACCCCTCACTGTAACACTCTGATATATCCCACACCCCTCACTGTAACACTCTGATATATCCCACACCCCTCACTGCAACACTCTGTTATATCCCACACCCCTCACTGTAACACTCTGATATATCCCAAACCCCTCACTGTAACACTCTGATATATCCCACACCCCTCACTGTAACACTCTTTTATATTTCACACCACTCACTGTAACACTCTGATATATCCCACAGCCTTCACTGTAACAGTCTAATATATCCAACACCCCTCATTGTAACACTCTGTTATATCCCACACCCCTCACCGTAACACACTGATATATCCAACACACCTCACTGTAACACTCTGATATATCCCTCACCCCTCACTGTAACAGTCTAATATACACAACACCCCTCAAAGTAACACTGATATATCCCACACCCTTCACTGTAACACACTGATATAACTGACACCCCTCACTGCAACACTCTGATATATCCCACATCCATCACTGTAACACTCTGATATATCCCACACCCCTCACTGTAACACACTGATATAACCCACACCCCTCACTGCAACACTCTGATATATCCCACAGGGCTCACTGTAACACACTGATATATCCCACACCCCTCACTGTAACACTCTGACATATCCCACACCCCTCACCGTAACACTCTGATATAACCAAGACCCCTCAAAGTTACATTCTGATATATCCCACACCAATCACTGTAACAGACTGATATATCCCACACCCCTCACCGTAACACTCTGATATATCCCACACCCCGCATTGTAACACTCCGATATATCCCAAACCCCTCACTGTAGCGCACTGATATATCCCACACCCCTCACTGTTACACTCTGATATATCCCACACCCCTCACTGTAACACTCTGTTATATCCCACACCCCTCACTGTAACACTCCGATATATCCCACTCCCCTCACTGTAACACTCTGATATATTCCACATCCCTCACTGTAACACTCTGATATAACCCACACCCCTCACTGGAACACTCTGATATATCCCACACCACTCACTGTAACACTCTGATATATCCCACACCCCTCACTGTAACACTCTGATATATCCCACACCCCTCACTGTTACACTCTGATATACCCCATGCACCTCACTGTAACACTCTGATATACTCCACACCCCTCACTGTAACACTCTGATATACCCCACACCCCTCACTGTAACACTCTGATATATCCCACATCCCTCACTGTAACACTCTGATATATCCCACACCTCTCACTGTAACACTCTGATATATCCCGCACCCCTCACTGTAACAATCTGATATATCCCACACCCCTCACTGTTACACTCTGATATATCCCACACCCCTCACTGTAACACTCTGATATATCCCACACACCTCACTGTAACACTCTGATATATCCCACACCCCTCACTGTAACACTCTGATATTTCCCACTTTCCTCACTGTTACACTCTGATATATCCCACACCTCTCACTGTAACACTCTGATATATCCCACATCCCTCACTGTAACACTCTGATATATCCCACACCTCTCAGTGTAACACTCTGATATATCCCACACCCCTCACTGTAACACTCTGATATATCCCACACCCCTCACTGTAACACTCTGATATATCCCACACCCCTCAGTGTAACACTCTGATATACCCCACACCCCTCACTGTAACACTCTGATATATCCCACAGCCCTCATTGTAACACTCTGATATATCCCACACCCCTCACTGTTACACTCTGATATATCCCACACCCTGCATTGTAACACTCTGATATATCCCAAACCCCTCACTGTAACACACTGATATTTCCCACTTTCCTCACTGAAACACTCTCATATATCCCACACCCCTCACTGTAACACTCTGATATATCCCACTCCCCTCACTGTAACACTCTGATATATCCCAGACCCCTCACTGTAACACTCTGATATATCCCACAGCCCTCATTGTAACACTCTGATATATCCCACACCCCTCACTGTTACACTCTGATATATCCCACACCCCTCACTGTAACACTCTGATAAATCCCACTCCCCTCACTGTAACACAATGATATATCCCAGACCCCTCACTGTAACACTCTGATATATCCCACAGCCCTCATTGTAACACTCTGATATATCCCACACCCCTCACTGTTACACTCTGATATATCCCACTCCCCTCACTGTAATACTCTGATATATCCCACTCCCCTCACTGTTACACTCTGATATATCCCACACCCCTCACTGTAACACTCTGATATATCCCACACCCCTCACAGTAACACTCTGATATACACCACACCCCTCACTGTTACAATCAGATATATCCCACACCCCTCACTGTAACACTCTGATATATCCCACTCCCCTCACTGTAACACTCTGATATCTCCCACACACCTCACTGTAACATTCTGATATATCCCACACCCCTCGCTGTAACACTCTGATATATCCCACACCCCTCACTGTAACACTCTGATATATCCCACATCCCTCACTGTAACACTCTGATATATCCCACACCCCTCACTGTAACACTCTGATATACCCCACACCCCTCACTGTAACACTCTGATATATCCCACACCCCTCACTGTAACACTCTGATATAAAGCACACCCCTCACTGTAACACTCTGATACATCCCACAACCCTCACTGTAACACACTGATATATCCCAAACCCCTCACTGTACCACTTTGATATATCCCACTCCCCTCACTGTAACAATCTGATATATCCCACACCACTCACTGTAACACTCTGATATATCCCACACCCCTCATTGTAACACTGTGATATACACCACACCCCTCTCTGTAACACTCTGATATACCCCACACACCTCACTGTAACACTCTGATATATCCCACACCCCTCACAGTAACACTCTGATATACACCACACCCCTCACTGTTACAATCAGATATATCCCACACCCCTCACTGTAACACTCTGATATATCCCACTCCCCTCACTGTAACACTCTGATATATCCCACACCCCTCACTGTAACACTCTGATATATCCCACATCCCTCACTGTAGCACTCTGATATATCCCACACCCCTCACTGTAACACTCTGATATACCCCACACCCCTCACTGTAACACTCTGATATATCCCACACCACTCACTGTAACACTCTGATATAAAACACACCCCTCACTGTAACACTCTGATACATGCCACAACCCTCACTGTAACACACTGATATATCCCAAACCCCTCACTGTACCACTTTGATATATCCCACTCCCCTCACTGTAACACTGATATATCCCACACCACTCACTGTAACACTCTGATATATCCCACACCCCTCATTGTAACACTGTGATATACACCACACCCCTCTCTGTAACACTCTGATATACCCCACACCCCTCACTGTAACACTCTGATATATCCCACTCCCCTCACTGTAACACTCTGATATACCCCACACCCCTCACTGTAACACTCTGATATATCCCACAGCCCTCAATGAAACACTCTGATATATATCCCACACTCCTCACTGTAACACTCTGATATATCCCACAGCCCTCACTGTAACGCTCAGATATATCCCACACCTCTCGCTGTAACACTCTGATATATCCCACAGCCCTCACTGTAACACTTTGATATATCCCACACTCCTCACTTTAACACTCTGATATATCCCACAACCCTCACTCTAACACTCTGATATATCCCACACCCCTCACTGTAACACTCTGATAAAACCCTCACCCCTCACTGTAACACTCTGATATAAAGCACACCCCTTACTGTAACACTCTGATATATCCCACACCCCTCACTGTAACACTCTGATATATCCAACACCACTCACTGAAACACTCTGATATATCCCACACCCCTCACGTTAACACTCTGATATATCCCACACCCCTCACTGTAACACTCTGATATATCCCACAGCCTTCACTGTAACAGTCTAATATATCCCACACCCCTCATTGTAACACTCTGTTATATCCCACACCCCTCACCGTAACACACTGATATATCCAACACACCTCACTGTAACACTCTGATATATCCCTCACCCCTCACTGTAACAGTCTAATATACACAACACCCCTCAAAGTAACACTGATATATCCCACACCCTTCACTGTAACACACTGATATAACTGACACCCCTCACTGCAACACTCTGATATATCCCACATCCATCACTGTAACACTCTGATATATCCCACACCCCTCACTGTAACACACTGATATAACCCACACCCCTCACTGCAACACTCTGATATATCCCACACCGCTCACTGTAACACACTGATATATCCCACACCCCTCACTGTAACACTCTGACATATCCCACACCCCTCACCGTAACACTCTGATATAACCAACACCCCTCAAAGTTACATTCTGATATATCCCACACCACTCACTGTAACAGACTGATATATCCCACACCCCTCACCGTAACACTCTGATATATCCCACACCCCGCATTGTAACACTCCGATATATCCCAAACCCCTCACTGTAGCGCACTGATATATCCCACACCCCTCACTGTAACACTCTGATATATCCCACACCCCTCACTGTAACACTCTGTTATATCCCACACCCCTCACTGTAACACTCTGATATATCCCACTCCCCTCACTGTAACACTCTGATATATTCCACATCCCTCACTGTAACACTCTGATATAACCCACACCCCTCACTGTAACACTCTGATATATCCAACACCCCTCACTGTAACACTCTGATATATCCCACACCCCTCACTGTAACACTCTGATATATCCCACCCCTCTCACTGTAACACTCTGATATATCCCACACACCTCCCTGTAACACTCTGATACATCCCACTCCCCTCACTGTAACACTCTGATATATCCCACTCCCCTCACTGTAACACAATGATATATCCCACACCCCTCACTGTAACACTCTGATATATCCCACTCCCCTCACTGTAACACTCTGATATATCCCACACCCCTCACTGTAACACTCTGATATATCCCACTCCCCTCACTGTAACACTCTGATATCTCCCACACACCTCACTGTAACACTCTGATATATCCCACACCCCTCGCTGTAACACTCTGATATATCCCACACCCCTCACTGTAACACTCTGATATATCCCACACCCCTCACTGTTACACTCTGATATATCCCACACCCCTCACTGTAACACTCTGATATATCCCACTCCCCTCACTGTAACACTCTGATATATCCCAGACCCCTCACAGTAACACTCTGATATATCCCACACCCCTCACTGTTACACTCTGATATATCCCACACCCCTCACTGTAACACTCTGATATATCCCACTCCCCTCACTGTAACACTCTGATATCTCCCACACACCTCACTGTAACATTCTGAAATAACCCACACCCTTCGCTGTAACAATCTGATATATCCCACTCCCCTCACTGTAACACTCTGATATATCCCACACACCTCACTCTAACACTCTGATATATCCCACTCCCCTCACTGTAACACTCTGATAAAACCCACACCCCTCACTGTAACACACTGATATAAAGCACACCCCTCACTGTAACACTCTGATATATCCCACACCCCTCACTGTAACACTCTGATATATCCCACACCACTCACTGTAACACTCTGATATATCCCACACCCCTCACTGTAACACTCTTTTATATTTCACACCACTCACTGTAACACTCTGATATATCCCACAGCCTTCACTGTAACACTCTGATATACCCCACACCCCTCACTGTAACACTCTGATATATCCCACACCCCTCACTGTAACACTCTGTTATATACCACACCACTCACTGTAACAGTCTAATATATCCCACACCCTCATTGTAACACTCTGTTATATCCCACACCCCTCACCGTAACACACTGATATATCCAACACACCTCACTGTAACACTCTGATATATCCCTCACCCCTCACTGTAACAGTTTCATATACCCCACACCCCTCAAAGTAACACTGATATATCCCACACCCTTCACTGTAACACACTGATATAACCGACACCCCTCACTGTAACACTCTGATATATCCCACACCCATCACTGTAACACTCTGATATATCCCACACCCCTCACTGTAACACACTGATATAACCCACACCCCTCACTGCAACACTCTGATATATCCCACACCCCTCACTGTAACACACTGATATATCCCACACCCCTAACTGTAACACTCTGATATATCAAACACCCCTCACCATAACTCTCTGATATAACCCACACCCCTCAAAGTTACATTCTGATATATCCCACACCCCTCACTGTAACAGACTGATATATCCCACACCCCTCACCGTAACACTCTGATATATCCCACACCCTGCATTGTAACACTCTGATATATCCCAAACCCCTCACTGTAACACACTGATATTTCCCACTTTCCTCACTGAAACACTCTCATATATCCCACACCCCTCACTGTAACACTCTGATATATCCCACTCCCCTCACTGTAACACTCTGATATATCCCAGACCCCTCACTGTAACACTCTGATATATCCCACAGCCCTCATTGTAACACTCTGATATATCCCACACCCCTCACTGTTACACTCTGATATATCCCACACCCCTCACTGTAACACTCTGATAAATCCCACTCCCCTCACTGTAACACAATGATATATCCCAGACCCCTCACTGTAACACTCTGATATATCCCACAGCCCTCATTGTAACACTCTGATATATCCCACACCCCTCACTGTTACACTCTGATATATCCCACACCCCTCACTGTAACACTCTGATATATCCCACACCCCTCACAGTAACACTCTGATATACACCACACCCCTCACTGTTACAATCAGATATATCCCACACCCCTCACTGTAACACTCTGATATATCCCACTCCCCTCACTGTAACACTCTGATATCTCCCACACACCTCACTGTAACATTCTGATATATCCCACACCCCTCGCTGTAACACTCTGATATATCCCACACCCCTCACTGTAACACTCTGATATATCCCACATCACTCACTGTAACACTCTGATATATCCCACACCCCTCACTGTAACACTCTGATATACCCCACACCCCTCACTGTAACACTCTGATATATCCCACACCCCTCACTGTAACACTCTGATATAAAGCACACCCCTCACTGTAACACTCTGATACATCCCACAACCCTCACTGTAACACACTGATATATCCCAAACCCCTCACTGTACCACTTTGATATATCCCACTCCCCTCACTGTAACAATCTGATATATCCCACACCACTCACTGTAACACTCTGATATATCCCACACCCCTCATTGTAACACTGTGATATACACCACACCCCTCTCTGTAACACTCTGATATACCCCACACACCTCACTGTAACACTCTGATATATCCCACACCCCTCACAGTAACACTCTGATATACACCACACCCCTCACTGTTACAATCAGATATATCCCACACCCCTCACTGTAACACTCTGATATATCCCACTCCCCTCACTGTAACACTCTGATATATCCCACACCCCTCACTGTAACACTCTGATATATCCCACATCCCTCACTGTAACACTCTGATATATCCCACACCCCTCACTGTAACACTCTGATATACCCCACACCCCTCACTGTAACACTCTGATATATCCCACACCACTCACTGTAACACTCTGATATAAAACACACCCCTCACTGTAACACTCTGATACATGCCACAACCCTCACTGTAACACACTGATATATCCCAAACCCCTCACTGTACCACTTTGATATATCCCACTCCCCTCACTGTAACACTGATATATCCCACACCACTCACTGTAACACTCTGATATATCCCACACCCCTCATTGTAACACTGTGATATACACCACACCCCTCTCTGTAACACTCTGATATACCCCACACCCCTCACTGTAACACTCTGCTATATCCCACTCCCCTCACTGTAACACTCTGATATACCCCACACCCCTCACTGTAACACTCTGATATATCCCACAGCCCTCAATGAAACACTCTGATATATATCCCACACTCCTCACTGTAACACTCTGATATATCCCACAGCCCTCACTGTAACGCTCAGATATATCCCACACCTCTCACTGTAACACTCTGATATATCCCACAGCCCTCACTGTAACACTTTGATATATCCCACACTCCTCACTTTAACACTCTGATATATCCCACAACCCTCACTCTAACACTCTGATATATCCCACACCCCTCACTGTAACACTCTGATAAAACCCTCACCCCTCACTGTAACACTCTGATATAAAGCACACCCCTTACTGTAACACTCTGATATATCCCACACCCCTCACTGTAACACTCTGATATATCCAACACCACTCACTGAAACACTCTGATATATCCCACACCCCTCACGTTAACACTCTGATATATCCCACACCCCTCACTGTAACACTCTGATATATCCCACAGCCTTCACTGTAACAGTCTAATATATCCCACACCCCTCATTGTAACACTCTGTTATATCCCACACCCCTCACCGTAACACACTGATATATCCAACACACCTCACTGTAACACTCTGATATATCCCTCACCCCTCACTGTAACAGTCTAATATACACAACACCCCTCAAAGTAACACTGATATATCCCACACCCTTCACTGTAACACACTGATATAACTGACAGCCCTCACTGCAACACTCTGATATATCCGACATCCATCACTGTAACACTCTGATATATCCCACACCCCTCACTGTAACACACTGATATAACCCACACCCCTCACTGCAACACTCTGATATATCCCACACCGCTCACTGTAACACACTGATATATCCCACACCCCTCACTGTAACACTCTGACATATCCCACACCCCTCACCGTAACACTCTGATATAACCAACACCCCTCATAGTTACATTCTGATATATCCCACACCACTCACTGTAACAGACTGATATATCCCACACCCCTCACCGTAACACTCTGATATATCCCACACCCCGCATTGTAACACTCCGATATATCCCAAACCCCTCACTGTAGCGCACTGATATATCCCACACCCCTCACTGTAACACTCTGATATATCCCACACCCCTCACTGTAACACTCAGTTATATCCCACACCCCTCACTGTAACACTCTGATATATCCCACTCCCCTCACTGTAACACTCTGATATATTCCACATCCCTCACTGTAACACTCTGATATAACCCACACCCCTCACTGTAACACTCTGATATATACAACACCCCTCACTGTAACACACTGATATATCCCACACCCCTCACTGTAACACTCTGATATATCCCACACCCCTCACTGTTACACTCTGATATACCCCATGCACATCACTGTAACACTCTGATATACTCCACACCCCTCACTGTAACACTCTGATATACCCCACACCCCTCACTGTAACACTCTGATATATCCCACATCCCTCACTGTAACACTCTGATATATCCCACACCTCTCACTGTAACACTCTGATATATCCCGCACCCCTCACTGTAACAATCTGATATATCCCACACCCCTCACTGTTACACTCTGATATATCCCACACCCCTCACTGTAACACTCTGATATATCCCACACACCTCACTGTAACACTCTGATATATCCCACACCCCTCACTGTAACATTCTGATATTTCCCACTTTCCTCACTGTTACACTCTGATATATCACACACCTCTCACTGTAACACTCTGATATATCCCACATCCCTCACTGTAACACTCTGATATATCCCACACCCCTCACTGTAACACTCTGATATATCCCACACCCCTCAGTGTAACACTCTGATATATCCCACACCCCTCACTGTAACACTCTGATATATCCCACACCCCTCACTGTAACACTCTGATATATCCCACACCCCTCACTGTAACACTCTGATATATTCCACACCTCTCACTGTAACACTCTGATGTATCCCACACCCCTCACTGTAACACTCTGATATATCCCACACCCCTCACTGTAACACTCTGATATATCCCACACCCCTCACTGTAACACTCTGATATATTCCACACCTCTCACTGTAACACTCTGATGTATTCCACACCCCTCACTGTAACACTCTGATATATCCCACACCCCTCACTGTAACACTCTGATATATCCCACACCACTCACTGTAACACTCTGATATATTCCACACCTCTCACTGTAACACTCTGAAATATCCCACATCCCTCACTGTAACACTCTCATATATCCCACACCCCTCACTGTAACACTCTGATATATCCCACATCCCTCACTGTAACACTCTCATATATCCCACACCCCTCACTGTAACACTGTGATATATCCCACACCCCTCACTGTAACACTCTGACATATCCCACAAACCTCACTCTAACACACTTTTATATTACATACCCCTCACTGTAACACTCTGATATATCCCACACCCCTCACTGTAACACTCTGATATACCCCACACCACTCACTGTAACACTCTGATATACCCCACACCCCTCAAAGTAACACTGATATATCCCACACCCTTCACTGTAACACACTGATATAACCGACACCCCTCACTGTAACACTCTGATATATCCCACACCCATCACTGTAACACTCTGATATATCCCACACCCCTCACTGTAACACACTGATATAACCCACACCCCTCACTGCAACACTCTGATATATCCCACACCCCTCACTGTAACACACTGATATATCCCACACCCCTAACTGTAACACTCTGACATATCAAACACCCCTCACCGTAACTCTCTGATATAACCCACACCCCTCAAAGTTACATTCTGATATATCCCACACCCCTCACTGTAACAGACTGATATATCCCACACCCCTCACCGTAACACTCTGATATATCCCACACCCTGCATTGTAACACTCTGATATATCCCAAACCCCTCACTGTAACACACTGATATTTCCCACTTTCCTCACTGAAACACTCTCATATATCCCACACCCCTCACTGTAACACTCTGATATATCCCACTCCCCTCACTGTAACACTCTGATATATCCCAGACCCCTCACTGTAACACTCTGATATATCCCACAGCCCTCATTGTAACACTCTGATATATCCCACACCCCTCACTGTTACACTCTAATATATCCCACACCCCTCACTGTAACACTCTGATAAATCCCACTCCCCTCACTGTAACACAATGATATATCCCAGACCCCTCACTGTAACACTCTGATATATCCCACAGCCCTCATTGTAACACTCTGATATATCCCACACCCCTCACTGTTACACTCTGATATATCCCACACCCCTCACTGTAACACTCTGATATATCCCACACCCCTCACAGTAACACTTTGATATACACCACACCCCTCACTGTTACAATCAGATATATCCCACACCCCTCACTGTAACACTCTGATATATCCCACTCCCCTCACTGTAACACTCTGATATATCCAACACCCCTCGCTGCAACACTCTGATATATCCCACACCCCTCACTGTAACACTCTGATATATCCCACACCCCTCACTGTAACACTCTGATATACCCCACACCCCTCACTGTAACACTCTGATATATCCCACACCCCTCACTGTAACACTCTGATATAAAGCACACCCCTCACTGTAACACTCTGATACATCCCACAACCCTCACTGTAACACACTGATATATCCCAAACCCCTCACTGTACCACTTTGATATACCCCACACCCCTCACTGTAACACTGATATATCCCACTCCCCTCACTGTAACAATCTGATATATCCCACACCACTCACTGTAACACTCTGATATATCCCACACCCCTCATTGTAACACTGTGATATACACCACACCCCTCTCTGTAACACTCTGATATACCCCACACCCCTCACTGTAACACTCTGATATATCCCACACCCCTCACAGTAACACTATGATATACACCACACCCCTCACTGTTACAATCAGATATATCCCACACCCCTCACTGTAACACTCTGATATATCCCACTCCCCTCACTGTAACACTCTGATATATCCCACACCCCTCACTGTAACACTCTGATATATCCCACATCCCTCACTGTAACACTCTGATATATCCTACACCCCTCACTGTAACACTCTGATATACCCCACACCCCTCACTGTAACACTCTGATATATCCCACACCACTCACTGTAACACTCTGATATAAAACACACCCCTCACTGTAACACTCTGATATATCCCACACCCCTCACTGTAACACTCTGATATATCCCACACCCCTCACTGTACCACTTTGATATATCCCACTCCCCTCACTGTAACACTGATATATCCCACACCACTCACTGTAACACTCTGATATATCCCACACCCCTCATTGTAACACTGTGATATACACCACACCCCTCTCTGTAACACTCTGATATACCCCACACCCCTCACTGTAACACTCTGATATATCCCACTCCCCTCACTGTAACACTCTGATATACCCCACACCCCTCACTGTAACAGTCTGATATATCCCACAGCCCTCAATGTAACACTCTGATATATATCCCACACTCCTCACTGTAACACTCTGATATATCCCACAGCCCTCACTGTAACACTCAGATATATCCCACACCTCTCACTGTAACACTCTGATATATCCCACAGCCCTCAATGTAACACTCTGATATATATCCCACACTCCTCACTGTAACACTCTGATATATCCCACAGCCCTCACTGTAACACTCAGATATATCCCACACCTCTTACTGTAACACTCTGATATACCCCACACCCCTCACTGTAACACTCTGATATATCCCACAGCCCTCACTGTAACACTTTGATATATCCCACAGTCCTCACTTTAACACTCTGATATATCCCACAACCCTCACTCTAACACCCTGATATATCCCACACCCCTCACTGTAACACTCTGATAAAACCCTCACCCCTCACTGTAACACTCTGATATAAAGCACACCCCTTACTGTAACACTCTGATATATCCCACACCCCTCACTGTAACACTCTGATATATCCAACACCACTCACTGAAACACTCTGATATATCCCACACCCCTCACTGTAACACTCTGATATATCCCACACCCCTCACTGTAACACTCTGATATCTCCCACACCCCTCACTGTAACACTCTGATATAAAGCACACCCCTCACTGTAACAGTCTGATATATCCCACACCCCTCACTGTAACACTCTGATATATCCCACACCCCTCACTGTAACACTCTGATATATCCCACACCCCTCACTGTAACACTCTGTTATATCCCACACCCCTCACTGTAACACTCTGATATATCCCAAACCCCTCACTGTAACACTCTGATATATCCCACACCACTCACTGTAACACTCTTTTATATTTCACACCACTCACTGTAACACTCTGATATATCCCACAGCCTTCACTGTAACAGTCTAATATATCCCACACCCCTCATTGTAACACTCTGTTATATCCCACACCCCTCACCGTAACACACTGATATATCCCACACTCCTCACTGTAACACACTGATATATCCCACACCCCTCATTGTAACACTCTGTTATATCCCACACCCCTCACCGTAACACACTGATATATCCAACACACCTCACTGTAACACTCTGATATATCCCTCACCCCTCACTGTAACAGTCTAATATACACAACACCCCTCAAAGTAACACTGATATATCCCACACCCTTCACTGTAACACACTGATATAACTGACACCCCTCACTGTAACACTCTGATACATCCCACAACCATCACTGTAACACACTGATATATCCCAAACCCCTCACTGTACCACTTTGATATATCCCACTCCCCTCACTGTAACAATCTGATATATCCCACACCACTCACTGTAACACTCTGATATATCCCACACCCCTCATTGTAACACTGTGATATACACCACACCCCTCTCTGTAACACTCTGGTATATCCCACACCCCTCACTGTAACACTCTGATATATCCCACACCCCTCACAGTAACACTCTGATATACACCACACCCCTCACTGTTACAATCAGATATATCCCACACCCCTCACTGTAACACTCTGATATATCCCACTCCCCTCACTGTAACACTCTGATATATCCCACACCCCTCACTGTAACACTCTGATATATCCCACATCCCTCACTGTAACACTCTGATATATCCCACACCCCTCACTGTAACACTCTGATATACCCCACACCCCTCACTGTAACACTCTGATATATCCCACACCACTCACTGTAACACTCTGATATAAAACACACCCCTCACTGTAACACTCTGATACATGCCACAACCCTCACTGTAACACACTGATATATCCCAAACCCCTCACTGTACCACTTTGATATATCCCACTCCCCTCACTGTAACACTGATATATCCCACACCACTCACTGTAACTCTCTGATATATCCCACACCCCTCATTGTAACACTGTGATATACACCACACCCCTCTCTGTAACACTCTGATATACCCCACACCCCTCACTGTAACACTCTGATATATCCCACTCCCCTCACTGTAACACTCTGATATACCCCACACCCCTCACTGTAACACTCTGATATATCCCACAGCCCTCAATGTAACACTCTGATATATATCCCACACTCCTCACTGTAAAACTCTGATATATCCCAAAGCCCTCACTGTAACACTCAGATATATCCCACACCTCTTACTGTAACACTCTGATATACCCCACACCCCTCACTGTAACACACTGATATATCCCACACCCCTCACTGTAACACTCTGATATATCCCACAGCCCTCACTGTAACACTTTGATATATCCCACACTCCTCACTTTAACACTCTGATATATCCCACAACCCTCACTCTAACACTCTGATATATCCCACACCCCTCACTGTAACACTCTGATAAAAACCTCACCCCTCACTGTAACACTCTGATATAAAGCACACCCCTTACTGTAACACTCTGATATATCCCACACCCCTCACTGTAACACTCTGATATATCCAACACCACTCACTGAAACACTCTGATATATCCCACACCCCTCACTGTAACACTCTGATATATCCCACACCCCTCACTGTAACACTCTGATATCTCCCACACCCCTCACCTTAACACTCTGATATAAAGCACACCCCTCACTGTAACAGTCTGATATATCCCACACCCCTCACTGTAACACTCTGATATATCCCACACCCCTCACTGTAACACTCTGATATATCCCACACCCCTCACTGCAACACTCTGTTATATCCCACACCCCTCACTGTAACACTCTGATATATCCCAAACCCCTCACTGTAACACTCTGATATATCCCACACCCCTCACTGTAACACTCTTTTATATTTCACACCACTCACTGTAACACTCTGATATATCCCACAGCCTTCACTGTAACACTCTGATATATCCCACACCCCTCACTGTAACACTCTGATATATCCCACAGCCTTCACTGTAACAGTCTAATATATCCCACACCCCTCATTGTAACACTCTGTTATATCCCACACCCCTCACCGTAACACACTGATATATCCAACACACCTCACTGTAACACTCTGATATATCCCTCACCCCTCACTGTAACAGTCTAATATACACAACACCCCTCAAAGTAACACTGATATATCCCACACCCTTCACTGTAACACACTGATATAACTGACACCCCTCACTGCAACACTCTGATATATCCCACATCCATCACTGTAACACTCTGATATATCCCACACCCCTCACTGTAACACACTGATATAACCCACACCCCTCACTGCAACACTCTGATATATCCCACAGCGCTCACTGTAACACACTGATATATCCCACACCCCTCACTGTAACACTCTGACATATCCCACACCCCTCACCGTAACACTCTGATATAACCAAGACCCCTCAAAGTTACATTCTGATATATCCCACACCACTCACTGTAACAGACTGATATATCCCACACCCCTCACCGTAACACTCTGATATATCCCACACCCCGCATTGTAACACTCCGATATATCCCAAACCCCTCACTGTAGCGCACTGATATATCCCACACCCCTCACTGTTACACTCTGATATATCCCACACCCCTCACTGTAACACTCTGTTATATCCCACACCCCTCACTGTAACACTCTGATATATCCCACTCCCCTCACTGTAACACTCTGATATATTCCACATCCCTCACTGTAACACTCTGATATAACCCACACCCCTCACTGGAACACTCTGATATATCCCACACCACTCACTGTAACACTCTGATATATCCCACACCCCTCACTGTAACACTCTGATATATCCCACACCCCTCACTGTTACACTCTTATATACCCCATGCACCTCACTTTAACACTCTGATATACTCCACACCCCTCACCGTAACACTCTGATATACCCCACACCCCTCACTGTAACACTCTGATATATCCCACATCCCTCACTGTAACACTCTGATATATCCCACACCTCTCACTGTAACACTCTGATATATCCCGCACCCCTCACTGTAACAATCTGATATATCCCACACCCCTCACTGTTACACTCTGATATATCCCACACCCCTCACTGTAACACTCTGATATATCCCACACACCTCACTGTAACACTCTGATATATCCCACACCCCTCACTGTAACACTCTGATATTTCCCACTTTCCTCACTGTTACACTCTGATATATCCCACACCTCTCACTGTAACACTCTGATATATCCCACATCCCTCACTGTAACACTCTGATATATCCCACACCTCTCAGTGTAACACTCTGATATATCCCACACCCCTCACTGTAACACTCTGATATATCCCACACCCCTCACTGTAACACTCTGATATATCCCACACCCCTCAGTGTAACACTCTGATATACCCCACACCCCTCACTGTAACACTCTGATATATCCCACACCCCTCACTGTAACATTCTGATATATCCCACACCCCTCACTGTAACACTCTGATATACCCCACACCCCTCACTGTAACACTCTGATATATCCCACACCCCTCACTGTAACAATCTGATATATCCCACACACCTCACTGTAACACTCTGATATATCCAACACCCCTCAATGTAACGCTCTGATATATCCCACTTTCCACACTGTAACACTCTGATATAACCCACTACCCTCACTGTAACACTCTGATATATCCCACACCCCTCACTGTAACACTCTGATATATCCCACACCCCTCACTGTAACACTCTGATATATCCCACACCCCTCACTGTAACACTCTGATATATCCCACACCCCTCACTGTAACACTCTGATATATTCCACACCTCTCACTGTAACACTCTGATGTATCCCACACCCCTCACTGTAACACTCTGATATATCCCACACCCCTCACTGTAACACTCTTTTATATTTCACACCACTCACTGTAACACTCTGATATATCCCACAGCCTTCACTGTAACAGTCTAATATATCCCACACCCCTCATTGTAACACTCTGTTATATCCCACACCCCTCACCGTAACACACTGATATATCCAACACACCTCACTGTAACACTCTGATATATCCCTCACCCCTCACTGTAACAGTCTAATATACACAACACCCCTCAAAGTAACACTGATATATCCCACACCCTTCACTGTAACACACTGATATAACTGACACCCCTCACTGCAACACTCTGATATATCCCACATCCATCACTGTAACACTCTGATATATCCCACACCCCTCACTGTAACACACTGATATAACCCACACCCCTCACTGCAACACTCTGATATATCCCACAGCGCTCACTGTAACACACTGATATATCCCACACCCCTCACTGTAACACTCTGACATATCCCACACCCCTCACCGTAACACTCTGATATAACCAAGACCCCTCAAAGTTACATTCTGATATATCCCACACCACTCACTGTAACAGACTGATATATCCCACACCCCTCACCGTAACACTCTGATATATCCCACACCCCGCATTGTAACACTCCGATATATCCCAAACCCCTCACTGTAGCGCACTGATATATCCTACACCCCTCACTGTTACACTCTGATATATCCCACACCCCTCACTGTAACACTCTGTTATATCCCACACCCCTCACTGTAACACTCTGATATATCCCACTCCCCTCACTGTAACACTCTGATATATTCCACATCCCTCACTGTAACACTCTGATATAACCCACACCCCTCACTGGAACACTCTGATATATCCCACACCACTCACTGTAACACTCTGATATATCCCACACCCCTCACTGTAACACTCTGATATATCCCACACCCCTCACTGTTACACTCTGATATACCCCATGCACCTCACTGTAACACTCTGATATACTCCACACCCCTCACTGTAACACTCTGATATACCCCACACCCCTCACTGTAACACTCTGATATATCCCACATCCCTCACTGTAACACTCTGATATATCCCACACCTCTCACTGTAACACTCTGATATATCCCGCACCCCTCACTGTAACAATCTGATATATCCCACACCCCTCACTGTTACACTCTGATATATCCCACACCCCTCACTGTAACACTCTGATATATCCCACAAACCTCACTGTAACACTCTGATATATCCCACACCCCTCACTGTAACACTCTGATATTTCCCACTTTCCTCACTGTTACACTCTGATATATCCCACACCTCTCACTGTAACACTCTGATATATCCCACATCCCTCACTGTAACACTCTGATATATCCCACACCTCTCAGTGTAACACTCTGATATATCCCACACCCCTCACTGTAACACTCTGATATATCCCACACCCCTCACTGTAACACTCTGATATATCCCAAACCCCTCAGTGTAACACTCTGATATACCCCACACCCCTCACTGTAACACTCTGATATATCCCACACCCCTCACTGTAACATTCTGATATATCCCAAACCCCTCACTGTAACACTCTGATATACCCCACACCCCTCACTGTAACACTCTGATATATCCCACACCCCTCACTGTAACAATCTGATATATCCCACACACCTGACTGTAACACTCTGATATATCCAACACCCCTCAATGTAACACTCTGATATATCCCACTTTCCACACTGTAACACTCTGATATAACCCACTACCCTCACTGTAACACTCTGATATATCCCACACCCCTCACTGTAACACTCTGATATATCCCACACCCCTCACTGTAACACTCTGATATATCCCACACCCCTCACTGTAACACTCTGATATATCCCACACCCCTCACTGTAACACTCTGATATATTCCACACCTCTCACTGTAACACTCTGATGTATCCCACACCCCTCACTGTAACACTCTGATATATCCCACACCCCTCACTGTAACACTCTGATATATCCCACACCACTCACTGTAACACTCTGATATATTCCACACCTCTCACTGTAACACTCTGAAATATCCCACATCCCTCACTGTAACACTCTCATATATCCCACACCCCTCACTGTAACACTCTGATATATCCCACATCCCTCACTGTAACACTCTCATATATCCCACACCCCTCACTGTAACACTGTGATATATCCCACACCCCTCACTGTAACACTCTGACATATCCCACAAACCTCACTCTAACACACTTTTATATTACATACCCCTCACTGTAACACTCTGATATATCCCACACCCCTCACTGTAACACTCTGATATACCCCACACCACTCACTGTAACACTCTGATATATCCCACACCCCTCACTGTAACACTCTGATATATCCCAGAAGCCTCACTGTAACACTCTGATATATCCCACATCCCTCTCTTTAACACTCTGATATATCCCACACCCCTCACTGTAACACTCTGATATATCCCACACACCTCACTGTAACACTGTGATATATCCCACACCCCTAACTGTAACACTCTGATATATCCCACACCCCTCACTGTAACACTCTGATATATCCCAAACCCCTCACTGTAACACTCTGATATATCCCACACACCTCACTGTAACACTCTGATATATCCCACACCCCTCACTGTAACACTCTGATATATCCCACACCCCTCACTGTAACACTCTGATATAACCCACATCCCTCACTGTAACACTCTGATATATCCCACACCCCTCACTGTAACACGCTGATATATCCCACACCCCACACTGTAACACTCTGATATAACCCACACACCTCACTGTAACACACTGATATATCCCACACCCCTCACTGTAACACTCTGATATATCCCACACCCCTCACTGTAACACTCTGATATAACCCACATCCCTCACTGTAACACTCTGATATATCCCAAATCACTCACTGTAACACTCTGATATATCCCACTCCCCTCACTGTAACACTGTGATATAACCCACATCCCTCACTGTAACACTCTGATATATCCCAAACCCCTCTCTGTACCACTCTGATATATCCCACTCCCCTCAATGTTACACTCTGATATATCGCACACCCCTCACTGTGACACTCTGATATAACCCACAGCCCTCACTGTAACACTCTGATATATCCCACTTTCCTCACTGTAACACTCTGATATAACCCACAACCCTCACTGTAACACTCTGATATATCCCACATCCCTCACTGTAACACTCTCATATATCCCACACCCCTCACTGTAACACTGTGATATATCCCACACCCCTCACTGTAACACTCTGACATATCCCACAAACCTCACTCTAACACACTTTTATATTACATACCCCTCACTGTAACACTCTGATATATCCCACACCCCTCACTGTAACACTCTGATATACCCCACACCACTCACTGTAACACTCTGATATACCCCACACCCCTCAAAGTAACACTGATATATCCCACACCCTTCACTGTAACACACTGATATCTCCCACACACCTCACTGTAACACTCTGATATATCCCACACCCATCACTGTAACACTCTGATATATCCCACACCCCTCACTGTAACACACTGATATAACCCACACCCCTCACTGCAACACTCTGATATATCCCACACCCCTCACTGTAACACACTGATATATCCCACACCCCTAACTGTAACACTCTGACATATCAAACACCCCTCACCGTAACTCTCTGATATAACCCACACCCCTCAAAGTTACATTCTGATATATCCCACACCCCTCACTGTAACAGACTGATATATCCCACACCCCTCACCGTAACACTCTGATATATCCCACACCCTGCATTGTAACACTCTGATATATCCCAAACCCCTCACTGTAACACACTGATATTTCCCACTTTCCTCACTGAAACACTCTCATATATCCCACACCACTCACTGTAACACTCTGATATATCCCACTCCCCTCACTGTAACACTCTGATATATCCCAGACCCCTCACTGTAACACTCTGATATATCCCACAGCCCTCATTGTAACACTCTGATATATCCCACACCCCTCACTGTTACACTCTGATATATCCCACACCCCTCACTGTAACACTCTGATAAATCCCACTCCCCTCACTGTAACACAATGATATATCCCAGACCCCTCACTGTAACACTCTGATATATCCCACAGCCCTCATTGTAACACTCTGATATATCCCACACCCCTCACTGTTACACTCTGATATATCCCACACCCCTCACTGTAACACTCTGATATATCCCACACCCCTCACAGTAACACTTTGATATACACCACACCCCTCACTGTTACAATCAGATATATCCCACACCCCTCACTGTAACACTCTGATATATCCCACTCCCCTCACTGTAACACTCTGATATCTCCCACACACCTCACTGTAACATTCTGATATATCCCACACCCCTCGCTGTAACACTCTGATACATGCCACAACCCTCACTGTAACACACTGATATATCCCAAACCCCTCACTGTACCACTTTGATATATCCCACTCCCCTCACTGTAACACTGATATATCCCACACCACTCACTGTAACACTCTGATATATCCCACACCCCTCATTGTAACACTGTGATATACACCACACCCCTCTCTGTAACACTCTGATATACCCCACACCCCTCACTGTAACACTCTGATATATCCCACTCCCCTCACTGTAACACTTTGATATACCCCACACCCCTCACTGTAACACTCTGATATATCCCACAGCCCTCAATGTAACACTCTGATATATATCCCACACTCCTCACTGTAACACTCTGATATATCCCACAGCCCTCACTGTAACACTCAGATATATCCCACACCTCTTACTGTAACACTCTGATATACCCCACACCCCTCACTGTAACACTCTGATATATCACACACCCCTCACTGTAACACTCTGATATATCCCACAGCCCTCACTGTAACACTTTGATATATCCCACACTCCTCACTTTAACACTCTGATATATCCCACAACCTTCACTCTAACACTCTGATATATCCCACACCCCTCACTGTAACACTCTGATAAAACCCTCACCCCTCACTGTAACACTCTGATATAAAGCACACCCCTTACTGTAACACTCTGATATATGCCACACCCCTCACTGTAACACTCTGATATATCCAACACCACTCACTGAAACACTCTGATATATCCCACACCCCTCACTGTAACACTCTGATATATCCCACACCCCTCACTGTAACACTCTGATATCTCCCACACCCCTCACTGTACCACTCTGATATAAAGCACACCCCTCACTGTAACAGTCTAATATATCCCACACCCCTCACTGTAACACTCTGATATATCCCACACCCCTCACTGTAACACTCTGATATATCCCACACCCCTCACTGTTACACTCTGTTATATCCCACACCCCTAACTGTAACACTCTGATATATCCCAAACCCCTCACTGTAACACTCTGATATATCCCACAACCCTCACTGTAACACTCTTTTATATTTCACACCACTCACTGTAACACACTGATATATCCCACAGCCTTCACTGTAACAGTCTAATATATCCCACACCCCTCATTGTAACACTCTGTTATATCCCACACCCCTCACCGTAACACACTGATATATCCAACACACCTCACTGTAACACTCTGATATATCCCTCACCCCTCACTGTAACAGTCTAATATACACAACACCCCTCAAAGTAACACTGATATATCCCACACCCTTCACTGTAACACACTGATATAACTGACACCCCTCACTGTAACACTCTGATACATCCCACAACCATCACTGTAACACACTGATATATCCCAAACCCCTCACTGTACCACTTTGATATATCCCACTCCCCTCACTGTAACAATCTGATATACACCACACCCCTCTCTGTAACACTCTGATATTCCCCACACCCCTCACTGTAACACTCTGATATATCCCACACCCCTCACAGTAACACTCTGATATACACCACACCCCTCACTGTTACAATCAGATATATCCCACACCCCTCACTGTAACACTCTGATATATCCCACTCCCCTCACTGTAACACTCTGATATATCCCACAGCCCTCACTGTAACACTCTGATATATCCCACATCCCTCACTGTAACACTCTGATATATCCTACACCCCTCACTGTAACACTCTGATATACCCCACACCCCTCACTGTAACACTCTGATATATCCCACACCACTCACTGTAACACTCTGATATAAAACACACCCCTCACTGTAACACTCTGATACATGCCACAACCCTCACTGTAACACACTGATATATCCCAAACCCCTCACTGTACCACTTTGATATATCCCACTCCCCTCACTGTAACACTGATATATCCCACACCACTCACTGTAACACTCTGATATATCCCACACCCCTCATTGTAACACTGTGATATACACCACACCCCTCTCTGTAACACTCTGATATACCCCACACCCCTCACTGTAACACTCTGATATATCCCACTCCCCTCACTGTAACACTTTGATATACCCCACACCCCTCACTGTAACACTCTGATATATCCCACAGCCCTCAATGTAACACTCTGATATATATCCCACACTCCTCACTGTAACACTCTGATATATCCCACAGCCCTCACTGTAACACTCAGATATATCCCACACCTCTTACTGTAACACTCTGATATACCCCACACCCCTCACTGTAACACTCTGATATATCCCACACCCCTCACTGTAACACTCTGATATATCCCACAGCCCTCACTGTAACACTTTGATATATCCCACACTCCTCACTTTAACACTCTGATATATCCCACAACCTTCACTCTAACACTCTGATATATCCCACACCCCTCACTGTAACACTCTGATAAAACCCTCACCCCTCACTGTAACACTCTGATATAAAGCACACCCCTTACTGTAACACTCTGATATATGCCACACCCCTCACTGTAACACTCTGATATATCCAACACCACTCACTGAAACACTCTGATATATCCCACACCCCTCACTGTAACACTCTGATATATCCCACACCCCTCACTGTAACACTCTGATATCTCCCACACCCCTCACTGTACCACTCTGATATAAAGCACACCCCTCACTGTAACAGTCTAATATATCCCACACCCCTCACTGTAACACTCTGATATATCCCACACCCCTCACTGTAACACTCTGATATATCCCACACCCCTCACTGTAACACTCTGATATATCCCACACCCCTCACTGTAACACTCTGATATATCCCACACCCCTCACTGTTACACTCTGTTATATCCCACACCCCTAACTGTAACACTCTGATATATCCCAAACCCCTCACTGTAACACTCTGATATAACCCACACCCCTCACTGTAACACTCTGATATATCCCACACCCCTCACTGTAACACTCTGATATATCCCACACCCCTCACTGTTACACTCTGTTATATCCCACACCCCTAACTGTAACACTCTGATATATCCCAAACCCCTCACTGTAACACTCTGATATATCCCACAACCCTCACTGTAACACTCTTTTATATTTCACACCACTCACTGTAACACACTGATATATCCCACAGCCTTCACTGTAACAGTCTAATATATCCCACACCCCTCATTGTAACACTCTGTTATATCCCACACCCCTCACCGTAACACACTGATATATCCAACACACCTCACTGTAACACTCTGATATATCCCTCACCCCTCACTGTAACAGTCTAATATACACAACACCCCTCAAAGTAACACTGATATATCCCACACCCTTCACTGTAACACACTGATATAACTGACACCCCTCACTGTAACACTCTGATACATCCCACAACCATCACTGTAACACACTGATATATCCCAAACCCCTCACTGTACCACTTTGATATATCCCACTCCCCTCACTGTAACAATCTGATATATCCCACACCACTCACTGTAACACTCTGATATATCCCACACCCCTCACTGTAACACTCTGATATATCCCACACCCCTCACTGTAACACTCTGATATATCCCACACCCCTCATTGTAACACTGTGATATACACCACACCCCTCTCTGTAACACTCTGATATACCCCACACCCCTCACTGTCACACTCTGATATATCCCACACCCCTCACAGTAACACTCTGATATACACCACACCCCTCACTGTTACAATCAGATATATCCCACACCCCTCACTGTAACACTCTGATATATCCCACTCCCCTCACTGTAACACTCTGATATATTTCACACCCCTCACTGTAACACTCTGATATATCCCACATCCCTCACTGTAACACTCTGATATACCCCACACCCCTCACTGTAACACTCTGATATATCCCACACCACTCACTGTAACACTCTGATATAAAACACACCCCTCACTGTAACACTCTGATACATGCCACAACCCTCACTGTAACACAATGATATATCCCAAACCCCTCACTGTACCACTTTGATATATCCCACTCCCCTCACTGTAACACTGATATATCCCACACCACTCACTGTAACACTCTGATATATCCCACACCCCTCATTGTAACTCTGTGATATACACCACACCCCTCTCTGCAACACTCTGATATACCCCACACCTCTCACTGTAACACTCTGATATACCCCACACCCCTCACTGTAACACTCTGATATACCCCACACACCTCACTGTAACACTCTGATATCTCCCACACCCCTCACTGTAACACTCTGATATAAAGCACACCCCTCACTGTAACAGTCTGATATATCCCACACCCCTCACTGTAACACTCTGATATATCCCACACCCCTCACTGTAACATTCTGATATATCCCACACCCCTCACTGTAACACTCTGTTAATTCCCACACCCCTCACTGTAACACTCTGATATATCCCAAACCCCTCACTGTAACACTCTGATATATCCCACACCCCTCACTGTAACACTCTTTTATATTTCACACCACTCACTGTAACACTCTGATATATCCCACAGCCTTCACTGTAACAGTCTAATATATCCCACACCCCACACTGTAACACTCTTTTATATTTCACACCACTCACTGTAACACTCTGATATATCCCACAGCCTTCACTGTAACAGTCTAATATATCCCACACCCCTCATTGTAACACTCTGTTATATCCCACACCCCTCACCGTAACACACTGATATATCCAACACACCTCACTGTAACACTCTGATATATCCCTCACCCCTCACTGTAACAGTCTAATATACACAACACCCCTCAAAGTAACACTGATATATCCCACACCCTTCACTGTAACACACTGATATAACTGACACCCCTCACTGCAACACTCTGATATATCCCACATCCATCACTGTAACACTCTGATATATCACACACCCCTCACTGTAACACACTGATATAACCCACACCCCTCACTGCAACACTCTGATATATCCCACACCGCTCACTGTAACACACTGATATATCCCACACCCCTCACTGTAACACTCTGACATATCCCACACCCCTCACCGTAACACTCTGATATAACCAACACCCCTCAAAGTTACATTCTGATATATCCCACACCACTCACTGTAACAGACTGATATATCCCACACCCCTCACCGTAACACTCTGATATATCCCACACCCCGCATTGTAACACTCTGATATATCCCACTCCCCTCACTGTAACACTCTGATATATTCCACATCCCTCACTGTAACACTCTGATATAACCCACACCCCTCACTGTAACACTCTGATATATCCCAAACCCCTCACTGTAGCGCACTGATATATCCCACACCCCTCACTGTTGCACTCTGATATATCCCACACCCCTCACTGTTACACTCTGATATATCCCACACCCCTCACTGTAACACTCTGTTATATCCCACACCCCTCACTGTAACACTCTGATATATCCCACTCCCCTCACTGTAACACTCTGATATATTCCACATCCCTCACTGTAACACTCTGATATAACCCACACCCCTCACTGTAACACTCTGATATATCCCACACCACTCACTGTAACACTCTGATATATCCCACACCCCTCACTGTAACACTCTGATATATCCCACACCCCTCACTGTTACACTCTGATATACCCCATGCACCTCACTGTAAAACTCTGATATACTCCACACCCCTCACTGTAACACTCTGATATACCCCACACCCCTCACTGTAACACTCTGATATATCCCACATTGCTCACTGTAACACTCTGATATATCCCACACCTCTCACTGTAACACTCTGATATATCCCGCACCCCTCACTGTAACAATCTGATATATCCCACACCCCTCACTGTTACACTCTGATATATCCCACAGCCCTCACTGTAACACTCTGATATATCCCACACACCTCACTGTAACACTCTGATATATCCCACACCCCTCACTCTAACACTCTGATATTTCCCACTTTCCTCACTGTTACACTCTGATATATCCCACACCTCTCACTGTAACACTCTGATATATCCCACATCCCTCACTGTA
This sequence comes from Isurus oxyrinchus, assembly GCA_026770705.1. Lineage (NCBI taxonomy): Eukaryota > Metazoa > Chordata > Chondrichthyes > Lamniformes > Lamnidae > Isurus > Isurus oxyrinchus. The sequence goes on along the minus strand of JANJGN010001044.1, from coordinate 83,521 downwards.
ACACTCTGATATATCCCACACCCCTCAGTGTAACACTCTGATATATCCCACACCCCTCACTGTAACACTCTGATATATCCCACACCCCTCACTGTAACACTTTGATATATCCCACACCCCTCAGTGTAACACTCTGATATACCCCACACCCCTCACTGTAACACTCTGATATATCCCACACCCCTCACTGTAACATTCTGATATATCCCACACCCCTCACTGTAACACTCTGATATACCCCACACCCCTCACTGTAACACTCTGATATATCCCACACCCCTCACTGTAACAATCTGATATATCCCACACACCTCACTGTAACACTCTGATATATCCAACACCCCTCAATGTAACACTCTGATATATCCCACTTTCCACACTGTAACACTCTGATATAACCCACTACCCTCACTGTAACACTCTGATATATCCCACACCCCTCACTGTAACACTCTGATATATCCCACACCCCTCACTGTAACACTCTGATATATCCCACAGCCCTCACTGTAACACTCTGATATATCCCACACCCCTCACTGTAACACTCTGATATATCCCACACCCTCACTGTAACACTCTGATATATCCCACACCCCTCACTGTAACACTCTGATATATCCCACACCCCTCACTGTAACACTCTGATATATCCCACACCACTCACTGTAACACTCTGATATATTCCACACCTCTCACTGTAACACTCTGAAATATCCCACATCCCTCACTGTAACACTCTCATATATCCCACACCCCTCACTGTAACACTCTGATATATCCCACATCCCTCACTGTAACACTCTCATATATCCCACACCCCTCACTGTAACACTGTGATATATCCCACACCCCTCACTGTAACACTCTGACATATCCCACAAACCTCACTCTAACACACTTTTATATTACATACCCCTCACTGTAACACTCTGATATATCCCACACCCCTCACTGTAACACTCTGATATACCCCACACCACTCACTGTAACACTCTGATATATCCCACACCCCTCACTGTAACACTCTGATATATCCCAGAACCCTCACTGTAACACTCTGATATATCCCACATCCCTCTCTTTAACACTCTGATATATCCCACACCCCTCACTGTAACACTCTGATATATCCCACACACCTCACTGTAACACTGTGATATATCCCACACCCCTAACTGTAACACTCTGATATATCCCACACCCCTCACTGTAACACTCTGATATATCCCAAACCCCTCAGTGTAACACTCTGATATATCCCACACACCTCACTGTAACACTCTGATATATCCCACACCCCTCACTGTAACACTCTGATATATCCCACACCCCTCACTGTAACACTCTGATATAACCCACATCCCTCACTGTAACACTCTGATATATCCCACACCCCTCACTGTAACACGCTGATATATCCCACACCCCACACTGTAACACTCTGATATAACCCACACACCTCACTTTAACACACTGATATATCCCACACCCCTCACTGTAACACTCTGATATATCCCACACCCCTCACTGTAACATTCTGATATAACCCACATCCCTCACTGTAACACTCTGATATATCCCAAACCACTCACTGTAACACTCTGATATATCCCACACCCCTCACTGTAACACTGTGATATAACCCACATCCCTCACTGTAACACTCTGATATATCCCAAACCCCTCTCTGTACCACTCTGATATATCCCACTCCCCTCACTGTTACACTCTGATATATCGCACACCCCTCACTGTGACACTCTGATATAACCCACAGCCCTCACTGTAACACTCTGATATATCCCACTTTCCTCACTGTAACACTCTGATATAACCCACAACCCTCACTGTAACACTCTGATATATCCCACACCCCTCACTGTAACACTCTGATATATCCAACACCCCTCACTGTAACACTCTGATATATCCCACTTTCCTCACTGTAACACTCTGATATAACCCACAACCCTCACTGTAACACTCTGATATATCCCACACCCCTCACTGTAACACTCTGATATATCCAACACCCCTCACTGTAACACTCTGATATATCCCACTTTCCTCACTGTAACACTCTGATATAACCCACAACCCTCACTGTAACACTCTGATATATCCCACACCCCTCACTGTAACACTCTGATATATCCCACACCCCTCACTGTAACACTCTGATATATCCCACTTTCCTCACTGTAACACTCTGATATAACCCACAACCCTCACTGTAACACTCTGATATATCCCACACCCCTCACTGTAACACTCTGATATATTCCACACCTCTCACTGTAACACTCTGATATATCCCACACCCCTAACTGTAACACTCTGATATATCCCTCACATCTCACTGTAACACTCTGATATATCCCACATCCCTCACTGTAACAGTCTGATATATCCCACACCCCTCACTGTAACACTCTGATATATCCCACACCCCTCACTGTAACACTCTGATATATCCCACACCCCTCACTGTAACACTCTGATATACCCCACAGTCCTCACTGTAACACTCTCATATATACCACACCCCTCACTGTAACACTCTGATATATCCCACTCCCCTCACTGTAACACTGATATATCACACACCCCTCACTGTAACACACTGATATATCCCAAATCCCTCACTGTACCACTCTGATATATCCCACACCCCTCACTGTAACACTCTGATATAACACACATCCCTCACTGTAACACTCTGATATACCCCACACCCCTCACTGTAACACTCTGATATATCCCACACTCCTCACTGTAACACTGTGATATATCCCACACCCCTAACTGTAACACTCTGATATATCCCACATCCCTCACTGTAACACTCTGATATATCCCACACCCCTAACTGTAACACTCTGATATATCCCTCACATCTCACTGTAACACTCTGATATATCCCACATCCCTCACTGTAACACTCTGATATATCCCACACCCCTCACTGTAACACTCTGATATATCCCACACCCCTCACTGTAACACTCTGATATATCCCACACCCCTCACTGTAACACTCTGATATACCCCACAGTCCTCACTGTAACACTCTCATATATACCACACCCCTCACTGTAACACTCTGATATATCCCACACCCCTCACTGTAACACTGATATATCACACACCCCTCACTGTAACACACTGATATATCCCAAATCCCTCACTGTACCACTCTGATATATCCCACACCCCTCACTGTAACACTCTGATATAACACACATCCCTCACTGTAACACTCTGATATATCCCAAACCCCTCTCTGTACCACTCTGATATATCCAACACACCTCACTGTAACACACTGATATATCCCACACCCCTCACTGTAGCACTCTGATATATCCAACACCCCTCAGTGTAACACTCTGATATATCCCACACCCCTCACTGTAACACTCTGATATATCCCACACCCCTCACTGTAACACTCTGATATATCCCACTCCCTTCACGGTAACACTCTGATATATCCCACACCCCTCAATGTAACACTCTGATATACCCCACACCCCTCACTGCACCACTCTGATATATCCCACACCCCTCACTGTAACAGTCTGATATATCCCACACACCTCACTGTAACACACTGATATATCACACACCCCTCACTGTAACACTCTGATATATCCCACTCCCCTCACTGTAACACTCTGATATATCCCACACCCCTCACAGTAACATTCTGATATATCCCACACCCCTCACTGTAACACTCTGATATATCTCACACCCCTCACTGTAACACTCTGATATACCCCACACCCCTCACTGTAACACTCTGATATATCCCACACCCCTCACTGTAACACTCTGATATATCCCACACCCCTCACTGTAACACTCTGTTATATCCCACACCCCTCACTGTAACACTCTGATATATCCCACACCCCTCATTGTAACACTCTGATATATCCCAAACCCCTCACTGTAACACTCTGATATAACCCACAGCCCTCACTTGTAACACTCTGAAATTTCCCACTTTCCTCACTGTAACACTCTGATATATCCCACACCCCTCCCTGTAACACTCTGATATATCCCACACCCCTCACGGTAACACTCTGATACATCCCACACCCCTCACTGTAGCACTCTGATATATCCCACACCCTCACTGTAACACTCTGATATATCCCACATCCATCACTGTAACACTCTGATATATCCCACACCCCTCACTGTGCAACTCTGATATATCCCACACCTGTCACTGTAACACTCTGATATATCCCACACCTCTCACTGTAACACTCTGATATATACCACACCCCTCACTGTAACACACTGATATATCCCACAACCCTCACTGTAACACACTGATATATCCCACACCCCTCACTGTAACACTCTGATATATCCCACACCCCTCACTGTAACTCTCTGATATAACCCACACACCTCACTGTAACACACTGATATATCCCACACCCCTCACTGTAACACTCTGATATATCCCACACCCCTCACTGTAACACTCTGATATAACCCACATCCCTCACTGTAACACTCTGATATATCCCAAACCCCTCACTGTAACACTCTGATATATACCACACCCCTCACTGTAACACTGTGATATAACACACATCCCTCACTGTAACACTCTGATATATCCCAAACCCCTCTCTGTACCACTCTGATATATCCCACACCCCTCACTGTAACACTATGATATTTCCCACTCCCCTCACTGTTACACTCTGATATATCGCACACCCCTCACTGTGACACTCTGATATAACCCACAGCCCTCACTGTAACACTCTGATATATCCCACTTTCCTCACTGTAACACTCTGATATAACCCACAACCCTCACTGTAACACTCTGTTATATTCCACACCACTCACTGTAACACTCTGATATATCCCACACCCCTCACTGTAACACTCTGATATATCCCACACCCCTCAATATACCACTCTGATATATCCCACTCCCCTCACTGTAACACAGTGATATATCCCACTCCCCTCACTGTAACACTCTGATATCTCCCACACCCCTCACTGTAACACTCTGACATATCCGACAAAATTGACTCTAACACACTTTTATATTACATACCCCTCACTGTAACACTCTGATATATCCCACACCCCTCACTGTAACACTCTGATATATCCCACACCCCTCACTGTAACACTCTGATATATCCCACACCCCTCACTGTAACACTCTGATATATCCCACACCACTCACTGTAACACTCTGATATATCCCACACCCCTCATTGTAACACTCTGATATATCCCACACCCCTCACTGTAACACTCTGACATATCCCACAAACCTCACTCTAACACACTTTTATATTACACACCCCTCACTGTAACACTCTGTCATATCCCACAAACCTCACTCTAACACACTTTTATATTACATACCCCTCACTGTAACACTCTGATTAAACCCACACCCCTCACTGTAACACTCTGAGATATCCCACACCCCTCACTGTAACACTCTGACATATCCCACAAACCTCACTCTAACACACTTTTATATTACATACCCCTCACTGTAACACTCTGATATATCGCGAATCCCTCCCTGTAACACTCTGATATATCCCACATCCCTCGCTGTAACATTCTGATATATCCCATGGCCCTCACTGTAAAACTCTGATATATCCCACACCCCTCACTGTAACACTCTGATATATCCCACCCCCCTCAATATAACACACTGATATATCCCACACCCCTCACTGTAACACTCTGATATATCCCACACCTCTCACTGTAACACTCTGACATATCCCGCATCCCTCACTGTAACACTCTGATATATCCCACACCCCTCACTGTAACACACTGATATATCCCACACCCCTCACTGTAACACTCTGATATATCCCACACCCCTCACTGTAACACTCTGATATATCCCACACCCCTCACTGTAACACTCTGATATATCCCACACCCCTCACTGTAACATTCTGATATATCCCACACCCCTCACTGTATCACTCTGATATATCCCACTTTCCTCACTGTAACACTCTGTTAAATCCCACACACCTGACTGTAACACTCTGATATATCCTACACACCTCACTGTAACACTGTGATATATCACACACCTCTCACTGTAAAACTCTGATAAATCCCACACCCCTCACTGTAACACTCTGATATATCCCCCCCCCTCACTGTAACACTCTGATATACCCCACACCCCTCACTGTAACACTCTGTTATATCCCACACCCCTCACTGTAACACTCTGATATATCCCACACCCCTCATTGTAACACTCTGATATATCCCAAACCCCTCACTGTAACACTCTGATATAACCCACAGCCCTCACTTGTAACACTCTGAAATTTCCCACTTTCCTCACTGTAACACTCTGATATATCCCACACCCCTCCCTGTAACACTCTGATATATCCCACACCCCTCACGGTAACACTCTGATACATCCCACACCCCTCACTGTAGCACTCTGATATATCCCACACCCTCACTGTAACACTCTGATATATCCCACATCCATCACTGTAACACTCTGATATATCCCACACCCCTCACTGTGCAACTCTGATATATCCCACACCTGTCACTGTAACACTCTGATATATCCCACACCTCTCACTGTAACACTCTGATATATACCACACCCCTCACTGTAACACACTGATATATCCCACAACCCTCACTGTAACACACTGATATATCCCACACCCCTCACTGTAACACTCTGATATATCCCACACCCCTCACTGTAACTCTCTGATATAACCCACACACCTCACTGTAACACACTGATATATCCCACACCCCTCACTGTAACACTCTGATATATCCCACACCCCTCACTGTAACACTCTGATATAACCCACATCCCTCACTGTAACACTCTGATATATCCCAAACCCCTCACTGTAACACTCTGATATATCCCACACCCCTCACTGTAACACTGTGATATAACACACATCCCTCACTGTAACACTCTGATATATCCCAAACCCCTCTCTGTACCACTCTGATATATCCCACACCCCTCACTGTAACACTATGATATTTCCCACTCCCCTCACTGTTACACTCTGATATATCGCACACCCCTCACTGTGACACTCTGATATAACCCACAGCCCTCACTGTAACACTCTGATATATCCCACTTTCCTCACTGTAACACTCTGATATAACCCACAACCCTCACTGTAACACTCTGTTATATTCCACACCACTCACTGTAACACTCTGATATATCCCACACCCCTCACTGTAACACTCTGATATATCCCACACCCCTCAATATACCACTCTGATATATCCCACTCCCCTCACTGTAACACAGTGATATATCCCACTCCCCTCACTGTAACACTCTGATATCTCCCACACCCCTCACTGTAACACTCTGACATATCCGACAAAATTGACTCTAACACACTTTTATATTACATACCCCTCACTGTAACACTCTGATATATCCCACACCCCTCACTGTAACACTCTGATATATCCCACACCCCTCACTGTAACACTCTGATATATCCCACACCCCTCACTGTAACACTCTGATATATCCCACACCACTCACTGTAACACTCTGATATATCCCACACCCCTCATTGTAACACTCTGATATATCCCACACCCCTCACTGTAACACTCTGACATATCCCACAAACCTCACTCTAACACACTTTTATATTACACACCCCTCACTGTAACACTCTGTCATATCCCACAAACCTCACTCTAACACACTTTTATATTACATACCCCTCACTGTAACACTCTGATTAAACCCACACCCTTCACTGTAACACTCTGAGATATCCCACACCCCTCACTGTAACACTCTGACATATCCCACAAACCTCACTCTAACACACTTTTATATTACATACCCCTCACTGTAACACTCTGATATATCGCGAATCCCTCCCTGTAACACTCTGATATATCCCACATCCCTCGCTGTAACATTCTGATATATCCCATGGCCCTCACTGTAAAACTCTGATATATCCCACACCCCTCACTGTAACACTCTGATATATCCCACCCCCCTCAATATAACACACTGATATATCCCACACCCCTCACTGTAACACTCTGATATATCCCACACCTCTCACTGTAACACTCTGATATATCCCGCAACCCTCACTGTAACACTCTGATATATCCCACACCCCTCACTGTAACACACTGATATATCCCACACCCCTCACTGTAACACTCTGATATATCCCACACCCCTCACTGTAACACTCTGATATATCCCACACCCCTCACTGTAACACTCTGATATATCCCACACCCCTCACTGTAACATTCTGATATATCCCACACCCCTCACTGTATCACTCTGATATATCCCACTTTCCTCACTGTAACACTCTGTTAAATCCCACACACCTGACTGTAACACTCTGATATATCCTACACACCTCACTGTAACACTGTGATATATCACACACCTCTCACTGTAAAACTCTGATAAATCCCACACCCCTCACTGTAACACTCTGATATATCCCCCCCCCTCACTGTAACACTCTGATATACCCCACACCCCTCACTGTAAAACTCTGATATATCCCTCACCTCTCACTGTAACACTCTGATATATCCCACACCCCTCACTGTAACACTCTGATATATCCACTCCCCTCACTGTAACACTCTGATATACCCCACACCCCTCACTCTTATACTCTGATATATCCCACACCTGTCACTGTAACACTCTGATATATCCCACACACCTCACTGTAACACTCTGATATATCCCACACCCCTCAATGTAACACTCTGATATTTCCCACTTTCCTCACTGTAACACTCTGATATATCCCACACCCCTCACTGTAACACTCTGATATACCCCACACCCCTCAATGTAACACTCTGATATATTCCACACCCTCACTGTAACACTCTGATATATCCCACACCCCTCACTGTGCAACTCAGATATATCCCACACCTGTCACTGTAACACTCTGATATATCCCACACCTCTCACTGTAACACTCTGATATATACCACTCCCCTCACTGTAACACACTGATATATCCCACACCCCTCACTGTAACACACTGATATATCCCACACCCCTCACTGTAACACTCTGATATATCCCACACCCCTCACTGTAACTCTCTGATATAACCCACACACCTCACTGTAACACACTGATATATCCCACACCCCTCACTGTAACACTCTGATATATCCCACACCCCTCACTGTAACACGCTGATATAACCCACATCCCTCACTGTAACACTCTGATATATCCCAAACCCCTCACTGTAACACTCTGATATATCCCACACCCCTCACTGTAACACTGTGATATAACACACATCCCTCACTGTAACACTCTGATATATCCCAAACCCCTCTCTGTACCACTCTGATATATTCCACACCCCTCACTGTAACACTATGATATTTCCCACTCCCCTCACTGTTACACTCTGATATATCGCACACCCCTCACTGTGACACTCTGATATAAACCACAGCCCTCACTGTAACACTCTGATATATCCCACTTTCCTCACTGTAACACTCTGATATAACCCACAACCCTCACTGTAACACTCTGTTATATCCCACACCACTCACTGTAACACTCTGATATATCCCACACCCCTCACTGTAACACTCTGATATATCCCACACCCCTCAATATACCACTCTGATATATCCCACTCCCCTCACTGTAACACTCTGATATCTCCCACACCCCTCACTGTAACACTCTGACATATCCCAGAAAATTGACTCTAACACACTTTTATATTACATACCCCTCACTGTAACAGTCTGATTAAACCCACACCCCTCACTGTAACACTCTTATATATCCCACACCCCTCACTGTAACACTCTGATATATCCCACACCCCTCACTGTAACACTCTGATATATCCCACACCACTCACTGTAACACTCTGATATATCCCACACCCCTCATTGTAACACTCTGATATATCCCACACCCCTCACTGTAACACTCTTAGATATCCCACACCCCTCACTGTAACACTCCGACATATCCCACAAACCTCACTCTAACACACTTTTATATTACACACCCCTCACTGTAACACTCTGTCATATCCCACAAACCTCACTCTAACACACTTTTATATTACATACCCCTAACTGTAACACTCTGATTAAACCCACACCCCTCACTGTAACACTCTGAGATATCCCACAACCCTCACTATAATACTCTGATATATCCCACACCCCTCACTGTAACACTCTGATATATCCCACACCCCTCACTGTAACACTCTGATATATCCCACACCCCTCACTGTATCACTCTGATATATCACACTTTCCTCACTGTAACACTCTGTTAAATCCCACACACCTGACTGTAACACTCTGATATATCCTACACACCTCACTGTAACACTGTGATATATCACACACCTCTACTGTAAAACTCTGATATATCCCACACCCCTCACTGTAACACTCTGATATATCCCCCCCCCTCACTGTAACACTCTGATATACCCCACACCCCTCACTGTAAAACTCTGATATATCCCTCACCTCTCACTGTAACACTCTGATATATCCCACACCCCTCACTGTAACACTCTGATATATCCACTCCCCTCACTGTAACACTCTGATATACCCCACACCCCTCACTCTTATACTCTGATATATCCCACACCTGTCACTGTAACACTCTGATATATCCCACACACCTCACTGTAACACTCTGATATATCCCACAACCCTCAATGTAACACTCTGATATTTCCCACTTTCCTCACTGTAACACTCTGATATATCCCACACCCCTCACTGTAACAATCTGATATACCCCACACCCCTCAATGTAACACTCTGATATATCCCACAACACTCACTGTAACACACTGATATATCCCAAACCCCTCACTGTACCACTCTGTTATATCCCACACCCCTCGCTGTAACACTCTGATATATCCCACACCCCTCACTGTAACACTGATATATCACACACACCTCACTGTAACACTCTGATATATCCCACACCCCTCACTGTAACACTCTGATATATCCCACACCCCTCACTGTAACACTCTGATATACCCCACAGTCCTCACTGTAACACTCTCATATATCCCACACCACTCACTGTAACACTCTGATATATCCCACACCCCTCACTGTAACACTCTGATATATCCCACACCCCTCACTGTAACACTGATATATCACACACCCCTCACTGTAACACTCTGATATATCCCACACCCCTCACTGTAACACTCTGATATATCCCACACCCCTCACTGTAACACTGATATATCACACACCCCTCACTGTAACACACTGATATATCCCAAACCCCTCACTGTATCACTCTGATATATCCCACACCCCTCACTGTAACACTCTGATATATCCCACACACCTCACTGTAACACTCTGATACATCCAACACCCCTCACTGTAACACTCTGATATATCCCACACACCTCACTGTAACACTCTGATATATCCAACACCCCTCACTGTAACACACTGATATATCCCACACCCCTCAATGTAGCACTCTGATATATCCAACACCCCTCACTGTAACACTCTGATATATCCCACACCCCTCACTGTAACACTATGATATATCCCACACCCCTCACTGTAACACTCTGATATATCCCACTCCCTTCACTGTAACACTCTGATATATCCCACACCCCTCAATGTAACACTCTGATATACCCCACACCCCTCACTGTACCACTTTGATATATCCCACACCCCTCACTATAACAGTCTGATATATCCCACACACCTCACTGTAACACACTGATATATCACACACCCCTCACTGTAACACTCTGATATATCCCACTCCCCTCACTGTAACACTCTGATATATCCCACACCCCTCACAGTAACATTCTGATATATCCCACACCCCTCACTGTAACACTCTGATATATCTCACACCCCTCACTGTAACACTCTGAGATATCCCACACCCCTCACTGTAACACTCTGATATATCCCACACCCCTCACTGTAACACTCTGATATATCCCACACCCCTCACTGTAACACTCTGATATATCCCACACCCCTCACTGTAACACTCTGATATATCCCACACCCCTCACTGTATCACTCTGATATATCACACTTTCCTCACTGTAACACTCTGTTAAATCCCACACACCTGACTGTAACACTCTGATATATCCTACACACCTCACTGTAACACTGTGATATATCACACACCTCTCACTGTAAAACTCTGATATATCCCACACCCCTCACTGTAACACTCTGATATATCCCCCCCCCTCACTGTAACACTCTGATATACCCCACACCCCTCACTGTAAAACTCTGATATATCCCTCACCTCTCACTGTAACACTCTGATATATCCCACACCCCTCACTGTAACACTCTGATATATCCACTCCCCTCACTGTAACACTCTGATATACCCCACACCCCTCACTCTTATACTCTGATATATCCCACACCTGTCACTGTAACACTCTGATATATCCCTCACACCTCACTGTAACACTCTGATATATCCCACACCCCTCAATGTAACACTCTGATATTTCCCACTTTCCTCACTGTAACACTCTGATATATCCCACACCCCTCACTGTAACACTCTGATATACCCCACACCCCTCAATGTAACACTCTGATATATCCCACAACACTCACTGTAACACACTGATATATCCCAAACCCCTCACTGTACCACTCTGTTATATCCCACACCCCTCGCTGTAACACTCTGATATATCCCACACCCCTCACTGTAAAGCTGAATATATCACACACACCTCACTGTAACACTCTGATATATCCCACACCCCTCACTGTAACACTCTCATATATCCCACACCCCTCACTGTAACACTCTGATATACCCCACAGTCCTCACTGTAACACTCTCATATATCCCACACCACTCACTGTAACACTCTGATATATCCCACACCCCTCACTGTAACACTCTGATATATCCCACACCCCTCACTGTAACACTGATATATCACACACCCCTCACTGTAACACTCTGATATATCCCAAACCCCTCACTGTAACACTCTGATATATCCCACACCCCTCACTGTAACACTGATATATCACACACCCCTCACTGTAACACAGTGATATATCCCAAACCCATCACTGTATCACTCTGATATATCCCACACCCCTCACTGTAACACTCTGATATATCCCACACACCTCACTGTAACACTCTGATACATCCAACACCCCTCACTGTAACACTCTGATATATCCCACACACCTCACTGTAACACTCTGATATATCCAACACCCCTCACTGTAACACACTGATATATCCCACACCCCTCAATGTAGCACTCTGATATATCCAACACCCCTCACTGTAACACTCTGATATATCCCACACCCCTCACTGTAACACTATGATATATCCCACACCCCTCACTGTAACACTCTGATATATCCCACTCCCTTCACTGTAACACTCTGATATATCCCACACCCCTCAATGTAACACTCTGATATATCCCACACCCCTCACTGTAACACTCTGATATATCCCACAACCCTCACTGTAACATTCTGATATCTCCCACACACCTCACTGTAACACTCTGATATACCCCACACCCCTCACTGTACCACTTTGATATATCCCACACCCCTCACTATAACAGTCTGATATATCCCACACACCTCACTGTAACACACTGATATATCACACACCCCTCACTGTAACACTCTGATATATCCCACTCCCCTCACTGTAACACTCTGATATATCCCACACCCCTCACAGTAACATTCTGATTTATCCCACAACCCTCACTGTAACACTCTGATATATCTCACACCCCTCACTGTAACACTCTGATATACCCCACACCCCTCACTGTAACACTCTGATATATCCCACACCCCTCACTGTAACACTCTGATATATCCCACACCCCTCACTGTAACACTCTGTTATATCCCACACCCCTCACTGTAACACTCTGATATATCCCAGACCCCTCACTGTAACACTCTGATATATCCCAAACCCCTCACTGTAACACTCTGATATAACCCACAGCCCTCACTTGTAACACTCTGAAATTTCCCACTTTCCTCACTGTAACACTCTGATATATCCCACACCCCTCCCTGTAACACTCTGATATATCCCACACCCCTCACTGTAACACTCTGATATAACCCACACCCCTCACTGTAACACTCTGATAAAACCGACAACCCTCAGTGTAACACTCTGATATACCCCACACCCCTCACTGTAACACTCTGATATATCCCACACCCTTCACTGTAACACTCTGATATATCCCACATCCCTCACTATTACACTCTGATATATCCCACACACCTCACTGTAACACACTGATATATCCCACATCCATCACTGTAACACTCTGATATATCCCACACACCTCACTGTGCAACTCTGATATATCCCACACCTGTCACTGTAACACTCTGATATATCCCACACCTCTCACTGTAACACTCTGATATATACCACACCCCTCACTGTAACACACTGATATATCCCACACCCCTCACTGTAACACACTGATAAAACCGACAACCCTCAGTGTAACACTCTGATATACCCCACACCCCTCACTGTAACACTCTGATATATCCCACACCCCTCACTGTAACACTCTGATATATCCCACACACCTCACGGTAACACACTGATATATCACACACCCCTCACTGTAACACTCTGATATATCCCACTCCCCTCACTGTAACACTCTGATATATCCCACACCCCTCACAGTAACATTCTGATATATCCCACACCCCTCACTGTAACACTCTGTTAAATCCCACACACCTGACTGTAACACTCTGATATATCCTACACACCTCACTGTAACACTGTGATATATCACACACCTCTCAGTGTAAAACTCTGATAAATCCCACACCCCTCACTGTAACACTCTGATATATCCCCCCCCCTCACTGTAACACTCTGATATACCCCACACCCCTCACTGTAAAACTCTGATATATCCCTCACCTCTCACTGTAACACTCTGATATATCCCATACCCCTCACTGTAACACTCTGATATATCCACTCCCCTCACTGTAACACTCTGATATACCCCACACCCCTCACTCTTATACTCTGATATATCCCACACCTGTCACTGTAACACTCTGATATATCCCACACACCTCACTGTAACACTCTGATATATCCCACACCCCTCAATGTAACACTCTGATATTTCCCACTTTCCTCACTGTAACACTCTGATATATCCCACACCCCTCACTGTAACACTCTGATATACCCCACACCCCTCAATGTAACACTCTGATATATCCCACACCCTCACTGTAACACTCTGATATATCCCACACCCCTCACTGTGCAACTCTGATATATCCCACACCTGTCACTGTAACAGTCTGATATATCCCACGCCTCTCACTGTAACACTCTGATATATACCACACCCCTCACTGTAACACACTGATATATCCCACACCCCTCACTGTAACACACTGATATATCCCACACCCCTCACTGTAACACTCTGATATATCCCACACCCCTCACTGTAACTCTCTGATATAACCCACACACCTCACTGTAACACACTGATATATCCCACACCCCTCACTGTAACACTCTGATATATCCCACACCCCTCACTGTAACACTCTGATATAACCCGCATCCCTCACTGTAACACTCTGATATATCCCAAACCCCTCACTGTAACACTCTGATATATCCCACACCCCTCACTGTAACACTGTGATATAACACACATCCCTCACTGTAACACTCTGATATATCCCAAACCCCTCTCTGTACCACTCTGATATATTCCACACCCCTCACTGTAACACTATGATATTTCCCACTCCCCTCACTGTTACACTCTGATATATCGCACGCCCCTCAATGTGACACTCTGATATAACCCACAGCCCTCACTGTAACACTCTGATATATCCCACTTTCCTCACTGTAACACTCTGATATAACCCACAACCCTCACTGTAACACTCTGTTATATCCCACACCACTCACTGTAACACTCTGATATATCCCACTCCCCTCACTGTAACACACTGATATATCCCACTCCCCTCACTGTTACACTCTGATATCTCCCACACCCCTCACTGTAACACTCTGACATATCCCACAAAATTGACTCTAACACACTTTTATATTACATACCCCTCACTGTAACAGTCTGATTAAACCCAGACCCCTCACTGTAACACTCTTATATATCCCACACCCCTCACTGTAACACTCTGATATATCCCACACCCCTCACTGTAACACTCTGATATATCCCACACCACTCACTGTAACACTCTGATTTATCCCACACCCCTCATTGTAACACTCTGATATATCCCACACCCCTCACTGTAACACTCTTAGATATCCCACACCCCTCACTGTAACACTCTGACATATCCCACAAACCTCACTCTAACACACTTTTATATTACACACCCCTCACTGTAACACTCTGTCATATCCCACAAACCTCACTCTAACACACTTTTATATTACATACCCCTAACTGTAACACTCTGATTAAACCCACACCCCTCACTGTAACACTCTGAGATATCCCACAACCCTCACTGTAATACTCTGATATATCCCACACCCCTCACTGTAACACTCTGATATATCCCACACCCCTCACTGTAACACTCTGATATATCCCACACCCCTCACTGTAACACTCTGATATATCCCCCCCCCTCACTGTAACACTCTGATATACCCCACACCCCTCACTGTAAAACTCTGATATATCCCTCACCTCTCACTGTAACACTCTGATATATCCCACACCCCTCACTGTAACACTCTGATATATCCACTCCCCTCACTGTAACACTCTGAGATACCCCACACCCCTCACTCTTATACTCTGATATATCCCACACCTGTCACTGTAACACTCTGATATATCCCACACACCTCACTGTAACACTCTGATATATCCCACACCCCTCAATGTAACACTCTGATATTTCCCACTTTCCTCACTGTAACACTCTGATATATCCCACACCCCTCACTGTAACACTCTGATATACCCCACACCCCTCACTGTAACACTCTGATATATCCCACACACCTCACTGTAACACTCTGATATATCCAACACCCCTCACTGTAACACACTGATATATCCCACACCCCTCAATGTAGCACTCTGATATATCCAACACCCCTCACTGTAACACTCTGATATATCCCACACCCCTCACTGTAACACTATGATATATCCCACACCCCTCACTGTAACACTCTGATATATCCCACTCCCTTCACTGTAACACTCTGATATATCCCACACCCCTCAATGTAACACTCTGATATACCCCACACCCCTCACTGTACCACTTTGATATATCCCACACCCCTCACTATAACAGTCTGATATATCCCACACACCTCACTGTAACACACTGATATATCACACACCCCTCACTGTAACACTCTGATATATCCCACTCCCCTCACTGTAACACTCTGATATATCCCACACCCCTCACAGTAACATTCTGATATATCCCACACCCCTCACTGTAACACTCTGATATATCACACACCCCTCACTGTAACACTCTGAGATATCCCACACCCCTCACTGTAACACTCTGATATATCCCACACCCCTCACTGTAACACTCTGATATATCCCACACCCCTCACTGTAACACTCTGATATATCCCACACCCCTCACTGTAACACTCTGATATATCCCACACCCCTCACTGTAACACACTGATATATCCCACTCCCCTCACTGTAACACTCTGATATCTCCCACACCCCTCACTGTAACACTCTGACATATCCCACAAAATTGACTCTAACACACTTTTATATTACATACCCCTCACTGTAACAGTCTGATTAAACCCACACCCCTCACTGTAACACTCTTATATATCCCACACCCCTCACTGTAACACTCTGATATATCCCACACCCCTCACTGTAACACTCTGATATATCCCACACCACTCACTGTAACACTCTGATTTATCCCACACCCCTCATTGTAACACACTGATATATCCCACACCCCTCACTGTAACACTCTTAGATATCCCACACCCCTCACTGTAACACTCTGACATATCCCACAAACCTCACTCTAACACACTTTTATATTACACACCCCTCACTGTAACACTCTGTCATATCCCACAAACCTCACTCTAACACACTTTTATATTACATACCCCTAACTGTAACACTCTGATTAAACCCACACCCCTCACTGTAACACTCTGAGATATCCCACAACCCTCACTGTAATACTCTGATATATCCCACACCCCTCACTGTAACACTCTGATATATCCCACACCCCTCACTGTAACACTCTGATATATCCCCCCCCCTCACTGTAACACTCTGATATACCCCACACCCCTCACTGTAAAACTCTGATATATCCCTCACCTCTCACTGTAACACTCTGATATATCCCACACCCCTCACTGTAACACTCTGATATATCCACTCCCCTCACTGTAACACTCTGATATACCCCACACCCCTCACTCTTATACTCTGATATATCCCACACCTGTCACTGTAACACTCTGATATATCCCACACACCTCACTGTAACACTCTGATATATCCCACACCCCTCAATGTAACACTCTGATATTTCCCACTTTCCTCACTGTAACACTCTGATATATCCCACACCCCTCACTGTAACACTCTGATATACCCCACACCCCTCAATGTAACACTCTGATATATCCCACAACACTCACTGTAACACACTGATATATCCCAAACCCCTCACTGTACCACTCTGTTATATCCCACACCCCTCGCTGTAACACTCTGATATATCCCACACCCCTCACTGTAACACTGATATATCACACACACCTCACTGTAACACTCTGATATATCCCACACCCCTCACTGTAACACTCTGATATATCCCACACCCCTCACTGTAACACTCTGATATACCCCACAGTCCTCACTGTAACACTCTCATATATCCCACACCACTCACTGTAACACTCTGATATATCCCACACCCCTCACTGTAACACTCTGATATATCCCACACCCCTCACTGTAACACTGATATATCACACACCCCTCACTGTAACACTCTGATATATCCCACACCCCTCACTGTAACACTCTGATATATCCCACACCCCTCACTGTAACACTGATATATCACACACCCCTCACTGTAACACACTGATATATCCCAAACCCCTCACTGTATCGCTCTGATATATCCCACACCCCTCACTGTAACACTCTGATATATCCCACACACCTCACTGTAACACTCTGATACATCCAACACCCCTCACTGTAACACTCTGATATATCCCACACACCTCACTGTAACACTCTGATATATCCAACACCCCTCACTGTAACACACTGATATATCCCACACCCCTCAATGTAGCACTCTGATATATCCAACACCCCTCACTGTAACACTCTGATATATCCCACACCCCTCACTGTAACACTATGATATATCCCACACCCCTCACTGTAACACTCTGATATATCCCACTCCCTTCACTGTAACACTCTGATATATCCCACACCCCTCAATGTAACAATCTGATATACCCCACACCCCTCACTGTACCACTTTGATATATCCCACACCCCTCACTATAACAGTCTGATATATCCCACACACCTCACTGTAACACACTGATATATCACACACCCCTCACTGTAACACTCTGATATATCCCACTCCCCTCACTGTAACACTCTGATATATCCCACACCCCTCACAGTAACATTCTGATATATCCCACACCCCTCACTGTAACACTCTGATATATCACACACCCCTCACTGTAACACTCTGAGATATCCCACACCCCTCACTGTAACACTCTGATATATCCCACACCCCTCACTGTAACACTCTGATATATCCCACACCCCTCACTGTAACACTCTGATATATCCCACACCCCTCACTGTAACACTCTGATATATCCCACACCCCTCACTGTATCACTCTGATATATCACACTTTCCTCACTGTAACACTCTGTTAAATCCCACACACCTGACTGTAACACTCTGATATATCCTACACACCTCACTGTAACACTGTGATATATCACACACCTCTCACTGTAAAACTCTGATATATCCCACAGCCCTCACTGTAACACTCTGATATATCCCCCCCCCTCACTGTAACACTCTGATATACCCCACACCCCTCACTGTAAAACTCTGATATATCCCTCACCTCTCACTGTAACACTCTGATATATCCCACACCCCTCACTGTAACACTCTGATATATCCACTCCCCTCACTGTAACTCTCTGATATAGCCCACACCCCTCACTCTTATACTCTGATATATCCCACACCTGTCACTGTAACACTCTGATATATCCCACACCCCTCAATGTAACACTCTGATATTTCCCACTTTCCTCACTGTAACACTCTGATATATCCCACACCCCTCACTGTAACACTCTGATATACCCCACACCCCTCAATGTAACACTCTGATATATCCCACAACACTCACTGTAACACACTGATATATCCCAAACCCCTCACTGTAACACTGATATATCACACACACCTCACTGTAACACTCTGATATATCCCACACCCCTCACTGTAACACTCTGATATATCCCACACCCCTCACTGTAACACTCTGATATACCCCACAGTCCTCACTGTAACACTCTCATATATCCCACACCACTCACTGTAACACTCTGATATATCCCACACCCCTCACTGTAACACTCTGATATATCCCACACCCCTCACTGTAACACTGATATATCACACACCCCTCACTGTAACACTCTGATATATCCCACACCCCTCACTGTAACACTCTGATATATCCCACACCCCTCACTGTAACACTGATATATCACACACCCCTCACTGTAACACACTGATATATCCTAAACCCCTCACTGTATCACTCTGATATATCCCACACCCCTCACTGTAACACTCTGATATATCCCACACACCTCACTGTAACACTCTGATACATCCAACACCCCTCACTGTAACACTCTGATATATCCCACACACCTCACTGTAACACTCTGATATATCCAACACCCCTCACTGTAACACACTGATATATCCCACACCCCTCAATGTAGCACTCTGATATATCCAACACCCCTCACTGTAACACTCTGATATATCCCACACCCCTCACTGTAACACTATGATATATCCCACACCCCTCACTGTAACACTCTGATATATCCCACTCCCTTCACTGTAACACTCTGATATATCCCACACCCCTCAATGTAACACTCTGATATACCCCACACCCCTCACTGTACCACTTTGATATATCCCACACCCCTCACTATAACAGTCTGATATATCCCACACACCTCACTGTAACACACTGATATATCACACACCCCTCACTGTAACACTCTGATATATCCCACTCCCCTCACTGTAACACTCTGATATATCCCACACCCCTCACAGTAACATTCTGATATATCCCACACCCCTCACTGTAACACTCTGATATATCTCACACCCCTCACTGTAACACTCTGATATACCCCACACCCCTCACTGTAACACTCTGATATATCCCACACCCCTCACTGTAACACTCTGATATATCCCACACCCCTCACTGTAACACTCTGTTATATCCCACACCCCTCACTGTAACACTCTTATATATCCCACACCCCTCACTGTAACACTCTGATATATCCCAAACCCCTCACTGTAACACTCTGATATAACCCACAGCCCTCACTTGTAACACTCTGAAATTTCCCACTTTCCTCACTGTAACACTCTGATATATCCCACACCCCTCCCTGTAACACTCTGATATATCACACACCCCTCACTGTAACACTCTGATATAACCCACACCCCTCACTGTAACACTCTGATAAAACCGACAACCCTCAGTGTAACACTCTGATATACCCCACACCCCTCAATGTAACACTCTGATATATCCCACACCCTTCACTGTAACACTCTGATATATCCCACATCCCTCACTATTACACTCTGATATATCCCACACACCTCACTGTAACACACTGATATATCCCACATCCATCACTGTAACACTCTGATATATCCCACACACCTCACTGTGCAACTCTGATATATCCCACACCTGTCACTGTAACACTCTGATATATCCCACACCTCTCACTGTAACACTCTGATATATACCACACCCCTCACTGTAACACACTGATATATCCCACACCCCTCACTGTAACACACTGATATATCCCACACCCCTCACTGTAACACTCTGATATATCCCACACCCCTCCCTGTAACTCTCTGATATATCCCATACCCCTCACTGTAACACTCTGATATATCCCACACCCCTCACTGTAACACTCTGATATATACCACACCCCTCACTGTAACACACTAATATATCCCATACCCCTCAATTAACACTCTGATATATCCCACACCCCTCACTGTAACACTCTGATATATACCACACCCCTCACTGTAACACACTGATATATCCCACACCCCTTACTGTGACACTCTGATATATCCCACACCCCTCACTGTAACACTCTGATATATCCCACACACCTCACGGTAACACACTGATATACCCCACACCCCTCACTGTAACAATCTGATATATTCCACACCCTTCACTGTTACACTCTGATATATCCCACACCCCTCACTGTAACACTCTGATATATCCCACACACCTCACTGTAACACTCTGATATATCCCACACCCCTCACTGTAACACTCTGATATTTCCCACTTTCCCCTCACTGTAACACTCTGATATATCCCACACCTCTCACTGTAACACTCTGATATATCCCACATCCCTCACTGTAACACTCTGATATATCCCACACCCCTCAGTGTAACACTCTGATATATCGCACACCCCTCACTGTAACACTCTGATATATCCCGCAGCCCTCACTGTAACACTCTGATATATCCCTCACCCCTCAGTGTAACACTCTGACATATACCACACCCCTCACTCTAACACTCTGATATATCACACACCCCTCACTGTAACACTCTGATATACCCCAGACCTCTCACTATAACACTCTGATATATCCCACACCCCTCACTGTAACACTTTGATATATCCCACACACCTCACTGTAACACTCTGATATATCCAACACCCCTCACTGTAACACTCTGATATATCCCACTTTCCTCACTGTAACACTCTGATATAACCCACAACCCTCACTGTAACACTCTGATATATCCCACACCCCTCACTGTAACACTCTGATATATTCCACACCTCTCACTGTAACACTCTGATATATCCCACACCCCTCACTGTAACACTCTGAAATATCCCTCACATCTCACTGTAACACTCTGATATATCCCACATCCCTCACTGTAACACTCTCATATATCCCACACCCCTCACTGTAACACTCTGATATATCCCACCCCCCTCACTGTAACACTCTGATATATCCTTCACCCCTCACTGTAACACTCTGATATACCCCACAGTCCTCACTGTAACACTCTCATATATCCCACACCCCTCACTGTAACACTCTGATATATCCCACACCCCTCACTGTAACACTCTGATATATCCCACACCCCTCACTGTAACACTGATATATCACACACCCCTCACTGTAACACTCTGATATATCCCACACCCCTCACTGTAACACTCTGATATATCCCACACCCCTCACTGTAACACTGATATATCACACACCCCTCACTGTAACACACTGATATATCCCAATCCCCTCACTGTACCACTCTGATATATCCCACACCCCTCACTGTAACACTCTGATATATCCCACACACCTCACTGTAACACTCTGATACATCCAACACCCCTCACTGTAACACTCTGATAAATCCCACACACCTCACTGTAACAATCTGATATACCCCACACCCCTCACTGTAACATTCTGATATATCCCACACAGCTCACTGTAACACTCTGATATATCCAACACCCCTCACTGTAACACACTGATATATCCCACACCCCTCACTGTAGCACTCTGATATATCCAACACCCCTCACTGTAACACTCTGATATATCCCACACCCCTCACTGTAACACTCTGATATATCCCACACCCCTCACTGTAACACTCTGATATATCCCACTCCCTTCACTGTAACAGTCTGATATATCCCACACCCCTCAATGTAACACTCTGATATACCCCACAGCCCTCACTGTACCACTCTGATATATCCCACACCCCTCACTGTAACAGTCTGATATATCCCACACACCTCACTGTAACACACTGATATATCCCACACCCCTCACTGTAACACTGTGATATATCCCACACCCCTCACTGTAACACTCTGATATATCCCACACCCCTCACTGTAACACTCTGATATATCCCACACCCCTCACTGTAACACTCTGATATATCCCACACCCCTCACTGTAACTCTCTGATATATCCCACTCCCCTCACTGTAACACTCTGATATATCCCACACCCTCACAGTAACATTCTGATATATCACACACCCCTCACTGTAACACTCTGATATATCTCACACCCCTCACTGTAACACTCTGATATACCCCACACCCCTCACTGTAACACTCTGATATATCCCACACCCCTCACTGTAACACTCTGATATATCCCACACCCCTCACTGTAACACTCTGTTATATCCCACACCCCTCACTGTAACACTCTGATATATCCCACACCCCTCACTGTAACACTCTGATATATCCCAAACCCCTCACTGTAACACTCTGATGTAACCCACAGCCCTCACTTGTAACACTCTGAAATTTCCCACTTTCCTCACTGTAACACTCTGATATATCCCACACCCCTCCCTGTAACACTCTGATATATCCCACACCCCTCACTGTAACACTCTGATAAAACCGACAACCCTCACTGTAACACTCTGATATATCCCAAACCCCTCACTGTAACACTCTGATATAACCCACAGCCCTCACTTGTAACATTCTGAAATTTCCCACTTTCCTCACTGTAACACTCTGATATATCCCACACCCCTCCCTGTAACACTCTGATATATCACACACCCCTCACTGTAACACTCTGATATAACCCACACCCCTCACTGTAACACTCTGATAAAACCGACAACCCTCAGTGTAACACTCTGATATACCCCACACCCCTCACTGTAACACTCTGATATATCCCACACCCTTCACTGTAACACTCTGATATATCCCACATCCCTCACTATTACACTCTGATATATCCCACACACCTCACTGTAACACACTGATATATCCCACATCCATCACTGTAACACTCTGATATATCCCACACACCTCACTGTGCAACTCTGATATATCCCACACCTGTCACTGTAACACTCTGATATATCCCACACCTCTCACTGTAACACTCTGATATATACCACACCCCTCACTGTAACACACTGATATATCCCACACCCCTCACTGTAACACACTGATATATCCCACACCCCTCACTGTAACACTCTGATATATCCCACACCCCTCACTGTAACTCTCTGATATATCCCATACCCCTCACTGTAACACTCTGATATATCCCACACCCCTCACTGTAACACTCTGATATATACCACACCCCTCACTGTAACACACTAATATATCCCACACCCCTCAATTAACACTCTGATATATCCCACACCCCTCACTGTAACACTCTGATATATACCACACCCCTCACTGTAACACACTGATATATCCCACACCCCTTACTGTGACACTCTGATATATCCCACACCCCTCACTGTAACACTCTGATATATCCCACACACCTCACGGTAACACACTGATATACCCCACACCCCTCACTGTAACAATCTGATATATTCCACACCCTTCACTGTTACACTCTGATATATCCCACACCCCTCACTGTAACACTCTGATATATCCCACACACCTCACTGTAACACTCTGATATATCCCACACCCCTCACTGTAACACTCTGATATTTCCCACTTTCCCCTCACTGTAACACTCTGATATATCCCACACCTCTCACTGTAACACTCTGATATATCCCACATCCCTCACTGTAACACTCTGATATATCCCACACCCCTCAGTGTAACACTCTGATATATCGCACACCCCTCACTGTAACACTCTGATATATCCCGCAGCCCTCACTGTAACACTCTGATATATCCCTCACCCCTCAGTGTAACACTCTGACATATCCCACACCCCTCACTGTAACACTCTGATATATACCACACCCCTCACTCTAACACTCTGATATATCACACACCCCTCACTGTAACACTCTGATATACCCCAGACCTCTCACTATAACACTCTGATATATCCCACACCCCTCACTGTAACACTTTGATATATCCCACACACCTCACTGTAACACTCTGATATATCCAACACCCCTCACTGTAACACTCTGATATATCCCACTTTCCTCACTGTAACACTCTGATATAACCCACAACCCTCACTGTAACACTCTGATATATCCCACACCCCTCACTGTAACACTCTGATATATTCCACACCTCTCACTGTAACACTCTGATATATCCCACACCCCTCACTGTAACACTCTGAAATATCCCTCACATCTCACTGTAACACTCTGATATATCCCACATCCCTCACTGTAACACTCTCATATATCCCACACCCCTCACTGTAACACTCTGATATATCCCACACCCCTCACTGTAACACTCTGATATATCCTTCACCCCTCACTGTAACACTCTGATATACCCCACAGTCCTCACTGTAACACTCTCATATATCCCACACCCCTCACTGTAACACTCTGATATATCCCACACCCCTCACTGTAACACTCTGATATATCCCACACCCCTCACTGTAACACTGATATATCACACACCCCTCACTGTAACACTCTGATATATCCCACACCCCTCACTGTAACACTCTGATATATCCCACACCCCTCACTGTAACACTGATATATCACACACCCCTCACTGTAACACACTGATATATCCCAATCCCCTCACTGTACCACTCTGATATATCCCACACCCCTCACTGTAACACTCTGATATATCCCACACACCTCACTGTAACACTCTGATACATCCAACACCCCTCACTGTAACACTCTGATAAATCCCACACACCTCACTGTAACAATCTGATATACCCCACACCCCTCACTGTAACATTCTGATATATCCCACACAGCTCACTGTAACACTCTGATATATCCAACACCCCTCACTGTAACACACTGATATATCCCACACCCCTCACTGTAGCACTCTGATATATCCAACACCCCTCACTGTAACACTCTGATATATCCCACACCCCTCACTGTAACACTCTGATATATCCCACACCCCTCACTGTAACACTCTGATATATCCCACTCCCTTCACTGTAACAGTCTGATATATCCCACACCCCTCAATGTAACACTCTGATATACCCCACACCCCTCACTGTACCACTCTGATATATCCCACACCCCTCACTGTAACAGTCTGATATATCCCACACACCTCACTGTAACACACTGA
This sequence comes from Isurus oxyrinchus, assembly GCA_026770705.1. Taxonomy (NCBI): domain Eukaryota; kingdom Metazoa; phylum Chordata; class Chondrichthyes; order Lamniformes; family Lamnidae; genus Isurus; species Isurus oxyrinchus. The sequence continues at coordinate 55,817 of JANJGN010001044.1, read as the reverse complement.
TATATCCCACACCCCTCACTGTAACACTGTGATATATCCCACACCCCTCACTGTAACACTCTGATATATCCCACACCCCTCACTGTAACACTCTGATATATCCCACACCCCTCACTGTAACACTCTGATATATCCCACACCCCTCACTGTAACTCTCTGATATATCCCACTCCCCTCACTGTAACACTCTGATATATCCCACACCCCTCACAGTAACATTCTGATATATCCCACACCCCTCACTGTAACACTCTGATATATCTCACACCCCTCACTGTAACACTCTGATATACCCCACACCCCTCACTGTAACACTCTGATATATCCCACACCCCTCACTGTAACACTCTGATATATCCCACACCCCTCACTGTAACACTCTGTTATATCCCACACCCCTCACTGTAACACTCTGATATATCCCACACCCCTCACTGTAACACTCTGATATATCCCAAACCCCTCACTGTAACACTCTGATGTAACCCACAGCCCTCACTTGTAACACTCTGAAATTTCCCACTTTCCTCACTGTAACACTCTGATATATCCCACACCCCTCCCTGTAACACTCTGATATATCCCACACCCCTCACTGTAACACTCTGATAAAACCGACAACCCTCACTGTAACACTCTGATATACCCCACACCCCTCACTGTAACACTCTGATATATCCCACACCCCTCACTGTAACACTCTGATATATCCCACACACCTCACTGTAACACTCTGATATATCCAACACCCCTCACTGTAACACTCTGATATATCCCACTTTCCTCACTGTAACACTCTGATATAACCCACAACCCTCACTGTAACACTCTGATATATCCCACACCCCTCACTGTAACACTCTGATATATTCCACACCTCTCACTGTAACACTCTGATATATCACACACCCCTCACTGTAACACTCTGATATATCCCTCACATCTCACTATAACACTCTGATATATCCCACATCCCTCACTGTAACACTCTCATATATCCCACACCCCTCACTGTAACACTCTGATATATCCCACACCCCTCACTGTAACACTCTGATATATCCCACATCCCTCACTGTAACACTCTCATATATCCCACACCCCTCACTGTAACACTGTGATATATCCCACACCCCTCACTGTAACACTCTGACATATCCAACAAACCTCACTCTAACACACATTTATATTACATACCCCTCACTGTAACACTCTGATATATCCCACACCCCTCACTGTAACACTGTGATATATCCCACACCCCTCACTGTAACACTCTGATATATCCCACACCCCTCACTGTAACACTCTGATATATCCCACACCCCTCACTGTAACTTTCTGATATATCCCACACCCCTCACTGTAACACTCTGATATATCCCACACCCCTCACTGTAACACGCTGATATATCCCACACCCCACACTGTAACACTCTGATATATCCCACACACCTCACTGTAACACACTGATATATCCCACACCCCTCACTGTAACACTCTGATATATCCCACACCCTTCACTGTAACACTCTGATATAACCCACATCCCTCACTGTAACACACTGATATATCCCAAACCCCTCACTGTACCACTCTGATATATCCCACTCCCCTCACTGTTACACTCTGATATATCGCACATCCCTCACTGTGACACTCTGATATAACCCACAGCCCTCACTGTAACACTCTGATATATCCCACACCACTCACTGTAACACTCTGATATATCCCACACCCCTCACTGTAACACTCTGATATATCCCACACCCCTCACTGTAACACTCTTAGATATCCCACACCCCTCACTGTAACACTCTGACATATCCCACAAACCTCACTCTAACACACTTTTATATTACATACCCCTCACTGTAACACTCTGATATATCGCGAATCCCTCCCTTTAACACTCTGATATATCCCACATCCCTCCTTTTAACACTCTGATATATCCCACATCCCTCCTTTTAACACTCTGATATATCCCACATCTCTCGCTGTAACATTCTGATATATCCCATGGCCCTCACTGTAACACTATGATATATCCCACACCCCTCACTGTAACACTCTGATATATCCCACACCCCTCACTGTAACATTCTGATATATCCCACACCCCTCACTGTAACACTCTGATATATCCCACACCCCTCACTGTAACACTCTGATATATCCCACACCCCTCACTATAACACACTGATATATCCCACACCCTTCACTGTAACACTCTGATATATCCCACACCTCTCACTGTAACACTCTGATATATCCCGCACCCCTCACTGTAACACTCTGATATATCCCACACCACTCACTGTAACACACTGATATATCCCACACCCCTCACTGTAACACTCTGATATATCCCACACCCCTCACTGTAACACTCTGATATATACCGCACCCCTCACTGTAACACTCTGATATATCCCACACCCCTCACTTTAACACTCTGATATATCCCACACCCCTCACTGTAACACTCTGATATATCCCACTTTCCTCACTGTAACACTCTGATATATCCAACACCCCTCACTGTAAAACTCTGTTATATCCCACACCCCTCACTGTAACACTCTGATATATCCCACACCCCTCACTGTAACACTCTGATATATCCTACACCCCTCACTGTAACACTGTGATATATCCCACACCCCTCACAGTAACACTCTGATATATCCCAAACCCCTCACCTTAACACTCTGATATATCACACACCCCTCACTGTAACACTCTGATATATCCCACACCTCTCACTGTAAAACTCTGATATATCCCACACCCCTCACTGTAACACTCTGATATATCCCCCACCCCTCACTGTAACACTCTGATATACCCCACACCCCTCACTGTAACACTCAGATATATCCCTCACCTCTCACTGTAACACTCTGATATATCCCACACCCCTCACTGTAACACTCTGATATATCCCACTCCCCTCACTGTAACACTCTGATATACCCCACACCCCTCACTCTTATACTCTGATATATCCCACACCTGTCACTGTAACACTCTGATATATCCCACTACCCTCACTGTAACACACTTATAAAGCCTACACCCCTCACTGTAACACTCAGATATATCCCACACCCCTCACTGTATCACTCTGGTATATCCCACACCCCTCACTGTTACAATCTGATACACCCACAACGCTCACTGTAACACTCTGATCTGCCCCACACCCCTCACTCTTATACTCTGATATATCCCACACCCCTCACTGTACCACTCTGATATTCCCCACACCCCTCACTATTATACTCTGATATACCCCACACCCCTCACTGTAACACTCTGATATATCCCACACCCCTCACTGTAACACTCTGATATATCCCACACCCCTCACTGTAACTCTCTGATATATCCCACTCCCCTCACTGTAACACTCTGATATATCCCACACCCCTCACAGTAACATTCTGATATATCCCACACCCCTCACTGTAACACTCTGATATATCTCACACCCCTCACTGTAACACTCTGATATACCCCACACCCCTCACTGTAACACTCTGATATATCCCACACCCCTCACTGTAACACTCTGATATATCCCACACCACTCACTGTAACACTCTGATATATCCCACACACCTCACTGTAACACTCTGATATATCCCACACCCCTCACTGTAACACTCTGATATATCCCACTTTCCTCACTGTAACACTCTGATATAACCCACAACCCTCACTGTAACACTCTGATATATCCCACACCCCTCACTGTAACACTCTGATATATTCCACACCTCTCACTGTAACACTCTGATATATCCCACACCCCTCACTGTAACACTCTGATATATCCCTCACATCTCACTGTAACACTCTGATATATCCCACATCCCTCACTGTATCACTCTCATATATCCCACACCCCTCACTGTAACACTCTGATATATCCCACACCCCTCACTGTAACACTCTGATATATCCCACATCCCTCACTGTAACACTCTCATATATCCCACACCCCTCACTGTAACACTGTGATATATCCGACACCCCTCACTGTAACACTCTGACATATCCCACAAACCTCACTCTAACACTCTTTTATATTACATACCCCTCACTGTAACACTCTGATATATCCCACACCCCTCACTGTAACACTGTGATATATCCCACACCCCTCACTGTAACACTCTGATATATCCCACACCCCTCACTGTAACACTCTGATATATCCCACACCCCTCACTGTAACATTCTGATATAACCCACACCCCTCACTGTAACACTCTGATATATCCCACACCCCTCACTGTAACACTCTGATATATCCCACACACCTCACTGTAACACTGTGATATATCCCAAACCCCTCACTGTAACACTCTGATATATCCCACTCCCCTCACTGTAACACTCTGATAAAACCCACACCCCTCACTATAACACTCTGATATACCCCACACCCCTCACTGTAACACTCTGATATATCTCACACCCCTCACTGTAACACTCTGATATAGCCCACACCCCTCACTGTAACACTCTGATATATCCCACACACCTCACTGTAACACTCTGATATATCCCACACCCCTCACTGTAACACTCTGATATATGCCACACCCCTAACTGTATCACTGATATATCCCACACCCCTCAATGTAACACTCTGATATATCCCACACCCCTCACTGTAACACTCTGATATATCCCACACCCCTCACTGTAACACTCTGATATATCCCACACCCCTCACTGTAACACGCTGATATATCCCAAACCCCACACTGTAACACTCTGATATATCCCACACCCCTCACTGTAACACTCTGATATAACCCACATCCCTCACTGTAACACACTGATATATCCCAAACCCCTCACTGTACCACTCTGATATATCCCACTCCCCTCACTGTTACACTCTGATATATCGCACATCCCTCACTGTGACACTCTGATATAACCCACAGCCCTCACTGTAACACTCTGATATATCCCACACCACTCACTGTAACACTCTGATATATCCCACACCCCTCACTGTAACACTCTGATATATCCCACACCCCTCACGGTAACACTCTTAGATATCCCACACCCCTCACTGTTACACTCTGATATATCCCACACCCCTCACTGTAACACTCTGATATATCCCACACCCCTCACTGTAACACTCTGACATATCCCACAATCCTCACTCTAACACATTTTTATATTACGCACCCCTCACTGTAACACTCTGACATATCCCACAAATCTCACTCTAACACACTTTTATATTACGTACCCCTCACTGTAACACTCTGATATATCGCGAATCCCTCCCTTTAACACTCTGATATATCCCACATCCCTCCTTTTATCTCTCTGATATATCCCACATCCCTCGCTGTAACATTCTGATATATCCCATGGCCCTCACTGTAACACTATGATATATCCCACACCCCTCACTGTAACACTCTGATATATCCCACACCCCTCACTGTAACACTCTGATATATCCCACACCCCTCACTGTAACATTCTGATATATCCCACACCCCTCACTGTAACACACTGATATATCCCACACTCCTCACTGTAACACTCTGATATATCCCAGACCCCTCACTGTAACATTCTGATATATCCCACACCCCTCACTGTAACACACTGATATATCCCACACCCCTCACTGTAACATTCTGATATATCCCACACCCCTCACTGTAACACACTGATATATCCCACACCCCTCACTGTAACACACTGATATATCCCACACTCCTCACTGTAACACTCTGATATATCCCATGGCCCTCACTGTAACACTATGATATATCCCACACCCCTCAATGTAACACTCTGATATATCGCACACCCCTCACTGTAACACTCTGATATATCCCACACCTCTCACTGTAACACTCTGATATATCCCACACCCCTCACTGTAACACTCTGATATATCCCACACCCCTCACTGTAACACTCTGATATATCCCACACCCCTCACTGTAACACTCTGATATATCCCACACCCCTCACTATAACACACTGATATATCCCACACCCCTCACTGTAACACTCTGATATATCCCACACCTCTCACTGTAACACTCTGATATATCCCGCACCCCTCACTGTAACACTCTGATATATCCCACACCACTCACTGTAACACACTGATATATCCCACACCCCTCACTGTAACACTCTGATATATCCCACACCCCTCACTGTAACACTCTGATATATCCCACACCCCTCACTGTAACACTCTGATATATCCCACACCCCTCACTGTAACACTCTGATATATCCCACACCCCTCACTGTAACACTCTGATATATCCCACTTTCCTCACTGTAACACTCTGATATATCCCACAGCCCTCACTGTAAAACTCTGTTATATCCCACACCCCTCACTGTAACACTCTGATATATCCCACACCCCTCACTGTAACACTCTGATATATCCTACACCCCTCACTGTAACACTGTGATATATCCCACACCTCTTACTGTAAAACTCTGATATATCCCACACCCCTCACTGTAACACTCTGATATACCCCACACCCCTCACTGTAACACTCTGATATATCCCTCACCTCTCACTGTAACACTCTGATATATCCCACACCCCTCACTGTAACACTCTGATATATCCCACTCCCCTCACTGTAACACTCTGATATACCCCACACCCCTCACTCTTATACTCTGATATATCCCACACCTGTCACTGTAACACTCTGATATATCCCACTACCCTCACTGTAACACACTTATAAAGCCTACACCCCTCACTGTAACACTCAGATATATCCCACACCCCTCACTGTATCACTCTGGTATATCCCACACCCCTCACTGTTACAATCTGATATACCCACAACGCTCACTGTAACACTCTGATCTGCCCCACACCCCTCACTCTTATACTCTGATATATCCCACACCCCTCACTGTACCACTCTGATATACCCCACACCCCTCACTGTAACACTCTGATATATCCCACTAGCCTCACTGTAACACACTTATAAAGCCTACACCCCTCACTTTAACACTCAGATATATCCCATACCCCTCACTGTATCACTCTGGTATATCCCACACCCGTCACTGTAACACTGATGTACCACACACCCCTCTCTGTAACGCACTGATATACCCCACAACCCTCACTTTAACTCTGATATACCACACATCCCTCACTGTAACACTCTGATATATCCCACACCCCTCACTGTAACACTCTTATATATCCCACACCCCTCACTGTAACACTGTGATATATGCCACACCCCCCACTGTAACACTCTGTTATATCCCACACCCCTCACTGTAACACTCTGATATACACCACACCCCTCACTGTAACACTCTGATATATCCCACACCCCTCACTGTAACAATCTGATATATCCCACACCCCTCACTGTAACACTCTAATGTATCCCACACCGCTCACTGTAACACTCTGATATATCCCACAGCCCTCACTGTAACATTCTGATATATCCCACACCCCTTACTGTAACACTCTGATATATCCCACACCCCTCACTGTAACACTCTGATATATCCCACACCCCTCACTATAACACACTGATATATCCCACGCCCCTCACTGTAACACTCTGATATATCCCACACCTCTCACTGTAACATTCTGATATATCCCGCACCCCTCACTGTAACACTCTGATATATCCCACACCCCTCACTGTAACACACTGATATATCCCACACCCCTCACTGTAACACTCTGATATATCCCACACCCCTCACTGTAACACTCTGATATATCCCACACCACTCACTGTAACACTCTGATATATCCCACACCCATCACTGTAACACTCTGATATATCCCACACCCCTCACTGTAACACTCTGATATATCCCACTTTCCTCACTGTAACACTCTGATATATCCCACACCCCTCACTGTAAATCTCTGTTATATCCCACACACCTCACTGTAACACTCTGATATATCACACACCCCTCACTGTAACACTCTGATATATCCTACACCCCTCACTGTAACACTCTGATATATCCCCCACCCCTCACTGTAACACTCTGATATATCCCTCACCTCTCACTGTAACACTCTGATATATCCCACACCCCTCACTGTAACACTCTGATATATCCCACTCCCCTCACTGTAACACTCTGATATACCCCACACCCCTCACTCTTATACTCTGATATATCCCACACCTGTCACTGTAACACTCTGGTATATCCCACTACCCTCACTGTAACACACTTATAAAGCCTACACCCCTCACTGTAACACTCAGATATATCCCACACCCCTCACTGTATCACTCTGGTATATCCCACACCCCTCACTGTTACAATCTGATATACCCACAACGCTCACTGTAACACTCTGATCTGCCCCACACCCCTCACTCTTATACTCTGATATATCCCACACCCCTCACTGTACCACTCTGATATTCCCCACACCCCTCACTCTTATACTCTGATATACCCCACACCCCTCACTGTAACACTCTGATATATCCCACTAGCCTCACTGTAACACACTTATAAAGCCTACACCCCTCACTGTAACACTCAGATATATCCCATACCCCTCACTGTATCACTCTGGTATATCCCACACCCGTCACTGTAACACTGATGTACCACACACCCCTCTCTGTAACGCACTGATATACCCCACAACCCTCACTTTAACTCTGATATACCGCACATCCCTCACTGTAACACTCTGATATATCCCACACCCCTCACTGTAACACTCTTATATATCCCACACCCCTCACTGTAACACTCTGATATACACCACACCCCTCACTGTAACACTCTGATATATCCCACACCCCTCACTGTAACAATCTGATATATTCCCCACCCCTCACTGTAATACTCTGATATATCCCACACCCCTCACTTTAACACTCTGATATATCCCAAACCCCTCACTGTAATACTCTGATATATCCCACACCCCTCACTGTAACACTCTGATATATCCCACAACCTTCACTGTAATACTATGATATCCCACACTGTTGTATCCCACAACGTGTCATTCCCCGGACAGTTACAGCACAGGGTTAGATACAGACTAAAGCTTCCTCTACACTGTCCCCATCAAACACTCCCAGGACTGGTACAGCACGGGGTTAGATACAGAGTAAAGCTCCCTCTACACCGTCCCCATCAAACACTCCCAGGACAGGTAAAGCACGGGGTTAGATATAGAGTAAAGCTCCCTCTACACCGTCCCCATCAAACACTCCCAGGACAGGTGCAGCACGGGGTTAGATACAGAGTAAATCTCCCTCTACACGGTCCCCATCAAACACTCCCAGGACAGGTACAGCACGGGGTTAGATACAGAGTAAAGCTCCCTCTACACCGTCCCCATCAAACGCTCCCAGGACATGTACAGCACGGGGTTAGATACAGAGTAAAGCTCCCTCTACACTGTCCCCATCAAACACTCCCAGGGCAGGTACTGCACGGGGTTAGAAACAGAGTAAGTCTCCCTCTACACCGTCCCCATCAAACACTCCCAGGACAGGTACAGCACGGGGTTAGAAACAGAGTAAATCTCCCTCTACACCGTCCCCATCAAACACTCCCAGGACAGGTACAGCACGGGGTTAGATACAGAGTAAAGCTCCCTCTACACTGTCCCCATCAAACACTCCCAGAACAGGTACAGCACGGGGTTAGATACAGAGTAAAGCTCCCTCTACACTGTCCCCATCAAACACTCCCAGGACAGGTACAGCACAGTGTTAGATACAGAGTAAAGCTCCCTCTACACCGTCCCCATCAAACACTCCCAGGACAGGTACAGCACGGGGTTAGATACAGAGTAAAGCTCCCTCTACACCGTCCCCATCAAACACTCCCAGGACAGGTACAGCACGGGGTTAGATACAGAGTAAAGCTCCCTCTACACCGTCCCCATCAAACACTCCCAGGACAGGTACAGCACGGGGTTAGATACAGAGTAAAGCTCCCTCTATACTGTCCCCATCAAACACTCCCAGGACAGGTACAGCATGGGGTTAGATACAGAGTAAAGCTCCCACTACACTGTCCCCATCAAACACTCCCAGGACAGGTACAGCACGGGGTTAGATACAGAGTAAATCTCCCTCTACACTGTCCCCATCAAACACTCCCAGGACAGATACAGCACGGGGTTAGATACAGAGTAAATCTCCCTCTACACCGTCCCCATCAAACACTCCCAGGACAGGTACAGCACGGGGTTACATACAGATTAAATCTCCCTCTACACCGTCCCCATCAAACACTCCCAGGACAGGTACAGCACGGGGTTAGATACAGAGTAAAGCTCCCTCTACACCGTCCCCATCAAACACTCACAGGACAGGTACAGCACGGGGTTAGATACAGAGTAAAGCTCCCTCTACACTGTCCCCATCAAACACTCCCAGGACAGGTACAGCACGGGGGTAGATACAGAGTAAAGCTCCCTCTATACTGTCCCCATCAAACACTCCCAGGACAGGTACAGCACAGGGTTAGATACAGAGTAAATCTCCCTCTACACCGTCCCCATCAAACACTCCCAGGACAGGTACAGCATGGGGTTAGATACAGAGTAAATCTCCCTCTACGCCGTCCCCATCAAACACTCCCAGGACAGGTTGCTGGGATGTTACTATTTGACTTACTGTTGTTAGTTGTGTGTCTGTGCGAGTGGGTAGCTGATGTCTCTCTCTCTCTCTCTCCTCTCTGCTGTTACTGGTGCTGGGGTCAGACGGTGTGAACTGTGAACAAAAACAGGTGACAGACGTGTATCTAATGCAGCCAGAAAGAGGATTGTCCTCAGCCCCTCTCTCCCTCATCCTACAGGCAGATGTTTCAAAGCCTTTAAAAACCGAGATTATAAAGAGCCTTTTTGCCGCAGATGGGGAAGTATTAATAGCCCTCAATCAGTCCGCTGTTGTGTGTGTGTGTGTGTGTGTGTGTGTGTGTGTATGTCGCATTGCGTGGGTGTTTGTGAGGATGTGGATGTGTGGGTGGGTGGGTGTCTGTGTGTTTTTGTATGGAAGTCTGCATGTGTTTGTGTGTGTGTTTTTGTGCATGTGTTTGGGTGAGTGTGTGTTTGTGTCCGCGGTTCTGTGTGTGTCTGTGTCTGCCCGTGTGTCTGTGTCGGCCTGTGCCGTTGTGTGACTGTGTGTGTCTGCCGGTCAATGTGGTTGTGCATCAATATGTGTGTCTGTGTATTTTAGCAGGTGTGTGTCTGTGTCTGCCTGTGTGTGTGTGTGTGTGTGTGTGTGTGGGTATGTCAATGCGTGTGTGTGTGTGTGTGTCAATGTGTGTGTGTGTATATGTCAATTTGTATGTGTGTGTGTATGTCAATGTGTGTGTGTGTGTGTGTGTCAATGTGTGTGTGTGTATATGTCAATTTGTATGTGTGTGTGTATGTCAATGTATGTGTGTGTGTGTGTCTGAGTCTGGGTGTGTGTATATAAATGCGTGTGTGTGTCAATATATGTGTCTGTGTCTGTATGTCAATGTGTGTGTGTATGTCAATGTGTGTGTATATGTCAATGTGTGTCTGTGTGTGTGTGTATGTCAATGTGTGTGTATATGTCAATGTGTGTCTGTGTGTGGGTGTATGTCAATGTGTGTGTATATGTCAATGTGTGTCTGTGTGTGGGTGTATGTCAATGTGTGTGTATATGTCAATGTGTGTCTGTGTGTGTGTATGTCAATGTGTGTGTATGTCAATGTGTGTCTGTGTGTGGGTGTATGTCAATGTGTTTGTATATGTCAATGTGTGTCTGTGTGTGTGTGTATGTCAATGTGTGTGTATGTCAATGTGTGTCTGTGTGTGGGTGTATGTCAATGTGTGTGTATATGTCAATGTGTGTCTGTGTGTGTGTGTATGTCAATGTGCGTCTGTGTATATGTCAATGTGTGTATGTGTGTGTGTGTATGTCAATGTGCGTCTGTGTATATGTCAATGTGTGTGTGTGTGTGTGTATGTCGATATGTCTACGTGTTTGTGTCTATGTTTGTGCGTGTGTGTATGTCAATGTTGGTCTGTGTGTGTTTGTATGTATGTTTGTACATCAATGTGTGCATGTGTGTGTGTGTGTGTATGTCAATGCGTGTGTGTGTATTTGTCAATGTGTGTGTGTGTGTGTCTGTGTATATGACAATGTGTGTGTGTGTGTGTCTGTGTATATGTCAAAGTGTGTGTGTGTATGTCGATATGTCTAGGTGTTTGTGTCTGTGTGTGCGCGTGTATGTATGTCAATGTTGGTCTGCGTGTGTTTGTATGTATGTATGTACATCAATGTGTGCATGTGTGTGTGTGTGTGTGAGTGTATGTCTGTGTGTGTGTGTGTGTGTGTGTGTATGTCGATATGTGTATCTACATGTGTGTGTCTGTGTGTGCGCGTGTATGTATGTCACTGTTGGTCAGTGTGTGTTTGTATGTATGTATGTACATCAATGTGTGCATGTGTGTGTGTGTGTGTGTGAGTGTATGTCAGTGTGTGTGTGTGTGTGTGTGTGTGTATGTCGAAATGTGTATCTACGTGTGTGTGTCTGTGTGTGTGTGTGTGTGTGTATGTCAATGTTGGTCAGTGTGTGTTTGTATGTATGTATGTACAACAATGTGTGCGTGAGTGTGTGTGTAAGTGTTACGGCCACCCCCTCCACCTTAACCCTGTATCTATCCCAAACTAATCCCACTTATCCCATTGTTCAGACAGAGAGAGCTTCAGTCAGTTAATGCAATCTCAGCTAATCCCCAGTTTAATTCCAGAGTTTAAGCGTCTGATCTTACAAGCGTCCCACAGACTCTCACGGGAGCGAAATGACAGAGAAGATACAACAGAGCACCTCCCCATTCAGTCATCGAGCGCTGAGCAAGTGAGCATGGGCTGCAGTGGTTGAACAAGGTGGGAGTTGTAGCACAGGCCAATCATGTTGAGTGACTGACAATATCCGAGTGTCTGCTCAGCGTTAAAGGGTCAGTGAAAGTATCATAGACTCCTCAAAACACCCTGTATCAATCCCCAAACAAAACTCACAGTCCCACTCTCTCCGCAAAGCCCTGTATCAATCCCAAAGTAATCCCACTGTCCCTCTCACTCCCCATAGCCCTGTATCAATCCCCAAAGTAATCCCACTGTCCCTCTCACTCCCCATAGCCCTGTATCAATCCCCAAACTAATCCCAGTGTCCCGCTCTCTCCCAATAGCCCTGTATCAATCCCAAACTAAACCAACTGTCCCGCTCTCTCCCCATAGCCCTGTGTCAATCCCCAAACTAATCCCACTGTCCCACTCTCTCCCCATAGCCCTGTATCAATCCCCAAACTAATCCCACTGTCCCACTCTCTCCCCATTGCCCTGTATCAATCCCCAAACTAATCCCACTGTCCCACTCTCTCCCCATTGCCCTGTATCAATCCCAAACTAATCCCACAGCCCCACTCACTCCCCATAGCCCTGTATCAATTCCCAAACTAATCCCACTGCCCCACTCTCTCCCCATAGCCCTGTATCAATCCCCAAACTAATCCCACTGTCCCGCTCTCTCCCCATAGCCCTGTATCAATCCCAAACTAATCCCACTGTCCCGCTCTCTCCCCATAGTCCTGTATCAATCCCCAAACTAATCCCACTGCCCCACTCTCTCCCCATTGCCCTGTATCAATCACCAAACTAATCCCACTGCCCCTCTCTCTCCCCATTGCCCTGTATCAAACCCCAAACTAATCACACTGTCCCACTCTCTCCCCATAGCCCTGTATCAATCCCCAAACTAATCCCACTGCCCCACTCACTCCCCATAGCCCTGTATCAATCCCCAAACTAATCCCACTGTCCCACTCTCTCCCCATAGCCCTGTATCAATCCCAAAACTAATCCCACTGCCCCACTCACTCCCCATAGCCCTGTATCAATCCCCAAACTAATCCCACTGTCCCACTCTCTCCCCACAGCCCTGTATCAATCCCCAAACTAATCCCACTGTCCCGCTCTCTCCCCATAGCACTGTATCAATCCCCAAACTAATCCCACTGCCCGGCCCTCTCCCCATAGCCCTGTATCAATCCCCAAACTAATCCCACTGTCCCGCTCTCTCCCCATAGCTCGGTATCAATCCCAAACTAATCCCACTCACTCCCCATAGCCCTGTATCAATCCCCAAACTAATCCCACTGCCCCGCTCTCTCCCCATAGCCCTGTATCAATCCCCAAACTAATCCCACTGCCCCGCTCTCTCCCCATAGCCCTGTATCAATACCAAACTAATCCCACTGCCCCACTCTCTCCCCATAACCCTGTATCAATTACCAAACTAATCGCACTGCCCCGCTCTCTCCACATAGACCTGTATCAATCCCCAAACTAATCCCACTGCCCACTCTCTCCCCATAGCCCTGTATCAATCCCCAAACTAATCCCACATGTCCCGCTCTCTCCCCATAGCCCTGTATCAATCCCCAAACTAATCCCACTGCCCTGCACTCTCCCCATAGCCCTGTATCAATCCCCAAACTAATCCCACTGCCCCGCTCTCTCCCCATAGCCCTGTGTCAATCCCCAAACTATTCCCACAGTCCCGCTGTCTACCCAAAGCCCTGTGTCAATTCCCAAACTAATCACACTGCCCCACTCTCTCCCCAAAGTCCTGTTTCAATCCCCAAAATAATCACACTGTCCGCTCTCTCCCCATAGCCCTGTATCAATCCCCAAACTAATCCAACTGCCCCACTCCCTCCCCATAGCTCTGTATCAATCCCCAAACTAATCCCACAGACCCACTCTCTCCCCATAGGCCTGTATCAATCCCCAAACTAATCCCACTGTCCCACTCACTCCCCATAGCCCTGTCTCAATCCCCAAACTAATCCCACTGTCCCACTCTCTCCCCATAGCCCTGTATCAATCACCAAAGTAATCCCACTGCCCCACTCTCTCCCCATAGCCCTGTATCAATCCCAAACTAATCAAACTGCCCCTCTCTCCCCATAGCCCTGTATCAATCCCCAAACTAATCCCACTGTCCCACTCTCTCCCCATAGCCCTGTATCAATCCCAAACTAAACCAACTGTCCCACTCTCTCCCCATAGCCCTGTATCAATCCCAAACTAAACCAACTGTCCCACTCTCTCCCCATAGCCCTGCATCAATCCCCAAACTAATCCCACAGCCCCACTCTATCCCCATAGCCCTGCATCAATCCCAATACCAATCCCACTGTCCCGCTTTCTCCCCATACAACTGTATCAATCCCAAACTAATCCCAGTGTCCCACTCTCTCCCTATAGCCCTGTATCAATCCCCAAACTAATCCCACTGTCCCGCTCTCTCCCCATAGCCCTGCATCAATCCCCAAACTAATCCCACTGTCCCGCTCACTCCCCATAGACTTGTATCAACCCACAAACAAATCCCAGTGTCCCACTCTCTCCCCATAGCCCTGTTTCAATCCCCAAACTAATCCCACTGTCCCACTCTCTCCCCATAGCCCTGTATCAATCCCCAAACTAATCCTACTGCCCCGGTCTCTCCCCATAGCCCTGTATCAATCCCAAACTAATCCCACTGCCCCACTCTCTCCCCATAGCCCTGTATCAATCCCAAACTAATCCCACTTTCCCACTCTCTCCCCATAGCCCTGTATCAATCCCCAAACTAATCCCACTGTCCCACTCACTCCCCATAGCCCTGTATCAATCCCCAAACTAATCCCACTGTCCCGCTCTCTCCCCATAGCCCTGTATCAATCCCCAAACTAATCCCACTGTCCCACTCTCTCCCCATAGCCCTGTAACAATCTCAAACTAATTCCACTGTCCCGCTCTCTCCCCATAGCCCTGTATCAAACCCAAACTAATCCCACTGCCCCGCTCTCTCCCCATAAACCTGTATCAATACCAAACTAATCCCACTGCCCCGCTCTCTCCCCATAGGCCTGTATCGATCCCCAAACTTATCCCACAGCCCCACTCTATCCCCATAGCCCTGTATCAATCCGCAAACAAATCCCACTGTCCCACACTCTCCCCATAGCCCTGTATCAATCCCCAAACTAATCCCGTTGTCCCGCTCTCTCCCCATAGCCCTGTATCAATCCCAAACTAAACCCACTGCCCCGCTCTCTCCCCATAGCCCCATGTCAAAACCCAAACTTATCCCACTGACCCAGCTCTCTCCCCATAGACCTGTATCATTCCTAAAACTAATCCCACTGGCTGGCTCTCTCCCCATAGCCCTGTATCATCCCCAAACTAATCCCACTGTCCCGTTCTCTCCCCATAGCCCTGTGTCAATCCCCAAACTAATCCCACAGTCCCGCTGTCTACCCAAAGCCCTGTGTCAATACCCAAACTAATCACACTGTCCCACTCTCTCCCCATAGCCCTGTATCAATCCCCAAAATAGTCCCACTGTCCGCTCTCTCCCCATAGCCCTGTATCAATCCCCAAACTAATCCCACTGTACCACTCTTTCCCCAGAGCTCTGTATCAATCCCCAAACTAATCCCACAGACCCACTCTCTCCTCATAGCCCTGTATCAATCCCCAAACTAATCCCACTGTCCCACTCTCTCCCCATAACCCTGTATTAATACCCAAACTAATCCCACTGCCCCACACTCTCCCCATAGCTCTGTATCAATCCCAAACTAATCCCACTGTCCCGCTCTCTCCCCATAGCCCTGTATCAATCCCCAAACTAATCCCACTGCCCCACTCTCTCCCCATAACCCTGTATCAATCCCCAAACTAATCGCACTGTCCCACTCTCTCCCCATAGACCTGTATCAATCCCCAAACTAATCCCACTGCCCACTCTCTCCCCATAGCCCAGTATCAATTCCCAAGCTAATCCCACTGCCCCACTCTCTCCCCATAGCCCTGTATCAATCCCGAAACTATACCCACTGCCCAACTCTCTCCCCATAGACCTGTAGTATTCCCCAAACTAATCCCACTGTCCCGCTCACTCCCCATAGCCCTGTATCAATCCCAAACTAAACCCACTGCCCCGCTCTCTCCCCAAAGTCCTGTTTCAATCCCCAAAATAATCACTCTGTCCGCTCTCTCCCCATAGCCCTGTATCAATCCCCAAACTAATCCCACAGACCCACTCTCTCCCCATAGACCTGTATCAATCCCCAAACTTATCCCACTGTCCCACTCCCTCCCCATAGCCCTGTATCAATCCCCAAACTAATCCCACTGTCCCCGCTCTCTCCCCATAGCCCTGTATCAATCCCCAAACTAATCCCACTGACCCACTTTCTCCCCATAGCCCTGTATCAATCCCCAAATTAATCCCACTGTACCACGCTCTCCCCATAGCCCTGTATCAATCCCCAAACTAATCCCACTGTCCCGCTTTCTCCCCATAGCCCTGTATCAATCCCCAAACTAATCCCACTGTCCCAATCTCTCCCCATAGCCCTGTATCAATCCCCAAACTAAACCAACTGTCCCACTCTCTCCCCATAGCCCTGTATCAATCCCCAAACTAATCCCACAGTCCCACTCTGTCCCCATAGCCCTGTATCAATCCCCAAACTAATCCCACTGCCCCGCTCTCTCCCCATAGCCCTGTATCAATCCCAAACTAATCCCACTGTCCCGCTCTCTCCCCATAGCCCTGTATCAATCCCAAACTAATCCCACGGTCCCACTCTCTTCCCATAGCCCTGTATCAATCCCCAAACTAATCCCAGTGTCCCACTCTCTCCCTATAGCCCTGTATCAATCCCGAAACTAATCCCACTGTCCCGCACTCTCCTCATAGCCCAGTATCAATCCCCAAACTAATCCCACTGCCCCACTCTCTCCCCATAGCCCTGTATCAATCCCCAAACTAATCCCACTTTCCCGCTCTCTCCCCATAGCCCTGTATCAAACCCCAAACTAATCCCACTGTCCCACTCTGTCCCCATAGCCCTGTATCAATCCCCAAACTAATCCCACTGTCCCGCTCTCTCCCCATAGCCCTGTATCAATCCCCAATCTAATCCCACTGTCCCACTCTCTCCCCATAGCCCTGTATCAATCTCCAAACTAATCCCACTGTCCCACTCTCTCCCCATAGCCCTGTATCAATCCCAAACGAATCCCACTGCCCCGCTCTCTCCCCATAGCCCTGCATCAATCCCCAAACTAATCCCACTGTCCTGCTCACTCCCCATAGCCCTGTATCAATTCCCAAACTAATCCCACTGTCCCGCTAACTCCCCATAGACTTGTATCAACCCACAAACAAATCCCACTGTCCCACTCTCTCCCCATAGCCCTGTTTCAATCCCCAAACTAATCCCACTGTCCCGCTCTCTCCCCATAGCCCTGTATCAATCCCCAAACTAATCCCACTGTCCCACTCTCTCCCCATAACCCTGTATTAATACCCAAACTAATCCCACTGCCCCACACTCTCCCCATAGCTCTGTATCAATCCCAAACTAATCACACTGTCCCGCTCTCTCCCCATAGCCCTGTATCAATCCCCAAACTAATCCCACTGCCCCACTCTCTCCCCATAACCCTGTATCAATCCCCAAACTAATCCCACTGTCCCACTCTCTCCCCATAGCCCTGTATCAATTCTCAAACTAATCCCACTGTCCCACTCACTCCCCATTGCCCTGTATCAATCTCAAACTAATCCCACTGTCCCGCTCTCTCCCCATAGCCCTGTATCAATCACCAAACTAATCCCACTGCCCCGCTGTCTCCCCATAGCCTTGTATCAATCCCCAAACTAATCCCACTGTTCCGCTGTCTCCCCATAGCCTTGTATCAATCCCCAAAGTAATCCCACTGTCCCACTCTCTCCCCATAGCCCTGTATCATTCCCCAAACTAATCCCACTGCCCCGCTGTCTCCCCATAGCCTTGTATCAATCCCCAAACTAATCCCAATGCCCCGCTCTCTCCCCATAGCCCTGTATCCATCCCCAAACAAATCCCATTGTCCCGAACTCTCCCCATAACCCTGTATCAATCCCCAAACTAATCCCACTTCCCCACTCTCTCCCCATAACCCTGTATCAATCCCCAAACTAATCCCACTGTCCCACTCTCTCCCCATAACCCTGTAGCAATCCCCAAACTAGTCCCACTGCCCCGCTGTCTCCCCATAGCCTTGTATCAATCCCCAAACTAATCCCACTGTTCCGCTGTCTCCCCATAGCCGTGTATCAATCCCCAAAGTAATCCCACTGTCCCACTCTCTCCCCATAGACCTGTATCAATCCCAAACTAATCCCACTGTCCCACTCTCTCCCCATAGCCCTGTATCATTCCCCAAACTAATCCCACTGCCCCGCTGTCTCCCCATAGCCTTGTATCAATCCCCAAACTAATCCCACTGCCCCGCTCTCTCCACATAGACCTGTATCAATCCCCAAACAAATCCCAATGCCCACTCTCTACCCATAGCCCCATGTCAAACCCCAAACTTATACCACTGACCCTGCTCTCTCCCCATAGCCCTGTATCAATCCCCAAACTAATCCGACTGTCCCGCTCTCTCTCCATAGCCCTGTATCTATCCCCAAACTAATCCCACTGCCCCACTCTCTCCCCATAACCCTGTATCAAGCCCCAAACTAATCCCACTGTCCCACTCTCTCCCCATAGCCCTGTATCAATCCCCAAACTAATCACAGTGTCCCACTCTCTCCCCATAGCCCTGTATCAATCACCAAACTAATCCCACTGTCCCGCTCTCTCCTCATAGCCCAGTATCAATCCCCAAACTAATCCCACTGTCCCGCTCTCTCCCCATAGCGCTGTATCAATCCCCAAACTAATCCCACTGTCCCGCTCTCTCCCCATAGCCCTGTATCAATCCCCAAACTAATCCCACTGTCCCACTCTCTCCCCATAGCCCTGTAACAATCTGAAACTAATTCCACTGTCCCGCTCTCTCCCCATAGCCCTGTATCAAACCCAAACTAATCCCACTGCCCCGCTCTCTCCCCATAAACCTGTATCAATACCAAACTAATCCCACTGCCCCGCTCTCTCCCCATAGGCCTGTATCGATCCCCAAACTTATCCCACAGCCCCACTCTATCCCCATAGCCCTGTATCAATCCCCAAACTAATCCTACTGCCCCGCTCTCTCCCCATAGCCCTGTATCAATCCCAAACTAAACCCACTGCCCCGCTCTCTCCCCATAGCCCCATGTCAAAACCCAAACTTATCCCACTGACCCAGCTCTCTCCCCATAGCCCTGTATCAATCCCCAAACTAATCCCACTGTCCCACTCTCTCCCCATAGCCCTGTATAAAGCCCCAAACTAATCCCACTGTCCCACTCTCTCCCCATAGACCTGTATCATTCCTAAAACTAATCCCACTGGCTGGCTCTCTCCCCATAGCCCTGTATCATCCCCAAACTAATCCCACTGTCCCGTTCTCTCCCCATAGCCCTGTGTCAATCCCCAAACTAATCCCACAGTCCCGCTGTCTACCCAAAGCCCTGTGTCAATACCCAAACTAATCACACTGTCCCACTCTCTCCCCATAGCCCTGTATCAATCCCCAAAATAGTCCCACTGTCTGCTCTCTCCCCATAGCCCTGTATCAATCCCCAAACTAATCCCACTGTACCACTCTTTCCCCAGAGCTCTGTATCAATCCCCAAACTAATCCCACAGACCCACTCTCTCCTCATAGCCCTGTATCAATCCCCAAACTAATCCCACTGTCCCACTCTCTCCCCATAACCCTGTATTAATACCCAAACTAATCCCACTGCCCCACACTCTCCCCATAGCTCTGTATCAATCCCAAACTAATCCCACTGTCCCGCTCTCTCCCCATAGCCCTGTATCAATCCCCAAACTAATCCCACTGCCCCACTCTCTCCCCATAACCCTGTATCAATCCCCAAACTAATCGCACTGTCCCACTCTCTCCCCATAGACCTGTATCAATCCCCAAACTAATCCCACTGCCCACTCTCTCCCCATAGCCCAGTATCAATTCCCAAGCTAATCCCACTGCCCCACTCTCTCCCCATAGCCCTGTATCAATCCCGAAACTATACCCACTGCCCAACTCTCTCCCCATAGACCTGTAGTATTCCCCAAACTAATCCCACTGTCCCGCTCACTCCCCATAGCCCTGTATCAATCCCAAACTAAACCCACTGCCCCGCTCTCTCCCCAAAGTCCTGTTTCAATCCCCAAAATAATCACTCTGTCCGCTCTCTCCCCATAGCCCTGTATCAATCCCCAAACTAATCCCACAGACCCACTCTCTCCCCATAGACCTGTATCAATCCCCAAACTTATCCCACTGTCCCACTCCCTCCCCATAGCCCTGTATCAATCCCCAAACTAATCCCACTGTCCCCGCTCTCTCCCCATAGCCCTGTATCAATCCCCAAACTAATCCCACTGACCCACTTTCTCCCCATAGCCCTGTATCAATCCCCAAATTAATCCCACTGTACCACGCTCTCCCCATAGCCCTGTATCAATCCCCAAACTAATCCCACTGTCCCGCTTTCTCCCCATAGCCCTGTATCAATCCCCAAACTAATCCCACTGTCCCAATCTCTCCCCATAGCCCTGTATCAATCCCAAACTAATCCCACTGTCCCAATCTCTCCCCATAGCCCTGTATCAATCCCCAAACTAAACCAACTGTCCCACTCTCTCCCCATAGCCCTGTATCAATCCCCAAACTAATCCCACAGTCCCACTCTGTCCCCATAGCCCTGTATCAATCCCCAAACTAATCCCACTGCCCCGCTCTCTCCCCATAGCCCTGTATCAATCCCAAACTAATCCCACTGTCCCGCTCTCTCCCCATAGCCCTGTATCAATCCCAAACTAATCCCACGGTCCCACTCTCTTCCCATAGCCCTGTATCAATCCCCAAACTAATCCCAGTGTCCCACTCTCTCCCTATAGCCCTGTATCAATCCCGAAACTAATCCCACTGTCCCGCACTCTCCTCATAGCCCAGTATCAATCCCCAAACTAATCCCACTGCCCCACTCTCTCCCCATAGCCCTGTATCAATCCCCAAACTAATCCCACTTTCCCGCTCTCTCCCCATAGCCCTGTATCAAACCCCAAACTAATCCCACTGTCCCACTCTGTCCCCATAGCCCTGTATCAATCCCCAAACTAATCCCACTGTCCCGCTCTCTCCCCATAGCCCTGTATCAATCCCCAATCTAATCCCACTGTCCCACTCTCTCCCCATAGCCCTGTATCAATCTCCAAACTAATCCCACTGTCCCACTCTCTCCCCATAGCCCTGTATCAATCCCAAACGAATCCCACTGCCCCGCTCTCTCCCCATAGCCCTGCATCAATCCCCAAACTAATCCCACTGTCCTGCTCACTCCCCATAGCCCTGTATCAATTCCCAAACTAATCCCACTGTCCCGCTAACTCCCCATAGACTTGTATCAACCCACAAACAAATCCCACTGTCCCACTCTCTCCCCATAGCCCTGTTTCAATCCCCAAACTAATCCCACTGTCCCGCTCTCTCCCCATAGCCCTGTATCAATCCCCAAACTAATCCCACTGTCCCACTCTCTCCCCATAACCCTGTATTAATACCCAAACTAATCCCACTGCCCCACACTCTCCCCATAGCTCTGTATCAATCCCAAACTAATCACACTGTCCCGCTCTCTCCCCATAGCCCTGTATCAATCCCCAAACTAATCCCACTGCCCCACTCTCTCCCCATAACCCTGTATCAATCCCCAAACTAATCCCACTGTCCCACTCTCTCCCCATAGCCCTGTATCAATTCTCAAACTAATCCCACTGTCCCACTCACTCCCCATTGCCCTGTATCAATCTCAAACTAATCCCACTGTCCCGCTCTCTCCCCATAGCCCTGTATCAATCACCAAACTAATCCCACTGCCCCGCTGTCTCCCCATAGCCTTGTATCAATCCCCAAACTAATCCCACTGTTCCGCTGTCTCCCCATAGCCTTGTATCAATCCCCAAAGTAATCCCACTGTCCCACTCTCTCCCCATAGCCCTGTATCATTCCCCAAACTAATCCCACTGCCCCGCTGTCTCCCCATAGCCTTGTATCAATCCCCAAACTAATCCCAATGCCCCGCTCTCTCCCCATAGCCCTGTATCCATCCCCAAACAAATCCCATTGTCCCGAACTCTCCCCATAACCCTGTATCAATCCCCAAACTAATCCCACTTCCCCACTCTCTCCCCATAACCCTGTATCAATCCCCAAACTAATCCCACTGTCCCACTCTCTCCCCATAACCCTGTAGCAATCCCCAAACTAGTCCCACTGCCCCGCTGTCTCCCCATAGCCTTGTATCAATCCCCAAACTAATCCCACTGTTCCGCTGTCTCCCCATAGCCGTGTATCAATCCCCAAAGTAATCCCACTGTCCCACTCTCTCCCCATAGACCTGTGTCAATCCCAAACTAATCCCACTGTCCCACTCTCTCCCCATAGCCCTGTATCATTCCCCAAACTAATCCCACTGCCCCGCTGTCTCCCCATAGCCTTGTATCAATCCCCAAACTAATCCCACTGCCCCGCTCTCTCCACATAGACCTGTATCAATCCCCAAACAAATCCCAATGCCCACTCTCTACCCATAGCCCCATGTCAAACCCCAAACTTATACCACTGACCCTGCTCTCTCCCCATAGCCCTGTATCAATCCCCAAACTAATCCGACTGTCCCGCTCTCTCTCCATAGCCCTGTATCTATCCCCAAACTAATCCCACTGCCCCACTCTCTCCCCATAACCCTGTATCAAGCCCCAAACTAATCCCACTGTCCCGCTTTCTCCCCATACAACTGTATCAATCCCAAACTAATCCCACTGTCCCACTCTCTCCCCATAGCCCTGTATCAATCCCCAAACTAATCACAGTGTCCCACTCTCTCCCCATAGCCCTGTATCAATCACCAAACTAATCCCACTGTCCCGCTCTCTCCTCATAGCCCAGTATCAATCCCCAAACTAATCCCACTGTCCCGCTCTCTCCCCATAGCGCTGTATCAATCCCCTAACTAATCCCACTTTCCCGCTCTCTCCCCATAGCCCTGTATCAATCCCCAATCTAATCCCACTGTCCCACTCTCTCCCCATTGCCCTGTATCAATCTCCAAACTAATCCCACTGTCCCACTCTCTCCCCATAGCCCTGTATCAATCCCCAAATTAATCCCACTGCCCCGCTCTCTCCCCATAGCCCTGTATCAATCCCCAAACTAGTCCCACTGTCCCACTCTCTCCCCATAGCTCTGTATCAATCCCAAACTAATCCCACTGCCCCGCTCTCTCCCCATAGCCCTGCATCAATCCCCAAACTAATCCCACTGTCCCGCTCACTCCCCATAGCCCTGTATCAATTCCCAAACTAATCCCACTGTCCCGCTAACTCCCCATAGACTTGTATCAACCCACAAACAAATCCCACTGTCCCACTCTCTCCCCATAGCCCTGTTTCAATCCCCAAACTAATCCCACTATCCCACTCTCTCCACATAGCCCTGTATCAATCCTCAAAATAATCCCACTGTCCCACTCTCTCCACATAGCCCTGTATAAATCCCCAAACTAATCGCAGAGTCCCAATCTCTCCCCATAGCCCTGTATCAATCCCCAAACTAATCCCACTGTCCCACTCTCTCCCCATAGCCCTGTATCAATCCCAAACTAAACACACTGTCCCAATCTCTCCCCATAGCCCTGTATCAATCCCGAACTAATCCCAGTGTCCCACTCTCTCCCCATAGCCCTGTATCAATCCCCAAACTAATCCCACTGCACCACTCTCTCTCCATAGCCCTGTATAAATCGCCAAACTAATCCCACTGTCCCACTCTCTCCCCATAGCCCTGTATCAATCCCCAAACTAATCCCACTGTCCCACTCTCTCCCCATAGCCCTGTATCAATCCCCAAACTAATCCCACTGTACCACGCTCTCCCAATAGCCCTGTATCAATCCCCAAACTAATCCCACTGTACCGCTCTCTCCCCATAGCCCTGTATCAATCCCCAAACTAATCCCACTGCCCCACTCTCTCCCCATAACCCTGTATCAATCCCCAAACTAATCCCACTGTCCCACGCTCTCCCAATAGCCCTGTATCAATCCCCAAACTAATCCCACTGTCCCGCTCTCTCCTCATAGCCCAGTATCAATCCCCAAACTAATCCCACTGTCCCGCTCTCTCCCCATAGCCCTGTATCAATCCCCAAACTAATCCCACTGCCCCACTCTCTCCCCATAACCCTGTATCAATCCCCAAACTAATCGCACTGCCCCGCTCTCTCCACATAGACCTGTATCAATCCCCAAACTAATCCCACTGCCCCGCTCTCTCCCCATAGCCCTGTATCAATTCCCAAACTAATCCCACTGCCCCACACTCTCCCCATAGCACTGTATCAATCCCCAAATTAATCCCAGTGTCCCGTTCTCTCCCCATAGCACTGTATCAATCCCCAAACTAATCCCACTGCCCCAATCTCTCCCATAGCCCTGTATCAATCCCCAAACTAATCCCACTGTCCCGCTCTCTCCCCATAGCCCTGTATCAATCCCCAAACTAATCCCACTGTCCCACTCTCTCCCCATAGCCCTGTATAAAGCCCCAAACTAATCCCACTGTCCCACTCTCTCCCCATAGACCTGTATCATTCCTAAAACTAATCCCACTGGCCGGCTCTCTCCCCATAGCCCTGTGTCAATCCCCAAACTAATCCCACAGTCCCGCTGTCTACCCAAAGCCCTGTGTCAATACCCAAACTAATCACACTGTCCCACTCTCTCCCCCTAGCCCTGTATCAATCCCCAAAATAGTCCCACTGTCCGCTCTCTCCCCATAGCCCTGTATCAATCCCCAAACTAATCCCACTGTACCACTCTTTCCCCAAGCTCTGTATCAATCCCCAAACTAATCCCACAGACCCACTCTCTCCTCATAGCCCTGTATCAATCCCCAAACTAATCCCACTGTCCCACTCTCTCCCCATAACCCTGTATTAATACCCAAACTAATCCCACTGCCCCACTCTCTCCCCATAGCCCTGTATCAATCCCCAAACTAATCCCACTGCCCCACACTCTCCCCATAGCTCTGTATCAATCCCAAACTAATCCCACTGACCCACTTTCTCCCCATAGCCCTGTATCAATCCCCAAATTAATCCCACTGTACCACGCTCTCCCCATAGCCCTGTATCAATCCCCAAACTAATCCCACTGTCCCGCTTTCTCCCCATAGCCCTGTATCAATCCCCAAACTAATCCCACTGTCCCACTCTCTCCCCATAGCCCTGTATCAATCCCAAACTAAACCAACTGTCCCACTCTCTCCCCATAGCCCTGTATCAATCCCCAAACTAATCCCACTGCCCCACTCTCTCCCCATAGCCCTGTATCAATCCCCAAACTAATCCCACAGTCCCACTCTGTCCCCATAGCCCTGTATCAATCCCCAAACTAATCCCACTGCCCCGCTCTCTCCCCATAGCCCTGTATCAATCCCAAACTAATCCCACTGTCCCGCTCTCTCCCCATAGCCCTGTATCAATCCCAAACTAATCCCACGGTCCCACTCTCTTCCCATAGCCCTGTATCAATCCCCAAACTAATCCCAGTGTCCCACTCTCTCCCTATAGCCCTGTATCAATCCCGAAACTAATCCCACTGTCCCGCACTCTCCTCATAGCCCAGTATCAATCCCCAAACTAATCCCACTGCCCCACTCTCTCCCCATAGCCCTGTATCAATCCCCAAACTAATCCCACTTTCCCGCTCTCTCCCCATAGCCCTGTATCAAACCCCAAACTAATCCCACTGTCCCACTCTGTCCCCATAGCCCTGTATCAATCCCCAAACTAATCCCACTGTCCCGCTCTCTCCCCATAGCCCTGTATCAATCCCAAACTAATCCCACTGTCCCACTGTCTCCCCATAGCCCTGTATCAATCCCCAATCTAATCCCACTGTCCCACTCTCTCCCCATAGCCCTGTATCAATCTCCAAACTAATCCCACTGTCCCACTCTCTCCCCATAGCCCTGTATCAATCCCAAACGAATCCCACTGCCCCGCTCTCTCCCCATAGCCCTGCATCAATCCCCAAACTAATCCCACTGTCCTGCTCACTCCCCATAGCCCTGTATCAATTCCCAAACTAATCCCACTGTCCCGCTAACTCCCCAAAGACTTGTATCAACCCACAAACAAATCCCACTGTCCCACTCTCTCCCCATAGCCCTGTTTCAATCCCCAAACTAATCCCACTGTCCCACTCTGTCCCCATAGCCCTGTATCAATCCCCAAACTAATCCCACTGTCCCACTCTCTCCCCATAGCCCAGTATCAATTCTCAAACTAATCCCACTGTCCCACTCACTCCCCATAGCCCTGTATCAATCCCCAAACTAATCCCACTGTCCCACTCTCTCCCCATAGCCTTGTATCAATCCCCAAACTAATCCCAATGCCCCGCTCTCTCCCCATAGCCCTGTATCAATCCCCAAACTAATCCCACTGTTCCGCTGTCTCCCCATAGCCTTGTATCAATCCCCAAAGTAATCCCACTGTCCCACTCTCTCCCCATAGCCCTGTATCATTCCCCAAACTAATCCCACTGCCCCGCTGTCTCCCCATAGCCTTGTATCAATCCCCAAACTAATCCCACTGCCCCGCTCTCTCCACATAGACCTGTATCAATCCCCAAACAAATCCCAATGCCCACTCTCTACCCATAGCCCCATGTCAAACCCCAAACTTATACCACTGACCCTGCTCTCTCCCCATAGCCCTGTATCAATCCCCAAACTAATCCGACTGTCCCGCTCTCTCTCCATAGCCCTGTATCTATCCCCAAACTAATCCCACTGCCCCACTCTCTCCCCATAACCCTGTATCAAGCCCCAAACTAATCCCACTGCCCCGCTCTCTCCCCATAGCCCTGTATCAATCCCCAAACTAATCCCAGTGTCCCACTCTCTCCCCATAGCCCTGTATCAATCCCCAAACTAATCACAGTGTCCCAATCTCTCCCCATAGCCCTGTATCAATCACCAAACTAATCCCACTGTCCCGCTCTCTCCTCATAGCCCAGTATCAATCCCCAAACTAATCCCACTGTCCCGCTCTCTCCCCATAGCGCTGTATCAATCCCCTAACTAATCCCACTTTCCCGCTCTCTCCCCATAGCCCTGTATCAATCCCCAATCTAATCCCACTGTCCCACTCTCTCCCCATTGCCCTGTATCAATCTCCAAACTAATCCCACTGTCCCACTCTCTCCCCATAGCCCTGTATCAATCCCCAAATTAATCCCACTGCCCCGCTCTCTCCCCATAGCCCTGTATCAATCCCCAAACTAGTCCCACTGTCCCACTCTCTCCCCATAGCCCTGCATCAATCCCCAAACTAATCCCACTGTCCCGCTCACTCCCCATAGCCCTGTATCAATTCCCAAACTAATCCCACTGTCCCGCTAACTCCCCATAGACTTGTATCAACCCACAAACAAATCCCACTGTCCCACTCTCTCCCCATAGCCCTGTTTCAATCCCCAAACTAATCCCACTATCCCACTCTCTCCCCATAGCCCTGTATCAATCCCCAAACTAATCCGACTGTCCCGCTCTCTCTCCATAGCCCTGTATCTATCCCCAAACTAATCCCACTGCCCCACTCTCTCCCCATAACCCTGTATCAAGCCCCAAACTAATCCCACTGCCCCGCTCTCTCCCCATAGCCCTGTATCAATCCCCAAACTAATCCCAGTGTCCCACTCTCTCCCCATAGCCCTGTATCAATCCCCAAACTAATCACAGTGTCCCAATCTCTCCCCATAGCCCTGTATCAATCACCAAACTAATCCCACTGTCCCGCTCTCTCCTCATAGCCCAGTATCAATCCCCAAACTAATCCCACTGTCCCGCTCTCTCCCCATAGCGCTGTATCAATCCCCTAACTAATCCCACTTTCCCGCTCTCTCCCCATAGCCCTGTATCAATCCCCAATCTAATCCCACTGTCCCACTCTCTCCCCATTGCCCTGTATCAATCTCCAAACTAATCCCACTGTCCCACTCTCTCCCCATAGCCCTGTATCAATCCCCAAATTAATCCCACTGCCCCGCTCTCTCCCCATAGCCCTGTATCAATTCCCAAACTAGTCCCACTGTCCCACTCTCTCCCCATAGCCCTGCATCAATCCCCAAACTAATCCCACTGTCCCGCTCACTCCCCATAGCCCTGTATCAATTCCCAAACTAATCCCACTGTCCCGCTAACTCCCCATAGACTTGTATCAACCCACAAACAAATCCCACTGTCCCACTCTCTCCCCATAGCCCTGTTTCAATCCCCAAACTAATCCCACTATCCCACTCTCTCCACATAGCCCTGTATCAATCCTCAAAATAATCCCACTGTCCCACTCTCTCCACATAGCCCTGTATAAATCCCCAAACTAATCGCAGAGTCCCAATCTCTCCCCATAGCCCTGTATCAATCCCCAAACTAATCCCACTGTCCCACTCTCTCCCCATAGCCCTGTATCAATCCCAAACTAAACACACTGTCCCAATCTCTCCCCATAGCCCTGTATCAATCCCGAACTAATCCCAGTGTCCCACTCTCTCCCCATAGCCCTGTATCAATCCCCAAACTAATCCCACTGCACCACTCTCTCTCCATAGCCCTGTATAAATCGCCAAACTAATCCCACTGTCCCACTCTCTCCCCATAGCCCTGTATCAATCCCCAAACTAATCCCACTGTCCCACTCTCTCCCCATAGCCCTGTATCAATCCCCAAACTAATCACACTGTACCACGCTCTCCCAATAGCCCTGTATCAATCCACAAACTAATCCCACTGTACCGCTCTCTCCCCATAGCCCTGTATCAATCCCCAAACTAATCCCACTGCCCCACTCTCTCCCCATAACCCTGTATCAATCCCCAAACTAATCCCACTGTCCCACGCTCTCCCAATAGCCCTGTATCAATCCCCAAACTAATCCCACTGTCCCGCTCTCTCCTCATAGCCCAGTATCAATCCCCAAACTAATCCCACTGTCCCGCTCTCTCCCCATAGCCCTGTATCAATCCCCAAACTAATCCCACTGACCCACTCTCTCCCCATAACCCTGTATCAATCCCCAAACTAATCGCACTGCCCCGCTCTCTCCACATAGACCTGTATCAATCCCCAAACTAATCCCACTGCCCCGCTCTCTCCCCATAGCCCTGTATCAATTCCCAAACTAATCCCACTGCCCCACACTCTCCCCATAGCCCTGTATCAATCCCCAAACTAATCCCACTGTCCCACTCTCTCCCCATAGCCCTGTATCAATCCCCAAATTAATCCCAGTGTCCCGTTCTCTCCCCATAGCACTGTATCAATCCCCAAACTAATCCCACTGCCCCAATCTCTCCCCATAGCCCTGTATCAATCCCCAAACTAATCCCACTGTCCCGCTCACTCCCCATAGCCCTGTATCAATTCCCAAACTAATCCCACTGTCCCGCTAACTCCCCATAGACTTGTGTCAACCCACAAACAAATCCCAGTGTCGCACTCTCTCCCCATAGCCCTGTATCAATCCCCAAACTAATTCCACTGTCCCACTCTCTCCTCATAGCCCTGTATCAATCCCCAAACTAATCCCACTTTCCCACTCTCTTCCCATAGCCCTGTATCAATTCCCAAACTAATCCCACTGTCCCACTCACTCCCCATAGCCCTGTATCAATCTCAAACTAATCCCACTGTCCCGCTCTCTCCCCATAGCCCTGTATCAATCACCAAACTAATCCCACTGTCCCACTCTCTCCTCATAGCCCTGTATCAATCCCCAAACTAATCCCAATGCCCCGCTCTCTCCCCATAGCCCTGTATCAATCCCCAAACTAATCCCACTGCCCCGCTCTCTCCCCATAGCCCTGTATCAATCCGCAAACTAATCCCACTGTCCCGCTCTCTCCCCATAGCCCTGTATCAATCCGCAAACTAATCCCACTGTCCCGCTAACTCCCCATAGCCCTGTATGAATCCCCAACTAATCCTACTGTCCCACTCTCTCCCCATAGCCCTGTATCCATCCCCAAACAAATCCCATTGTCCCGAACTCTCCCAATAACCCTGTATCAATCCCCAAACTAATCCCACTGCCCCACTCCCACCCCATAAACCTGTATCAATCCCCAAACTAATCCCACTGTCCCACTCTCTCCCCATAGCCCAGTATCAATCCCCAAACTAATCCCACTGCCCCACTGTCTCCCCATAGCCCTGTATCAATCCCGAAACTATACCCACTGTCCCACTCTATCCCCATAGACCTGTATTATTCCCCAAACTAATCCCACTGTCCCGCTCGCTCCCCATAGCACTGTATCAATCCGAAACTAAACCCACTGCCCCGCTCTCTACCCATAGCCCCATGTCAAACCCCAAACTTGTCCCACTGACCCTGCTCTCTCCCCATAGCCCTGTATCAATCCCCAAATTAATCCCACTGTCCCGCTCTCTCCCCATAGCCCTGTAACAATCCCCAAACTAATCCCACTGTCCCGCTCTCTCCCCATAGCCCTGTATCAATCCCCAAATTAATCCCTCTGTCCCGCTCTCTCTCCATAGCCCTGTATCTATCCCCAAACTAATCCCACTGCCCCACTCTCTCCCCATAGCCCTGTATCAATCCCCAAATTAATCCCTCTGTCCCGCTCTCTCTCCATAGCCCTGTATCAAGCCCCAAACTAATCCCACTGTCCCACTCTCTCCCCATAGCCCTGCATCAATCCCAAAAGCAATCCCACTGTCCCGCTTTCTCCCCATACAACTGTATCAATCCCAAACTAATCCCACTGTCACACTCTCTCCCCATAGCCCTGTATCAATCCCCAAACTAATCACAGTGTCCCACTCTCTCCCCATAGCCCTGTATCAATCCCCAAACTAATCCCACTGTCCCGCTCTCTCCTCATAGCCCAGTATCAATCCCCAAACTAATCCCACTGTCCCACTCTCTCCCCATAGCGCTGTATCAATCCCCAAACTAATCCCACTTTCCCGCTCTCTCCCCATAGCCCTGTATCAATCCCCAATCTAATCCCACTGTCCCACTCTCTCCCCATAGCCCTGTATCAATCCCCAAATTAATCCCACTGTCCCGCTCTCTCCCCATAGCCCTGTATCAATCCGCAATCTAATCCCACTGTCCCACTCTCTCCCCATAACCCTGTATCAATCCCCAAACTAATCGCACTGTCCCACTCTCTCCCCATAGCCCTGTATCAATCCCCAAACTAATCCCACTGCCCACTCTCTCCCCATAGCCCAGTATCAATTCCCAAGCTAATCCCACTGCCCCACTCTCTCCCCATAGCCCTGTATCAATCCCGAAACTATACCCACTGTCCAACTCTCTCCCCATAGACCTGTAGTATTCCCCAAACTAATCCGACTGTCCCGCTCACTCCCCATAGCCCTGTATCAATCCCAAACTAAACCCACTGCCCCGCTCTCTCCCCAAAGTCCTGTTTCAATCCCCAAAATAATCACTCTGTCCGCTCTCTCCCCATAGCCCTGTATCAATCACCAAACTAATCCCACTGTCCCACTCTCTCCTCATAGCCCTGTATCAATCCCCAAACTAATCCCAATGCCCCGCTCTCTCCCCATAGCCCTGTATCAATCCCCAAACTAATCCCACTGCCCCGCTCTCTCCCCATAGCCCTGTATCAATCCGCAAACTAATCCCACTGTCCCGCTCTCTCCCCATAGCCCTGTATCAATCCGCAAACTAATCCCTCTGTCCCGCTAACTCCCCATAGCCCTGTATCAATCCCCAACTAATCCTACTTTCCCACTCTCTCCCCATAGCCCTGTATCCATCCCCAAACAAATCCCATTGTCCCGAACTCTCCCAATAACCCTGTATCAATCCCCAAACTAATCCCACTGCCCCACTCCCACCCCATAAACCTGTATCAATCCCCAAACTAATCCCACTGTCCCACTCTCTCCCCATAGCCCAGTATCAATCCCCAAACTAATCCCACTGCCCCACTGTCTCCCCATAGCCCTGTATCAATCCCGAAACTATACCCACTGTCCCACTCTATCCCCATAGACCTGTATTATTCCCCAAACTAATCCCACTGTCCCGCTCGCTCCCCATAGCACTGTATCAATCCGAAACTAAACCCACTGCCCCGCTCTCTACCCATAGCCCCATGTCAAACCCCAAACTTGTCCCACTGACCCTGCTCTCTCCCCATAGCCCTGTATCAATCCCCAAATTAATCCCACTGTCCCGCTCTCTCCCCATAGCCCTGTATCAATCCCCAAACTAATCCCACTGTCCCACTCTCTCCCCATAGCCCTGTATCAATCCCCAAATTAATCCCACTGTCCCGCTCTCTCCCCATAGCCCTGTAACAATCCCCAAACTAATCCCACTGTCCCGCTCTCTCCCCATAGCCCTGTATCAATCCCCAAATTAATCCCTCTGTCCCGCTCTCTCTCCATAGCCCTGTATCTATCCCCAAACTAATCCCACTGCCCCACTCTCTCCCCATAACCCTGTATCAAGCCCCAAACTAATCCCACTGTCCCACTCTCTCCCCATAGCCCTGCATCAATCCCAAAAGCAATCCCACTGTCCCGCTTTCTCCCCATAGCCCTGTATCAATCCCCAAACTAATCCCACAGACCCACTCTCTCCCCATAGACCTGTATCAATCCCCAAACTAATCCCACAGACCCACTCTCTCCCCATAGACCTGTATCAATCCCCAAACTTATCCCACTGTCCCACTCCCTCCCCATAGCCCTGTCTCAATCCCCAAACTAATCCCACTGACCCACTTTCTCCCCATAGCCCTGTATCAATCCCCAAATTAATCCCACTGTACCACGCTCTCCCCATAGCCCTGTATCAATCCCCAAACTAATCCCACTGTCCCGCTTTCTCCCCATAGCCCTGTATCAATCCCCAAACTAATCCCACTGTCCCACTCTCTCCCCATAGCCCTGTATCAATCCCAAACTAAACCAACTGTCCCACTCTCTCCCCATAGCCCTGTATCAATCCCCAAACTAATCCCACAGTCCCACTCTGTCCCCATAGCCCTGTATCAATCCCCAAACTAATCCCACTGCCCCGCTCTCTCCCCATAGCCCTGTATCAATCCCAAACTAATCCCACTGTACCGCTCTCTCCCCATAGCCCTGTATCAATCCCAAACTAATCCCACGGTCCCACTCTCTTCCCATAGCCCTGTATCAATCCCCAAACTAATCCCAGTGTCCCACTCTCTCCCTATAGCCCTGTATCAATCCCGAAACTAATCCCACTGTCCCGCACTCTCCTCATAGCCCAGTATCAATCCCCAAACTAATCCCACTGCCCCACTCTCTCCCCATAGCCCTGTATCAATCCCCAAACTAATCCCACTTTCCCGCTCTCTCCCCATAGCCCTGTATCAAACCCCAAACTAATCCCACTGTCCCACTCTGTCCCCATAGCCCTGTATCAATGCCCAAACTAATCCCACTGTCCCGCTCTCTCCCCATAGCCCTGTATCAATCCCCAATCTAATCCCACTGTTCCACTCTCTCCCCATAGCCCTGTATCAATCTCCAAACTAATCCCACTGTCCCACTCTCTCCCCATAGCCCTGTATCAATCCCAAACGAATCCCACTGCCCCGCTCTCTCCCCATAGCCCTGCATCAATCCCCAAACTAATCCCACTGTCCTGCTCACTCCCCATAGCCCTGTATCAATTCCCAAACTAATCCCACTGTCCCGCTAACTCCCCATAGACTTGTATCAACCGACAAACAAATCCCACTGTCCCGCTCTCTCCCCATAGCCCAGTATCAATTCTCAAACTAATCCCACTGTCCCACTCACTCCCCATTGCCCTGTATCAATCTCAAACTAATCCCACTGTCCCGCTCTCTCCCCATAGCCCTGTATCAATCCCCAAACTAATCCCACTGTCCCACTCTGTCCCCATAGCCCTGTATCAATCCCCAAACTAATCCCACTGTCCCACTCTCTCCCCATAGCCCTGTATCAATTCTCAAACTAATCCCACTGTCCCACTCACTCCCCATTGCCCTGTATCAATCTCAAACTAATCCCACTGTCCCGCTCTCTCCCCATAGCCCTGTATCAATCACCAAACTAATCCCACTGTCCCACTCTCTCCCCATAGCCTTGTATCAATCCCCAAACTAATCCCAATGCCCCGCTCTCTCCCCATAGCCCTGTATCCATCCCCAAACAAATCCCATTGTCCCGAACTCTCCCCATAACCCTGTATCAATCCCCAAACTAATCCCACTGCCCCACTCTCTCCCCATAACCCTGTATCAATCCCCAAACTAATCCCACTGTCCCACTCTCTCCCCATAACCCTGTAGCAATCCCCAAACTAGTCCCACTGTTCCGCTGTCTCCCCATAGCCGTGTATCAATCCCCAAAGTAATCCCACTGTCCCACTCTCTCCCCATAGACCTGTATCAATCCCAAACTAATCCCACTGTCCCACTCTCTCCCCATAGCCCTGTATCATTCCCCAAACTAATCCCACTGCCCCGCTGTCTCCCCATAGCCTTGTATCAATCCCCAAACTAATCCCACTGCCCCGCTCTCTCCACATAGACCTGTATCAATCCCCAAACAAATCCCAATGCCCACTCTCTACCCATAGCCCCATGTCAAACCCCAAACTTATACCACTGACCCTGCTCTCTCCCCATAGCCCTGTATCAATCCCCAAACTAATCCGACTGTCCCGCTCTCTCTCCATAGCCCTGTATCTATCCCCAAACTAATCCCACTGCCCCACTCTCTCCCCATAACCCTGTATCAAGCCCCAAACTAATCCCACTGTCCCGCTTTCTCCCCATACAACTGTATCAATCCCAAACTAATCCCACTGTCCCACTCTCTCCCCATAGCCCTGTATCAATCCCCAAACTAATCACAGTGTCCCACTCTCTCCCCATAGCCCTGTATCAATCACCAAACTAATCCCACTGTCCCGCTCTCTCCTCATAGCCCAGTATCAATCCCCAAACTAATCCCACTGTCCCGCTCTCTCCCCATAGCGCTGTATCAATCCCCTAACTAATCCCACTTTCCCGCTCTCTCCCCATAGCCCTGTATCAATCCCCAATCAAATCCCACTGTCCCACTCTCTCCCCATTGCCCTGTATCAATCTCCAAACTAATCCCACTGTCCCACTCTCTCCCCATAGCCCTGTATCAATCCCCAAATTAATCCCACTGCCCCGCTCTCTCCCCATAGCCCTGTATCAATCCCCAAACTAGTCCCACTGTCCCACTCTCTCCCCATAGCCCTGCATCAATCCCCAAACTAATCCCACTGTCCCGCTCACTCCCCATAGCCCTGTATCAATTCCCAAACTAATCCCACTGTCCCGCTAACTCCCCATAGACTTGTATCAACCCACAAACAAATCCCACTGTCCCACTCTCTCCCCATAGCCCTGTTTCAATCCCCAAACTAATCCCACTATCCCACACTCTCCACATAGCCCTGTATCAATCCTCAAAATAATCCCACTGTCCCACTCTCTCCACATAGCCCTGTATAAATCCCCAAACTAATCGCAGAGTCCCAATCTCTCCCCATAGCCCTGTATCAATCCCCAAACTAATCCCACTGTCCCACTCTCTCCCCATAGCCCTGTATCAATCCCAAACTAAACACACTGTCCCAATCTCTCCCCATAGCCCTGTATCAATCCCGAACTAATCCCAGTGTCCCACTCTCTCCCCATAGCCCTGTATCAATCCCCAAACTAATCCCACTGCACCACTCTCTCTCCATAGCCCTGTATAAATCGCCAAACTAATCCCACTGTCCCACTCTCTCCCCATAGCCCTGTATCAATCCCCAAACTAATCCCACTGTCCCACTCTCTCCCCATAGCCCTGTATCAATCCCCAAACTAATCCCACTGTACCACGCTCTCCCAATAGCCCTGTATCAATCCCCAAACTAATCCCACTGTACCGCTCTCTCCCCATAGCCCTGTATCAATCCCCAAACTAATCCCACTGCCCCACTCTCTCCCCATAACCCTGTATCAATCCCCAAACTAATCCCACTGTCCCACGCTCTCCCAATAGCCCTGTATCAATCCCCAAACTAATCCCACTGTCCCGCTCTCTCCTCATAGCCCAGTATCAATCCCCAAACTAATCCCACTGTCCCGCTCTCTCCCCATAGCCCTGTATCAATCCCCAAACTAATCCCACTGCCCCACTCTCTCCCCATAACCCTGTATCAATCCCCAAACTAATCGCACTGCCCCGCTCTCTCCACATAGACCTGTATCAATCCCCAAACTAATCCCACTGCCCCGCTCTCTCCCCATAGCCCTGTATCAATTCCCAAACTAATCCCACTGTCCCACACTCTCCCCATAGCACTGTATCAATCCCCAAATTAATCCCAGTGTCCCGTTCTCTCCCCATAGCACTGTATCAATCCCCAAACTAATCCCACTGCCCCAATCTCTCCCCATAGCCCTGTATCAATTCCCAAACTAATCCCACTGTCCCGCTAACTCCCCATAGACTTGTATCAACCCACAAACAAATCCCAGTGTCCCACTCTCTCCCCATAGCCCTGTTTCAATCCCCAAACTAATCCCACTGTCCCACTCTCTCCCCATAGCCCTGTATCAATCCCCAAACTAATCCCACTTTCCCACTCTCTTCCCATAGCCCTGTATCAATTCCCAAACTAATCCCACTGTCCCACTCACTCCCCATAGCCCTGTATCAATCTCAAACTAATCCCACTGTCCCGCTCTCTCCCCATAGCCCTGTATCAATCACTAAACTAATCCCACTGTCCCACTCTCTCCTCATAGCCTTGTATCAATCCCCAAACTAATCCCACTGCCCCGCTCTCTCCCCATAGCCCTGTATCAATCCCCAAACTAATCCCACTGCCCCGCTCTCTCCCCATAGCCCTGTATCAATCCGCAAACTAATCCCACTGTCCCGCTCTCTCCCCTTAGCCCTGTATCAATCCGCAAACTAATCCCACTGACCTGCTCTCTCCCCATGGCCCTGTATCCATCCCCAAACAAATCCCATTGTCCCGAACTCTCCCAATAACCCTGTATCAATCCCCAAACTAATCCCACTGCCCCACTCCCACCCCATAACCCTGTATCAATCCCCAAACTAATCCCACTGTCCCACTCTCTCCCCATAGCCCAGTATCAATTCCCAAACTAATCCCACTGCCCCACTGTCTCCCCATAGCCCTGTATCAATCCCGAAACTATACCCACTGTCCCACTCTATCCCCATAGACCTGTATTATTCCCCAAACTAATCCCACTGTCCCGCTCGCTCCCCATAGCACTGTATCAATCCGAAACTAAACCCACTGTCCCGCTCTCTCCCCATAGCCCTGTATCAATCCCCAATCTAATCCCACTGTCCCACTCTCTCCCCATAACCCTGTATCAATCCCCAAATTAATCCCACTGTCCCGCTCTCTCCCCATAGCCCTGTATCAATCCCCAAACTAATCCCACTGTCCCACTCTCTCCCCATAGCCCTGTATCAATCCCCAATCTAATCCCACTGTCCCACTCTCTCCCCATAGCCCTGTATCAATCCCCAAATTAATCCCACTGTCCCACTCTCTCCCCATAGCCCTGTATCAATCTCCAAACTAATCCCACTGTCCAACTCTCTCCCCATAGCCCTGTATCAATCCCCAAACTAATCCCACTGTCCCGCTCACTCCCCATAGCCCTGTTTCAATTCCCAAACTAATCCCACTGTCCCACTCTCTCCACATAGCCCTGTATAAATCCCCAAACTAATCGCAGAGTCCCACTCTCTCCCCATAGCCCTGTATCAATCCGCAAACTAATCCCACTTTCCCACTCTCTCCCCATAGCCCTGTATCAATTCCCAAACTAATCCCACTGTCCCGCTCTCTCCCCATAGCCCTGTATCAATCTCAAACTAATCCCACTGTCCCGCTCTCTCCCCATAGCCCTGTATCAAACACCAAACTAATCCCACTACCCCGCTCTCTCCCCATAGCCCTGTATCAATCCCCAAACTAATCCCACTGTCCCACTCTCTCCCCATAGCCTTGTATCAATCCCCAAACTAATCCCAATGCCCCGCTCTCTCCCCATAGCACTGTATCAATCCCCAAACTAAACCCACTGCCCCGCTCTCGCCCCATAGCCCTGTATCAATCCGCAAACTAATCCCACTGACCCGCTCTCTCCCCATGGCCCTGTATCCATCCTCAAACAAATCCCATTGTCCCGAACTCTCCCAATAACCCTGTATCAATCCCCAAACAAATCCCACTGCCCCACTCTCTCCCCGTAACCCTGTATCAATCCCCAAACTAATCCCACTGTCCCACTCTCTCCCCATAGCCCTGTAGCAATCCCCAAACTATTCCCACTGCCCCGCTGTCTCCCCATAGCCTTGTATCAATCCCCAAACTAATCCCACTGTCCCACTCACTCCCCATAGCCCTGTATCAATCCCCAAACTAATCCCACTGCCCCGCTGTCTCCCCATAGCCCTGTATCAATCCCCAAACTAATCCCACTGCCCCACTCTCTCCCCATAGCCCTGTATCAATCCCCAAACTAATCCCACTGTCCCACTCTCTCCCCATATCCTTGTATCAATCCCCAAACTAATCCCACTGCCCCGCTCTCTCCACATAGAACTGTATCAATCCCCAAATTAATCCCACTGTCCCGCTCTCTCTCCATAGCCCTGTATCTATCCCCAAACTAATCCCACTGCCCCACTCTCTCCCCATAACCCTGTATCAAGCCCCAAACTAATCCCACTGTTCCACTCTCTCCCCATAGCCCTGCATCAATCCCAAAAGCAATCCCACAGTCCCGCTTTCTCCCCATAGCCCTGTATCAATCCCCAAACTAATCACAGTGTCCCACTCTCTCCCCATAGCCCTGTATCAATCCCCAAACTAATCACAGTGTCCCACTCTCTCCCCATAGCCCTGTATAAATCCCCAAACTAATCGCAGAGTCCCACTCTCTCCCCATAGCCCTGTATCAATCCCCAAACTAATCCCACTGTCCCACTATCTCCCCATAGCCCTGTATCAATTCCCAAACTAATCCCACTGCCCCACTCTCTCCACATAGCCCTGTATCAATCCCCAAACTAATCCCACTGTCCCACTCTCTCCCCATAGCCCTGTATCAATCCCCAACTAATCCCACTGCCCCACTCTCTCCCCATAGCCCTGTATCAATCCCAAAACTAATCCCACTGCCCCGCTCTCTCCCCATAGCCCTGTATCAATCCCCAAACTAATCCCAGTGTCCCGCTCTCTCCCCACAGTCCTGTATCAAACCCCAAACTAATCACACTGTCCCACTCTCTCCCCACACCCCTGTATCAATCCCCATACTAATCACACTGTCCCGCTCTCTCCCCATAGCCCTGTATCAATCCCCAAACTAATCCCGCTCTCTCCCCATAGCCCAGTATCAATCCCCAAACTAATAACACTGCCCCACTCTCTCCCCATAGCCCTGTATCAATCCTCAAAATAATCCCACTGTCCCACTCTCTCCACATAGCCCTGTATAAATCCCCAAACTAATCGCAGAGTCCCACTCTCTCCCCATAGCCCTGTATCAATCCACAAACTAATCCCACTGTCCCACTCTCTCCCCATAGCCCTGTATCAATTCCCAAACTAATCCCACTGCCCCACTCTCTCCCCATAGCCCTGTATCAATCCCAAAACTAATCCCACTGTCCCACTCTCTCCCCATAGCCCTGTTTCAAACCCCAAACTAATCCCACTGTCCCACTCTCTCCACATAGCCCTGTATCAATCCTCAAAATAATCCCACTGTCCCACTCTCTCCACATAGCCCTGTATAAATCCCCAAACTAATCCCACTGCCCCGCACTCTCCCCATAGCCCTGTATCAATCCCCAAACTAATCCCACTGTCCCGCTCTCTCCCCATAGCCCTGTATCAATCCCAAACTAATCCCACTGTCCCACTCTCTCCCCATAGCCCTGTATCAATCCCCAACTAATCCCACAGCCCCACTCTCTCCCCATAGCCCTGTATCAATCCCAAAACTAATCCCACTGTCCCACTCTCTCCCCATAGCCCTGTATCAATCCCCAAACTAATCCCAGTGTCCCGCTCTCTCCCCATAGCCCTGTATCAAACCCCAAACTAATCACACTGTCCCACTCTCTCCCCACACCCCTGTATCAATCCCCATACTAATCACACTGTCCCGCTCTCTCCCCATAGCCCTGTATCAATCCCCAAACTAATCCCGCTCTCTCCCCATAGCCCAGTATCAATCCCCAAACTAATAACACTGCCCCACACTCTCCCCATATCCCTGTATCAATCCCCAAACTAATAACACTGCCCCACTCTCTCCCCATAGCCCTGTATCAATCCCCAAACTAATCCCACTGCCCGGCCCTCTCCCCATAGCCCTGTATCAATCCCCAAACTAATCCCACTGTCCCACTCTCTCCCCATAGCTCGGTATCAATCCCCAAACTAATCCCACTGTCCCACTCTCTCCCCAAAGCCCTGTATCAATCCCCAAACTAATCCCACTGTCCCGCTCTCTCCCCATAGCACTGTATCAATCCCCAAACTAATCCCACTTCCCGGCCCTCGCCCCATAGCCCTGTATCAATCCCCAAACTAATCCCACTGTCACACTCTCTCCCCATAGCCCTGTATCAATCCCCAAACTAATCCCACTGTCCCACTCACTCCCCATAGCCCTGTATAAATCCCCAAACTAATCGCAGAGTCCCACTCTCTCCCCATAGCCCTGTATCAATCCCCAACCTAATCCCACTGTCCCACTCTCTCCCCATAGCCCTGTATCAATTCCCAAACTAATCCCACTGCCCCACTCTCTCCACATAGCCCTGTATCAATCCCCAAACTAATCCCACTGCCCCGCTCTCTCCCCATAGCCCTGTATCAATCCCCAAACTAATCCCACTGTCCCACTCTCTCCCCATAGCCCTGTATCAATCCCCAACTAATCCCACTGCCCCACTCTCTCCCCATAGCCCTGTATCAATCCCAAAACTAATCCCACTGCCCCGCTCTCTCCCCATAGCCCTGTATCAATCCCCAAACTAATCCCAGTGTCCCGCTCTCTCCCCACAGACCTGTATCAAACCCCAAACTAATCACACTGTCCCACTCTCTCCCCACACCCCTGTATCAATCCCCATACTAATCACACTGTCCCGCTCTCTCCCCACACCCCTGTATCAATCCCCATACTAATCACACTGTCCCGCTCTCTCCCCATAGCCCTGTATCAATCCCCATACTAATCCCACTTTCCCGCTCTCTCCCCATAGCCCAGTATCAATCCCCAAACTAATAACACTGCCCCACTCTCTCCCCATATCCCTGTATCAATCCCCAAACTAATAACGCTGCCCCACTCTCTCCCCATAGCCCTGTATCAATCCCCAAACTAATCCCACTGCCCGGCCCTCTCCCCATAGCCCTGTATCAATCCCCAAACTAATCCCACTGCCCCGCTCTCTCCCCATAGCCCTGTATCAATCCCCAAACTAATCCCA
The DNA here is from genome assembly GCA_026770705.1 of Isurus oxyrinchus. Lineage (NCBI taxonomy): Eukaryota > Metazoa > Chordata > Chondrichthyes > Lamniformes > Lamnidae > Isurus > Isurus oxyrinchus. Next base: position 13,096 of record JANJGN010001044.1, on the reverse strand, counting down.
CTGCCCCGCTCTCTCCCCAAAGCCCTGTATCAATCCCCAAACTAATCCCACTGTCCCGCTCTCTCCCCATAGCACTGTATCAATCCCCAAACTAATCCCACTTCCCGGCCCTCTCCCCATAGCCCTGTATCAATTCCAAACTAATCCCACTGTCCCACTCACTCCCCATGGCCCTGTATCAATCCCAAACTAATCCCACTGCCCCGCTCTCTCCCCATGGCCCTGTATGAATCCCAAACTAAAACCACTGTCCCGCTCTCTCCCCATAGCACTGTATCAATCCCCAAACTAATCCCACAGCCCCACTCTATCCCCATAGCCCTGTATCAATCCGCAAATTAATCCCACTGTCCCGCTCGATCCCCATAGCCCTGTATCAATCCCAAAAGCAATCCCACTGTCCCGCTTTCTCCCCATACAACTGTATCAATCCCAAACTAATCCCACTGTCCCACTCTGTCCCCATAGCCCTGCATCAATCCCCAAACTAATCCCACTGTCCCGCTCACTCCCCATAGCCCTGTATCATTTCCCAAACTAATCCCACTGTCCCGCTAACTCCCCACAGACTTGTATCAACCCACAAACAAATCCCACTGTCCCACTCTCTCCCCATAGCCCTGTATCAATCCTCAAAATAATCCCACTGTCCCACTCTCTCCACATAGCCCTGTATAAATCCCCAAACTAATCGCAATGTCCCACTCTCTCCCCATAGCCCTGTATCAATCCCCAAACTAATCCCACTGTCCCACTCTCTCCCCATAGCCCTGTATCAATCCACAAACTAATCCCACTGTCCCACTCTCTCCCCATAGCCCTGTATCAATTCCCAAACTAATCCCACTGCCCCACTCTCTCCCCATAGCCCTGTATCAATCCCAAAACTAATCCCACTGTCCCACTCTCTCCCCATAGCCCTGTATCAATCCCCAAACTAATCCCGCTGTCCCACTCACTCCCCATAGCCCTGTATCAATTCCCAAACTAATCCCACTGTCCCACTCTCTCCACATAGCCCTGTATCAATCCTCAAAATAATCCCACTGTCCCACTCTCTCCACATAGCCCTGTATAAATCCCCAAACTAATCCCACTGCCCCACTCTCTCCCCATAGCCCTGTATCAATCCCAAAACTAATCCCACTGTCCCACTCTCTCCCCATAGCCCTGTATCAATCCCCAACTAATCCCACAGCCCCACCCTCTCCCCATAGCCCTGTATCAATCCCAAAACTAATCCCACTGTCCCACTCTCTCCCCATAGCCCTGTATCAATCCCCAAACTAATCCCAGTGTCCCGCTCTCTCCCCACAGACCTGTATCAAACCCCAAACTAATCCCACTGTCCCACTCTCTCCCCACACCCCTGTATCAATCCCCATACTAATCACACTGTCCCGCTCTCTCCCCATAGCCCTGTATCAATCCCCAAACTAATCCCGCTCTCTCCCCATAGCCCAGTATCAATCCCCAAACTAATAACACTGCCCCACTATCTCCCCATATCCCTGTATCAATCCCCAAACTAATAACACTGCCCCACTCTCTCCCCATAGCCCTGTATCAATCCCCAAACTAATCCCACTGCCCGGCCCTCTCCCCATAGCCCTGTATCAATCCCCAAACTAATCCCACTGTCCCACTCTCTCCCCATAGCTCGGTATCAATCCCCAAACTAATCCCACTGTCCCACTCTCTCCCCAAAGCCCTGTATCAATCCCCAAACTAATCCCACTGTCCCGCTCTCTCCCCATAGCACTGTATCAATCCCCAAACTAATCCCACTTCCCGGCCCTCTCCCCATAGCCCTGTATCAATCCCCAAACTAATCCCACTGTCCCACTCACTCCCCATAGCCCTGTATCAATCCCCAAACTAATCCCACTGCCCCGCTCTCTCCCCATAAACCTGTATCAATACCAAACTAATCCCACTGCCCCGCTCTCTCCCCAGGGCCCTGTATCAATCCCAAACTAAAACCACTGTCCCGCTCTCTCCCCATAGCCCTGTATCAATCCCCAAACTAAAACCACTGTCCCGCTCTCTCCCCATAGCCCTGTATCAATCCCCAAACTAATCCCACTGTCCCACTCTATCCCCATAGCCCTGTATCAATCCGCAAACTAATCCCACTGTCCCGCTCGCTCCCCATAGCCCTGTATCAATCCCAAAACTAATCCCACAGACCCGCGCTGTCCCCATGGCCCTGTATCCATCCCCAAACTAATCCCACTGCCCCGCTGTCTCCGCATAGCCTTGCATCAATCCCCAAACTAATCTCACTGCCCCGCTCTCTCCACATAGACCTGTATCAATCCCCAAAATAATCCCACTGCCCACTCTCTCCCCATAGCCCAGTATCAATCCCCAAACTAATCCCACTGCCCTGCTCTCTACCCATAGCCCTGTATCAATCCCAAACTAATCCCACTGCCCCACTCTCTCCCCATAGCCCTGTATCAATCCCGAATCTATACCCACTGTCCCACTCTCTCCACATAGACCTGTATTATTCCCCAAACTAATCCCACTGTCCCACTCTCTCCCCATAGACCTGTATTATTCCCCAAACTAATCCCACTGCCCCGCTCTCTCCCCATAGCCCCATGTCAAAACTCAAACTTATCCCACTGTCCCATTCTCTATCCATAGCCCTGTATCTATCCCCAAACTAATCCCACTGCCCCACTCTCTCCCCATAGCCCTGTATCAATCCCCAAACTAATCCCACTGTCCCACTCTCTCCCCATAGCCCTGTATCCAGCCCCAAACTAATCCCACTGTCCCACTCTCTCCCCATAGACCTGTATCATTCCTGAAACTGATCCCACTGCCCCACTCTCTCCCCATAACCCTGTATCAATCCCCAAACTAATACCATTGTCCCGCTCTCTCCCCATAGCCCTGTGTCAATCCCCAAACGTATCCCACAGTCCCGCTGTCTACCCAAAGCCCTGTATCAATCCCCAAACTAATCACACTGTCCCACTCTCTCCCCATAGCCCTGTATCAATCCCCAAAATAATCCCACTGTCCGCTGTCTCCCCATGGCCCTGTATCAATCCCCAAACTAATCCCACTGTACCACTCATTCCCCAAAGCTCTGTATCAATCCCCAAACTAATCCCACAGACCGACTCTCTCCTCATAGCCCAGTATCAATCCCCAACCTAATCCCACTGTCCCACTCTCTCCCCATAGACCTGTATTAATCCCCAAACTAATCCCACTATCCCGCTCTCTCCCCATAGCTCTGTATCAATCCCAAACTAATCCCACTGTCCCGCTCTCTCCCCATAGCCCTGTATCAATCCCCAAACTAATCCCACTGTCCCGCTGTCTCCCCATAGCCCTGTATCAATCCCCAAACTAATCCCACTGTCCCACTCATTCCCCATAGCCCTGTATCAATCCCGAAAATAATCACACTGTCCCGCTCTCTCCCCATAGCTCTGTATCAATCCCCAAACTAATCCAACTGCCCCACTCTCTCCCCATAGCCCTGTATCAATCCCCAAACTAATCCCACAGACCCACTCTCTCCCCATAGCCCTGTATCAATCCCCAAACTAATCCCACTGTCCCACTCTCTCCCCATAGCCCTGTCTCAATCCCCAAACTAATCCCACTGCCCCGCTCTCTCTCCATAGCCCTGTATCAATCCCCAAACTAATCCCAGTGTCCCACTCTCTCCCCATAGCCCTGCATCAATCCCCAAACTAATCCCACTGTCCCGCTCACTCCCCATAGCCCTGTATCATTTCCCAAACTAATCCCACTGTCCCGCTAACTCCCCATAGACTTGTATCAACCCACAAACAAATCCCACTGTCCCACTCTCTCCCCATAGCCCTGTATCAATCCTCAAAATAATCCCACTGTCCCACTCTTTCCACATAGCCCTGTATAAATCCCCAAACTAATCGCAGTGTCCCACTCTCTCCCCATAGCCCTGTATCAATCCCCAAACTAATCCCACTGTCCCACTCTCTCCCCATAGCCCTGTATCAATCCACAAACTAATCCCACTGTCCCACTCTCTCCCCATAGCCCTGTATCAATTCCCAAACTAATCCCACTGCCCCACTCTCTCCCCATAGCCCTGTATCAATCCCAAAACTAATCCCACTGTCCCACTCTCTCCCCATAGCCCTGTATCAATCCCCAAACTAATCCCGCTGTCCCACTCACTCCCCATAGCCCTGTATCAATTCCCAAACTAATCCCACTGTCCCACTCTCTCCACATAGCCCTGTATCAATCCTCAAAATAATCCCACTGTCCCAATCTCTCCACATAGCCCTGTATAAATCCCCAAACTAATCCCACTGCCCCACTCTCTCCCCATAGCCCTGTATCAATCCCAAAACTAATCCCACTGTCCCACTCTCTCCCCATAGCCCTGTATCAATCCCCAACTAATCCCACAGCCCCACCCTCTCCCCATAGCCCTGTATCAATCCCAAAACTAATCCCACTGTCCCACTCTCTCCCCATAGCCCTGTATCAATCCCCAAACTAATCCCAGTGTCCCGCTCTCTCCCCACAGACCTGTATCAAACCCCAAACTAATCCCACTGTCCCACTCTCTCCCCACACCCCTGTATCAATCCCCATACTAATCACACTGTCCCGCTCTCTCCCCATAGCCCTGTATCAATCCCCAAACTAATCCCGCTCTCTCCCCATAGCCCAGTATCAATCCCCAAACTAATAACACTGCCCCACTCTCTCCCCATATCCCTGTATCAATCCCCAAACTAATCCCACTGTCCCACTCTCTCCCTATAGCTCAGTATCAATCCCCAAACTAATCCCACTGTCCCACTCTCTCCCCATAGCTCGGTATCAATCCCCAAACTAATCCCACTGTCCCACTCTCTCCCCAAAGCCCTGTATCAATCCCCAAACTAATCCCACTGTCCCGCTCTCTCCCCATAGCACTGTATCAATCCCCAAACTAATCCCACTTCCCGGCCCTCTCCCCATAGCCCTGTATCAATACCCAAACTAATCCCACTGTCACACTCTCTCCCCATAGCCCTGTATCAATCCCCAAACTAATCCCAGTGTCCCGCTCTCTCCCAATAAACCTGTATCAATACCAAACTAATCCCACTGCCCCGCTCTCTCCCCATAGCCCTGTATCAATCCCAAAACTAATCCCGTTGTCCCGCTCTCTCCCCATTGCCCTGTATAAATCCCCAAACTAATCCCATTGCCCCGCTCGCTCCCCATAGCCCTGTATCAATCCCCAAACTAATCCCACAGACCCGCGCTGTCCCCATGGCCCTGTATCCATCCCCAAACTAATCCCACTGCCCCGCTGTCTCCGCATAGCCTTGCATCAATCCCCAAACTAATCTCACTGCCCCGCTCTCTCCACATAGACCTGTATCAATCCCCAAAATAATCCCACTGCCCACTCTCTCCCCATAGCCCAGTATCAATCCCCAAACTAATCCCACTGCCCTGCTCTCTACCCATAGCCCTGTCTCAATCCCAAACTAATCCCACTGCCCCACTCTCTCCCCATAGCCCTGTATCAATCACCAAACTAATCCCACTGTTCAACTCTCTCCCCATAGCCCTGTCTCAATCACCAAACTAATCCCACTGCCCCGCTCTCTCCCCATAGCCCTGTATCAATCCCCAAACTAATCCCACTGTTCAACTCTCTCCCCATAGCCCTGTATCAATCCCCAAACTAATCCCGTTGTCCCGCTCTCTCCCCATAGCCCTGTATCAATCCCAAACTAATCCCACTGTCCCACTCTCTCCCCATAGCCCTGTATCAATCCCAAAACTAATCCCACTGTCCCGCTTTCTCCCCATTCAACTGTATCAATCCCAAACTAATCCCACTGTCCCACTCTGCCCCCATAGCCCTGTATCAATCCCCAAACTAATCCCGTTGTCCCGCTCTCTCCCCATAGCCCTGTATCAATCCCCAAACTAATCCCACTGTCCCGCTCTCTCCTCATAGCCCAGTATCAATCCCCAAACTAATCCCACTGTCCCACTCTCTCCCCATAGCGCTGAATCAATCCCCAAACTAATCCCACTTTCCCGCTCTCTCCCCATAGCCCTGTATCAATCCCCAATCTAATCCCACTGTCCCACTCTCTCCCCATAACCCTGTATCAATCCCCAAACTAATCCTACTGCCCCGCTCTCTCCCCATAGCCCTGTATCAATCCCCAAATTAATCCCACTGTCCCGCTCTCTCCCCATAGCCCTGTATCAATCCCAAAGTAATCCCACAGCCCCGCTCTCTCCCCATAGCCCTGCATCAATCCCCAAACTAATCCCACTGTCCCGCTCACTCCCCATAGCCCTGTATCAATTCCCAAACTCATCCCACTGTCCCGCTAACTCCCCATAGACTTGTATCAACCCACAAACAAATCCCACTGTCCCACTCTCTCCCCATAGCCCTGTATCAATCCTCAAAATAATCCCACTGTCCCACTCTCTCCACATAGCCCTGTATAAATCCCCAAACTAATCGCAGAGTCCCACTCTCTCCCCATAGCCCTGTATCAATCCCCAAACTAATCCCACGGTCCCACTCTCTCCCCATAGCCCTGTATCAATTCCCAAACTAATCCCACTGCCCCACTCTCTCTCCATAGCCCTGTATCAATCCCAAAACTAATCCCACTGTCCCGCTGTCTCCCCATAGCTTTGTATCAATGCCCAAACTACTCCCACTTCCCCACTCTCTCCCCATAGCCCTGTATCAATCCCCAAACTAATCTCACTGACCCGCTCTCTCCCCACAGACCTGTATCAAACCCCATACTAATCCCACTGTCCCACTCTCTCCCCACACCCCTGTATCAATCCCAAACTAATCCCAGTGTCCCGCTCTCTCCCCACAGACCTGTATCAAACCCCAAACTAATCCCACTGTCCCACTCTCTCCCACACCCCTGTATCAATCCACATACTAATCAAACTGTCCCGCTCTCTCCCCATAGCCCTGTATCAATCCCCAAACTAATCCCGCTCTCTCCCCATAGCCCAGTATCAATCCACAAACTAATAACACTGCCCCACTCTCTCCCCATATCCCTGTATCAATCCCCAAACTAATTCCACTGTCCCGCTCTCTCCCCATAGCACTGTAAAAATCCCCAAACTAATCCCACTTCCCGGCCCTCTCCCCATAGCCCTGTATCAATCCCCAAACTAATCCCACTGTCACACTCTCTCCCCAGAGCCCTGTATCAATCCCCAAACTAATCCCACTGTCCCACTCACTCCCCATAGCCCTGTATCAATCCCCAAACTAATCCCACTGCCCCGCTCTCTCCCCATAAACCTGTATCAATACCAAACTAATCCCACTGCCCCGCTCTCTCCCCAGGGCCCTGTATCAATCCCAAACTAAAACCACTGTCCCGCTCTCTCCCCATAGCCCTGTATCAATCCTCAAACTAATCCCACAGCCCCACTCTATCCCCATAGCCCTGTATCAATCCGCAAACTAATCCCACTGTCCCGCTCGCTCCCCATAGCCCTGTATCAATCCCAAAACTAATCCCGTTGTCCCGCTCTCTCCCCATAGCCCTGTATAAATCCCCAAACTAATCCCACTTCCCCGCTCGCTCCCCATAGCCCTGTATCAATCCCCAAACTAATCCCACAGACCCGCGCTCTCCCCATGGGACCTGTATCCATCCCCAAACTAATCCCACTGCCCCGCTGTCTCCGCCTAGCCTTTCATCAATCCCCAAACTAATCTCACTGCCCCGCTCTCTCCACATAGACCTGTATCAATCCCCAAAATAATCCCACTGCGCACTCTCTCCCCATAGCCCAGTATCAATTCCCAAACTAATCCCACTGCCCCACTCTCTCCCCATAGCCCTGTATCAATCCCGAAACTATACCCACTGTCCCACTCTCTCCACATAGACCTGTATTATTCCCCAAACTAATCCCACTGTCCCACTCCTCTCCCCATAGCCCTGTATCAATCCCCAAACTAATCCCACTGCCCCGCTCTCTCCCCATAGCCCCATGTCAAAACCCAAACTTATCCCACTGACCCAGCTCTCTCCCCATAGCCCTGTATCAATCCCAAACTAAACCAACTGTCCCACTCTCTCCCCATAGCCCTGTATCAATCCCCAAACTAATCCCACAGTCCCGCTCTCTCCCCATAGCCCTGTGTCTATCCCCAAACTAATCCCACTGTCCCGCTGTCTACTCAAATCCCTGTGTCAATTCCCAAACTAATCACACTGTCCCACTCTCTCCCCAAAGTCCTGTATCAATCCCGAAAATAATCACACTGTCCGCTCTCTCCCCATAGCCCTGTATCAATCCCCAAACTAATCCTACTGCCCCACTCTCTCCCCCATAGCCCTGTATCAATCCCCAAATTAATCCTACTGTCCCGCACTCTCCCCATAGCTCTGTATCAATCCCCAAACTAATCCCACAGACCCACTCTCTCCCCATAGCCCTGTATCAATCCCCAAACTAATCCCACTGTCCCACTCTCTCCCCATAGGTGAGGGGTGAGGGTGAGGGGTGTGTGTCAGGGTGAGGGGTGAGGGTGAGGGGTGAGGGTGAGGGGTTGTGTCAGGGTGAGGGGTGAGGGTGAGGGGTGTGTCAGGGTGAGGGGGTGAGGGTGAGGGGTGAGGGTGAGGGGGTGAGGGTGAGGGGTGTGTCAGGGTGAGGGGTGTGTCAGGGTGAGGGGTTAGGGTGAGGGGTGAGGGTGAGGGGTGAGGGTGAGGGGTGTGTCAGGGTGAGCGGTGAGGGTGAGGGGTGAGGGGTGAGGGGTGAGGGTGAGGGGTGTGTCAGGGTGAGGGGTGAGGGTGAGGGTGAGGTGTGAGGGTGAGGGGTGAGGGTGAGGGGGGTGTGTCAGGGTGAGGGGTGAGGGTGAGGGGGTGTGTCAGGGTGAGGGGTGTGTCAGGGTGAGGGGTGAGGGTGAGGGGTGTGTCAGGGTGAGGGGTGAGGGTGAGGGGTGAGGGTGAGGGGTGAGGGTGAGGGGTGAGGGTGAGGGGTGTGTCAGGGTGAGGGGTGAGGGTGAGGGGTGTGTCAGGGTGAGGGGTGTGTCAGGGTGAGGGGTGAGGGTGAGGAGTGAGGGTGAGGGGGTGGTGTCAGGGTGAGGGGTGTGTCAGGGTGAGGGGTGAGGGTGAGGAGTGAGGGTGAGGGGTCAGGGTGAGGGGTGTGTCAGGGTGAGGGGTGAGGGTGAGGGGGTGTGTCAGGGTGAGGGGTGAGGGTGAGGGGGTGTGTCAGGGTGAGGGGTGAGGGTGAGGGGTGAGGGGTGAGGGGGTGAGGGTGAGGGGGTGTGTCAGGGTGAGGGGTGTGTCAGGGTGAGGGTGTGAGGGTGAGGAGTGAGGGTGAGGGGTCAGGGTGAGGGGTGTGTCAGGGTGAGGGGTGAGGGGTGAGGGGTGTGTCAGGGTGAGGGGTGAGGGTGAGGGGGTGAGGGTGAGGAGTGTGTCAGGGTGAGGGGTGTGTCAGGGTGAGGGGGTGAGGGTGAGGGGTGTGTCAGTGTGAGGGGTGAGGGTGAGGGGTGTGTCAGGGTGCGGGGGTGTGTCAGGGTGAGGGGTGAGGGTGAGGGGTGTGTCAGGGTGAGGGGGTGTGTCAGGGTGAGGAGTGAGGGTGAGGGGTCAGGGTGAGGGGTGAGGGTGAGGGGTGTGTCAGGGTGAGGGGTGTGTCAGGGTGAGGGGTGTGTCAGGGTGAGGGGGTGTGTCAGGGTGAGGGGTGAGGGTGAGGGGTGTGTCAGGGTGAGGGGTGTGTCAGGGTGAGGGGTGTGTCAGGGTGAGGGGTGTGTCAGGGTGAGGGGTGAGGGTGAGGGTGTGGTGTGTCAGGGTGAGGGGGTGTGTCAGGGTGAGGGGTGTGTCAGGGTGAGGGGTGAGGGTGAGGGGTGTGTCAGGGTGAGGGGTGTGTCAGGGTGAGGGGTGAGGGTGAGGGGGTGTGTCAGGGTGAGGGGTGAGGGTGAGGGGTGTGTCAGGGTGAGGGGGTGAGGGTGAGGGGTGAGGGTGAGGGGTGAGGGTGAGGGGTGTGTCAGGGTGAGGGGTGAGGGTGAGGGGGTGAGGGTGAGGGGTGTGTCAGGGTGAGGGGTGTGTCAGGGTGAGGGGTGAGGGTGAGGGGTGTGTCAGGGTGAGGGGTGAGGGTGAGGGGTGTGTCAGGGTGAGGTGTGAGGGTGAGGGGTGTGGGTGAGGGGTGTGTCAGGTGTGAGGTGGGTGTCAGGGTGAGGGGTGAGGGTGAGGGGGTGTGTCAGGGTGAGGGGGTGAGGGTGAGGGGTGAGGGTGAGGGGTGAGGGTGAGGTGTGTGTCAGGGTGAGGGGAGTGTCAGGGTGAGGGGTGAGGGTGAGGGGTGAGGGTGAGGGGGAGTGTCAGGGTGAGGGGTGTGTCAGGGTGAGGGGTGAGGGTGAGGGGGTGTGTCAGGGTGAGGGGTGTGTCAGGGTGAGGGGTGAGGGTGAGGGGTGTGTCAGGGTGAGGGGTGAGGGTGAGGGGTGTGTCAGGGTGAGGGTGTGTCAGGGTGAGGGGGTGAGCGTGAGGGGGTGTGTCAGGGTGAGGGGTGTGTCAGGGTGAGGGGTGTGTCAGGGTGAGGGGGTGAGGGTGAGGGGTGTGTCAGGGTGAGGGGTGTGTCAGGGTGAGGGGGTGAGGGTGAGGGGTGTGTCAGGGTGAGGGGTGAGGGTGAGGGGTGAGTGTGAGGGGTGTGTCAGGGTGAGGGGTGAGGGGTGAGGGGTGTGTGTCAGGGTGAGGGGGTGTGTCAGGGTGAGGGGTGTGTCAGGGTGAGGGGGTGTGTCAGGGTGAGGGGTGTGTCAGGGTGAGGGGTGTGTCAGGGTGAGGGGTGAGGGTGAGGGGGTGAGGGTGAGGGGTGTGTCAGGGTGAGGGGTGAGGGTGAGGGGGTGTGTCAGGGTGAGGGGTGTGTCAGGGTGAGGGGGTGTGTCAGGGTGAGGGGTGTGTCAGGGTGAGGGGGTGAGGGTGAGGGGTGTGTCAGGGTGAGGGGTGAGGGTGAGGGGGTGTGTCAGGGTGAGGGGTGAGGGTGAGGGGTGAGGGTGAGGGGTGTGTCAGGGTGAGGGGTGTGTCAGGGTGAGGGGTGTGTGAGGGTGAGGGGTGAGGGTGAGGGGTGTGTCAGGGTGAGGGGTGAGGGGTGAGGGGTGAGGGTGAGGGGTGAGGGTGAGGGGTGAGGGTGAGGGGGTGAGGGTGAGGGGTGTGTCAGGGTGAGGGGTGAGGGTGAGGGGTGTGTCAGGGTGAGGGGGTGTGTCAGGGTGAGGGGTGAGGGTGAGGGGTGAGGGTGAGGTGTGTGTCAGGGTGAGGGGTGAGGGTGAGGGGTGTGTCAGGGTGAGGGGGTTGTGTCAGGGTGAGGGGTGTGTCAGGGTGAGGGGTGAGGGTGAGGGGTGTTGTCAGGGTGAGGGGTGAGGGTGAGGGGTGTGTCAGGGTGAGGGGTGTGTGAGGGTGAGGGGTGTGTCAGGGTGAGGGGTGAGGGTGAGGGGGTGTGTCAGGGTGAGGGGTGAGGGTGAGGGGTGAGGGTGAGGGGTGTGTCAGGGTGAGGGGTGAGGGTGAGGGGTGTGTGTCAGGGTGAGGGGTGTGTCAGGGTGAGGAGTGAGGGTGAGGGGTCAGGGTGAGGGGGTGTGTCAGGGTGAGGGGGTGAGGGTGAGGGGTGTGTCAGGGTGAGGGGTGAGGGTGAGGGGTGTGTCAGGGTGAGGGGTGAGGGTGAGGGGTGTGTCAGGATGAGGGGTGAGGGTGAGGGGTGAGGGTGAGGGGTGTGTCAGGGTGAGGGGTGAGGGTGAGGGGTGTGTCAGGGTGAGGGGTGTGTCAGGGTGAGGGGTGAGGGTGAGGGTGGTGTGTCAGGGTGAGGGGTGTGTCAGGGTGAGGGTGAGGGGTGAGGGTGAGGGTGAGGGTGAGGGGGTGTGTCAGGGTGAGGGGTGAGGGTGAGGGGTGTGTCAGGGTGAAGGGTGAGGGTGAGGGGGTGTGTCAGGGTGAGGGGTGAGGGTGAGGGGGTGAGGGTGAGGGGTGAGGGTGAGGGGTGTGTCAGGGTGAGGGGTGATGGTGAGGGGTGTGTCAGGGTGAGGGGTGAGGGTGAGGGGTGTGTCAGGGTGAGGGGTGAGGGGTGAGGGTGAGGGGGTGAGGGTGAGGGGGTGTGTCAGGGTGAGGGTGAGGGTGAGGGGTGAGGGTGAGGGGTGTGTCAGGGTGAGGGGTGAGGGTGAGGGGGTGAGGGTGAGGGGGTGTGTCAGGGTGAGGGTTGAGGGTGAGGGGTGTGGTCAGGGTGAGGGGGTGTGTCAGGGTGAGGGGTGAGGGTGAGGGGTGAGGGTGAGGGGTGTGTCAGGGTGAGGGGTGTGTCAGGGTGAGGGGTGAGGGTGAGGGGTGTGTCAGGGTGAGGGTGTGAGGGTGGGGGGTAATGGTGAGGGGTGTGTCAGGGGTGAGGGGGTGTGTCAGGGTGAGGGGTGAGGGTGAGGGGTGAGGGTGAGGGGTGTGTCAGGGTGAGGGGTGAGGGTGAGGGGGTGAGGGTGAGGGGTGAGGGTGAGGGGTGTGTCAGGGTGAGGGGTGAGGGTGAGGGGGTGTGTCAGGGTGAGGGGGTGTGTCAGGGTGAGGGGTGAGGGTGAGGGGTGTGTCAGGGTGAGGGGTGTGTCAGGGTGAGGGGTGAGGGTGAGGGGGTGTGTCAGGGTGAGGGGTGAGGGGTGAGTGTGAGGGGGTGTGTCAGGGTGAGGGGTGAGGTTGAGGGGTGAGGGTGAGGGGTGAGGGTGTGAGGGGTGTGTCAGGGTGAGGGGTGAGGGTGAGTGGTGGGTCAGGGTGAGGGGGTGAGGGTGAGGGGTGTGTCAGGGTGAGGGGGTTGTGTCAGGGGTGAGGGGTGAGGGTGAGGGGTGAGGGTGAGGGGTTGTGTCAGGGTGAGGGATGAGGGTGAGGGGTGTGTCAGGGTGAGGGGTGTGTCAGGGTGAGGGGTGGGTCAGGGTGAGGGGTGAGGGTGAGGGGTGTGTCAGGGTGAGGGGTGAGGGTGAGGGGTGAGGGTGAGGGGGTGTGTCAGGGTGAGGGGTGTGTCAGGGTGAGGGGTGAGGGTGAGGGGTGTGTCAGGGTGAGGGGTGAGGGTGAGCGGTGTGTCAGGGGTGAGGGGTGTTTCAGGGTGA
>JANJGN010001043.1:190000-205816 GCA_026770705.1 Isurus oxyrinchus | reverse complement strand
CCCTCCCCCTCCCCTCGCTCTCCCCCTCCCTTCCCCCTCCCTCTCCCCCTCGCTCTCCCCCTCCCCCTCCCCCTCTCCCCTCCTTCTCCCCCACCGTCTCCCCCCTCCCTCTCCTTCACCCCCCCTCCTCCCTCCCCCTCCCTCTCCCTCTCACCCTCCTCCTCCCCCTCCCTCTCCCTCTCCCTCTCCCCCTTCTCCTCCCCCTCCCTCTCCCTCTCACCCTCCTCCTCCCCCTCCCTCTCCCTCTCCCCCTCCCCCACCATTTCCCCCTCCCCCTCCCCCTCGCTCTCCCGCTCCCTCTCACTCTCCCCCTTACTCTCCATCTCACTCTCCCTCTCAAACACCCCCTTCCTCTCCCCCTCCCTCACCCTCTCCCTCTCACTCTTGCTCTCCCTCACCCTCCCTCCCCTCCCTCTCCTTCTCCCTCTCCCCCTCCCTCACCCTGTCCACCTCCCCCTCCCTCTCAAACACCCTCTCCCTCTCACCCTCCCTCTCCCCCTCCCTCTCCCCTCCTCCCCCTCCCTCTCCCTCTCACCCTCCCCTCTCCTCTCCCTCTCCCTCTCCCCCTCCTCCTCCCCCTCCCTCTCACTCTCCCTCTCACCCTCCCTCTCCCTCTCCCCCTTCCCCTCCCCCTCCCCCTCAACCTCCCCTCCCTCTGCCCCTCCCACTGCCTCTCCCTCCCCCTCCCCCTCCCTCTCCCCTCCATCTCCTTTTCCCCCTCCCTCTCCCTCTCACCCTCCCTCTCCCTCTCCCCTCCATCTCCTTCTCCCCATCCCTCTCCCTCTACCCCTCCCTCTCCCCATCACCTCCCAATCCCCCTCACCCTCCCCTTCCCTGCCCCTCCCCATCACTCTCCCTCTCCCTCTCCCTCTCCCCCTCCACCTCCCTCTCCCCCTCCTTCTCCCCCTCCCTCTCCCCCTCCCTCTCCCCCCTCACTCTCCTCCTGCCCCTCCCCCTGTCCCTCCTTTTCCCCTCCTCCTCCATCTCCCTCTCCCCCTCCCTCTCCTCCTCCCCCTCCCTCTCCCTCTCCACCTCCCTATCCCTCTCCACCTCCCTCTCCCCCTCTCCCTCCATCTCCCCTCCCCCTCCCTCTCCCCCTCCCCCCTCCCACACCCTTCCCTCACCCCCTCCCTCCCCCCTCCCCCTCTTCTCATTTTCCCTTTGCTAATCCCCCTCTCCCTCCTTTTCCCCCTCCCCCTCCATCTCCCCTCTCCCCCTCCCTCTCCCTTTCCCCCACCCTCTCCCTCTCCCTCTCGCTCTCTCTCTCCCCTCTCCCTCTCCCTCTCCCTCTCCCACTCCCTCTCCTCCTCCCCCTCCCTCTCCCTCTCCCTCTCCCCACTCCCTCTCCCCCTCCCTCTCACCCTCCCCCTCCCTCGCCCTCCTCCCCCTCCCTCTCCCTCTCCCCCTCCCTCTCCCTCTCCCCCTCCCTCCCTCTCCCACTCCCCTCTCCCCCTCCCTCTCACCCTCCCCCTCCCTCGCCCTCTCCCCCCTCCCTCTCACCCTCCTCCTCCCCTCCCTCTCCCTCTCCCCCTCCCCCTCCCCCTCCCCCTCCCCCTCCCCTCCCTTCCCTTCCCACTCCCTCTCCCCCTCCCCTCCCCTCCCCCTCCCCCTCACTCTCCCCTTCCCTCTCCCCTCCACCTCCCTCTCCCCCTCTATCTCCCCCTCACCCTCTCCCTCCTTCTCTCCCTCCCCCTCCCTCTCTCTCTCCCCCTCCCTACCTAACGCTCTCCCCTTCCCTCTCCCTCTCCTCCTCCCCCTCCCTCTCCCTTTCCCCCTCCCTCTCCCTCTCACCCTCCCTCTCGCTCTCCCCCTCCCTGTCCCTCTCCCACTCCCTCTCCACTCCCTCTCCCTCTCCCTCTCCCTCTCACCCTCCCTCTCCCTCTCCCTCTCCCCCTCCCCTTCCCTCTCCCTCTCCCCCTCCCTCCCTCTCCCTCTCCCCCTCCCTCTCCCTCTCCCCCTCCCTCTCCCTCTCACCCTCCCTTTCCCTCTCCCCCTCCCGCTACCCCTCTCCCTTCCCCTACCCACCCTCTCCCTCTTTCCTTCCCTCTCCCCATCCCCCTCCCCTCACTCTCACCCTCCCCCTCCCTCTCCGCCTTCCCCTCCCCTCCCCTCCCACTTCCCCTCCCCCTCCCCCTCCCCCTCCCTCTCCCCTTCCCTCTGCCCCTCCCACTCCCGCCGTCGCCCTCTCCACCTCCCACTCCACCTCCCTCTCCCCCTCCCTCACCGCCTCCCTCTCCCCATCCCTCTGCCCCCCCCACTCCCTCCCTCTCCCTCTCCCTCTCCGTCTCCCACTCACTCTCCCTCTCCACCTCCCTATCCCCCTCCCCCTCCCGCTCCACCTTCCTCTCCCCCTCCCTCTCCGTCTCCCACTCACTCTCACCCTCCTCCTCCCCTCCCTCTCCCTCTCCACCTCCCTATCCCTCTCCCCCTCCCTCCCTCTCCCTCTCCTCTCACCCTCCTCCTCCCCTCCCTCTCCCTCTCCACCTCCCTCTCCCCCTCTCCCTCCATCTCCCCTCCCCCTCTCTCTCCCCCTCCCCCTCCCACATCCCTCCCTCCCCCCTCCCCTCTTCTCATTTTCCCTTTGCTAATCCCCCTCTCCCTCCTTTTCCCCCTCCCCCTCCCTCTCCTCCTCCCCCTCCCCTCTCCCTTTCCCCCACCCTCTCCCTCTCCCTCTCGCTCTCGCCCCCTCCCTGTCCCTCTCCCACTCCCTCTCCCTCTCCCTCTCCCTCTCCCTCTCACCCTCCCTCTCCCTCTCCCTCTCCCCCTCCCCTTCCCTATCCCTCTCCCCCTCCCTCTCCCTCTCACCCTCCCTCCCCTCCCTCTCACCCTCCCTTTCCCTCTCCCCCTCCCGCTACCCCTCTCCCGTCCCCTACCCACCCTCTCCCTCTTTCCTTCCCTCGCCCCATCCCCCTCCCCTCCCTCTCACCCTCCCCCTCCCTCTCCCCCTTCCCCTCCCCTCCCCTCCCGCTTCCCCTCCCCCTCCCTCTCCCCTTCCCTCTGCCCCTCCCACTCCCGCCGCCGCCCCCCTCCAGCTCCCACTCCACCTCCCTCTCCCCCTCCCTCACCGCCTCCCTCTCCCCATCCCTCTGCCCCTCCCACTCCCTCCCTCTCCCTCTCCGTCTCCCACTCACTCTCCCTCTCCACCTCCCTATCCCCCTCCCCTTCCTGCTCCCCCTCCCCCTCCCCCTCGCGCTCCACCTTCCTCTCCCCCTCCCTCTCCCCCTCTCCCCTCCTTCTCCCCTCCCCCTCCCTCTCCCCCTCCACCTCCCTCTC
This sequence comes from Isurus oxyrinchus, assembly GCA_026770705.1. Lineage (NCBI taxonomy): Eukaryota > Metazoa > Chordata > Chondrichthyes > Lamniformes > Lamnidae > Isurus > Isurus oxyrinchus. Next base: position 202,543 of record JANJGN010001043.1, on the reverse strand, counting down.
CCCCTCCCTCACCGCCTCCCTCTCCCCATCCCTCTGCCCCTCCCACTCCCTCCCTCTCCCTCTCCCTCTCCGTCTCCCACTCACTCTCCCTCTCCACCTCCCTATCCCCCTCCCCCTCCCGCTCCACCTTCCTCTCCCCCTCCCTCTCCCCCTCTCCCTCCTTCTCCCCTCCCCCTCCCTCTCCCCCTCCCCCTCCCACACCCCTGCCTCACCCCCTCACTCCCCCCCCTCCCTCTCCCCCTCCCCTCTTCTCATTTTCCCTTTGCTAATTTTTTATGTTTTTCCCAGATCTGAACAATATTTATTTTGGGACACCTCCCTCCGGGAGTTCCGATGATTTGGACTTCAGACACCACAACTATGAGGAACTGAGACGGGTAAGGACTGAATCCCTCGTCTGGGATCACTGTCTGGGATCACTGTCTGGGGTCACTGTCTGGGGCCACTGTCTGGGATCACTGTCTGGGACCACTGTGTGGGGTCACTGTCTGGGATCACTGGCTGGGATCACTGTCTGGGACCACTGTGTGGGATCACTGGGGTCACTGTCTGGGATCACTGTCTGGGACCACTGTCTGGTGTCACTGTCTGGGATCACTGTCTGGGGTGACTGTCTGGGGTGACTGGGATCACTGTCTGTGACCACTGTGTGGGATCACTGTCTGGGATCACTGGGATCACTGTCTGGGGCCACTGTCTGGGATCACTGTCTGTGACCACTGTCTGGGATCACTGTCTGGGATCACTGGGGTTACTGTCTGGGGTTACTGTCTGGGGTCACTGTCTGGGGTCACTGTCTGGGATCACTGTCTGGGACCACTGTGTGGGATCACTGTCTGGGACCACTGTGTGGGATCACTGGGATCACTGTCTGTGTTCACTGTCTGGGATCACTGTCTGGGATCACTGTGTGGGGTCACTGTCTGGGATCACTGTTGGGGCTCACTGTCTGGGGTGACTGGGATCACTGTCTGGGGTGACTGTCTGGGGTGACTGTCTGGGATCACTGTCTGGGACCACTGTGTGGGATCACTGTCTGGGACCACTGTCTGGAGTCACTTTCTGGGATTACTGTGTGGGACTACTGTGTGCGATCACTGTCTGGGACCACTGTGTGGGATCACTGGGGTCACTGTCTGGGATCTCTGTCTGGAATCACTGTCTGGGATTACTGTCTAGGATCACTGTCTGGGGTCACTTCTGGGATCACTGTCTTGGATCACTGCCTGGGACCACTGTGTGGGATCACTGTCTGGTGTCACTGTCTGGGATCACTGTCTGGGACCACTGTGTGGGATCACTGTCTGGGACCACTGTGTGGGATCACTGGGGTCACTGGGGTGACTGTCTGGGATCACTGTCTGGGACCACTGTATGGGATCACTGTCTGGGATCACTAGGATCACTGTCTGGGACCACTGTCTGGGATCACTGTCTGTGATCACTGTCTGGGACCACTGTGTGGGATCACTGTCTGGGATCACTGGGATCACTGGGGTCACTGTCTGGGGTCACTGTCTGGGGTCACTGTGTGGGATCACTGTCTGGGACCACTGTGTGGGATCACTGTCTGGTATCACTGTGTGGGATCACTGGGGTCTGTCTGTATTCACTGTCTGGGATCACTGTCTGGGATCACTGTGTGGGGGCACTGTCTGGGATCACTGTTAGGGCTCACTGTCTGGGGTCACTGTCTGGGGTGACTGTCTGGGGTGACTGTCTGGGATCACTGTCTGGGACCACTGTGTGGGATCACTGTCTGGGATCACTGGGATCACTGTCTGGGACCACTGTCTGGAGTCACTGTCTGGGATCACTGTCTGGGATCATTGTCTGGGACCACTGTGTGGGATCACTGGGGTCACTGTCTGGGGTCACTGTCTGGGATCACTGTCTGGGGCCATTGTCTGGGATCACTGTCTGGGACGACTGTCTGGGGTTACGGTCTGGGATCACTGTGTGGGATCACTGTCTGGGACCACTATCTAGGGTCACTGTCTGGGGTGACTGTCTGGGATCACTGTCTGGGACCACTGTGTGGGATCACTGGGGTCACTGGGATCACTGTCTGGAATCACTGTCTGGGATTACTGTCTGGGATCACTGTCTGGGGTCACTTCTGGGATCACTGTGTGGGATCACTGTCTGGGACCACTGTCTGGGATCACAGTCTGGGATCACTGTCTGGGACCACTGTGTGGGGTCACTGTCTGGGATCAATGTCTGGGATCACAGTGTGGGGTCACTGTCTGGGATCACTGTCTGTGGTCACTGTCTGTGATCACTGTCTGGGGTCACAGTCTGGGATAACTGTCTGAGAACACTGTCTGGGATCACTGTCTGTAACCACTGTGTGAGATTACTGGGGTCACTGTCTGGGGTCACTGTCTGGGATCACTGTCTGAGAACACTGTCTGGAATCACTGTCTGTGAACACTGTGTGAGATCACTGGGGTCACTGTCTGGGGTCACTGTCTGTGGTCACTGTCTGGGATCACTGTCTGATTTCATTATCTGGGGTCACTGTCTGGGATCACTGTCTGGGGCCATTGTCTGGGGTCACTGTCTGGGATCACTGTCTGGGACCACTGTCTGGCATCACTGTCTGAGATCACTGTCTGAGATCACTGTCTGGAATCACTGCCTAGGATCACTGTCTGGGGTCACTGTCTGGGATCACTGTCTGAGAACACTGTTTGGGATCACTGTCTGGGACCACTGTCTGGGACCACTGTCTGGGATCACTGTTTGGGATCACTGGGAGCACTGTTTGGGATCACTGGGTCACTGTCTGGGGTTACTATCTGGAATAACTGTCTGAGATCACTGTATGGGATCACTGTCTGGGGTCACTGTCTGGGATAACTGGGATCACTGTCTGGGATCACTGTCTGGGATCACTGTCTGGGACCACTTTGAGGGATCACTGTCTGAGACCACTGTCTGAGACCAATGTCTGGGACCACTGTCTGTGACCTTGTCTGGGACCACTGTGTGGGACCACTGTCTGGGACCACTATCTAGGGTCACTATCTGGGGTCACTGTCTGGGGTGACTGTCTGGGATCACTGTCTGGGACCACTGTGTGGGATCACTGGGGTCACTGTCTGGGATCACTGTCTGGAATCACTGTCTGGGATTACTGTCTGGGATCACTGTCTGGGGTCACTTCTGGAATCACTGTGTGGGATCACTGTCTGGGACCACTGTCTGGGGTCACTTCTGGAATCACTGTCTGGGGTCACTGTCTGGGATCACTGTCTGGAGCCATTGTCTGGGATCACTGTCTGGGATCACTGTCTGGGATCACTGTCTGTAACCACTGTGTGAGATTACTGGGGTCACTGTCTGGGGTCACTGTCTGGGATCACTGTCTGAGAACACTGTCTGGAATCACTGTCTGTGATCACTGTGTGAGATCACTGGGGTCACTGTCTGGGGTCACTGTCTGTGGTCACTGTCTGGGATCACTGTCTGGTTTCATTATCTGGGGTCACTGTCTGGGATCACTGTCTGGGGCCATTGTCTGGGGTCACTGTCTGGGATCACTGTCTGGGACCACTGTCTGGCATCACTGTCTGAGATCACTGTCTGAGATCACTGTCTGGAATCACTGCCTAGGATCACTGTCTGGGGTCACTGTCTGGGATCACTGTCTGAGAACACTGTCTGGGATCACTGTTTGGGATCACTGTCTGGGAGCACTGTTTGGGATCACTGGGTCACTGTCTGGGGTTACTATCTGGAATAACTGTCTGAGATCACTGTATGGGATCACTGTCTGGGGTCACTGTCTGGGATAACTGGGATCACTGTCTGGGATCACTGTCTGGGACCACTTTGAGGGATCACTGTCTGAGACCACTGTCTGAGACCAATGTCTGGGACCACTGTCTGTGACCTTGTCTGGGACCACTGTGTGGGACCACTGTGTGGGACCACTGTCTGGGATCACTGTTTGGGATCACTGTCTGGGAGCACTGTTTGGGATCACCGGGATCACTGTCTGGAGTCACTGTCTGAGAACACTGTCTGGGATCACTGTCTGTGATCACTGTGTGGATCACTGTCTGGGATCACTGTCTGGGGTCACTGTCCGGGACCACTGTCTGGCATCACTGTCTGAGATCACTGTCTGAGATCACTGTCTGGAATCACTGTCTAGGATCACTGTCTGGGGTCACTGTCTGGGATCAGTGTCTGAGAACACTGTCTGGGATCACTGTCTGTTACCACTGTGTGAGATTACTGGGGTCATTGTCTGGGGTCACTGTCTGGAGTCACTGTCTGGGATCACTGTCTGGAGCCATTGTCTGGGATCACTGTCTGGGATCACTGTGTGGGATCACTGTCTGGGACCACTGTCTGAGATCACTGTCTGGGATCACTGTCTGGGGTCACTGTCTGGGATCACTGTCTGGGATCACTGTCTGGGGTCACTGTCCGGGACCACTGTCTGGCATCACTGTCTGAGATCACTGTCTGTGATCACTGTCTGGGATCACTGTCTGGGACTACTGTCTGGGGTCACTGTCTGGGATCACTGTCTGAGACCACTGTGTGGGATCACTGGGTCACTGTCTGGGGTTACTGTCTGGAATAACTGTCTGGGATCACTGTATGGGACCACTGGGATCACTGTCTGGGATCACTGGGATCACTGTCTGGGACCACTGTCTGGAGTCACTGTCTGGGATCATTGTCTGGGACCACTGTGTGGGATCACTGGGGTCACTGTCTGGGGTCACTGTCTGGGATCACTGTGTGGGACCACTGTGTGGGGACACTGTCTGGGATCACTGTGTGGGATCACTGTCTGGGACCACTGTCTGGGGTCACTGTCTGGGATCACTGTCTGGGATCACTGGGACCACTATCTAGGGTCACTGTCTGGGGTGACTGTCTGGGATCACTGTCTGGGACCACTGTGTGGGACCACTGTGTGGGATCACTGGGGTCACTGTCTGGGATCACTGTCTGGAATCACTGGGATTACTGTCTGGGATCACTGTCTGGGGTCACTTCTGGGATCACTGTGTGGGATCACTGTCTGGGACCACTGTCTGGGATCACAGTCTGGGATCACTGTCTGGGACCACTGTGTGGGGTCACTGTCTGGGATCAATGTCTGGGATCACTGTGTGGGGTCACTGTCTGGGATCACTGTCTGTGGTCACTGTCTGTGATCACTGTCTGGGGTCACAGTCTGGGATCACTGTCTGAGAACACTGTCTGGGATCACTGTCTGTAACCACTGTGTGAGATTACTGGGGTCACTGTCTGGGGTCACTGTCTGGGGTCACTGTCTGGGATCACTGTCTGAGAACACTGTCTGTGATCACTGTCTGTGATCACTGTGTGAGATTACTGGGGTCACTGTCTGGGGTCACTGTCTGTGGTCACTGTCTGGGATCACTGTCTGGTTTCACTATCTGGGATCACTGTCTGGTTTCACTATCTGGGGTCACTGTGTGGGATCACTGTCTAGGGCCATTGTCTGGGGTCACTGTCTGGGATCACTGTGTGGGATCACTGTCTGGGATCACTGTCTGGGACCACTGTCTGGCATCACTGTCTGAGATCACTGTCTGAGATCACTGTCTGGAATCACTGCCTAGGATCACTGTCTGGGGTCACTGTCTGGGATCACTGTCTGAGAACACTGTTTGGGATCACTGTCTGGGATCAGTGTCTGGGACAACTGTCTGAGATCACTGTCTGGGATCACTGTCTGGGATCACTGTCTGGAATCACTGTCTGGGATCACTGTCTGGGGTCACTGTCTGGGATAACTGTCTGGGACCACTTTGAGGGATCACTGTCTGAGACCACTGTCTGAGACCAATGTCTGGGACCACTGTCTGTGACCTTGTCTGGGACCACTGTGTGGGACCACTGTCTGGGACCACTGTCTGGGACCACTGTCTGGGATCACTGTCTGGGATCACTGTCTGGGATCACTGTCTGGGACCACTTTGAGGGATCACTGTCTGAGACCAATGTCTGGGACCACTGTGTGGGACCACTGTCTGCGACCACTGTCTGGGACCACTGTCTGGGATCACTGTTTGGGATCACTGTTTTGGAGCACTGTTTGGGATCACTGGGATCACTGTCTGGAGTCATTGTCTGAGAACACTGTCTGGGATCACTGTCTGTGATCACTGTGTGAGATTACTGGGGTCACTGTCTGTGGTCACTGTCTGGGGTCACTGTCTGGGATCACTGTCTGGAGCCATTGTCTGGGGTCACTGTCTGGGATCACTGTGTGGGATCGCTGTCTGGGATCACTGTCTGGGGTCACTGTCCGGGACCACTGTCTGGCATCACTGTCTGAGATCACTGTCTGAGATCACTGTCTGGAATCACTGTCTAGGATCACTGTCTGGGGTCACTGTCTGGGATCAGTGTCTGAGAACACTGTCTGGGATCACTGTCTGTTACCACTGTGTGAGATTACTGGGGTCATTGTCTGGGGTCACTGTCTGGGGTCACTGTCTGGGATCACTGTCTGGAGCCATTGTCTGGGATCACTGTCTGGGATCACTGTGTGGGATCACTGTCTGGGACCACTGTCTGAGATCACTGTCTGGGATCACTGTCTGGGGTCACTGTCTGGGATCACTGTCTGGGATCACTGTCTGGGGTCACTGTCCGGGACCACTGTCTGGCATCACTGTCTGAGATCACTGTCTGTGATCACTGTCTGGGATCACTGTCTGGGACTACTGTCTGGGGTCACTGTCTGGGATCACTGTCTGAGACCACTGTGTGGGATCACTGGGTCACTGTCTGGGGTTACTGTCTGGAATAACTGTCTGGGATCACTGTATGGGACCACTGGGATCACTGTCTGGGATCACTGGGATCACTGTCTGGGACCACTGTCTGGAGTCACTGTCTGGGATCATTGTCTGGGACCACTGTGTGGGATCACTGGGGTCACTGTCTGGGGTCACTGTCTGGGATCACTGTGTGGGACCACTGTGTGGGGACACTGTCTGGGATCACTGTGTGGGATCACTGTCTGGGACCACTGTCTGGGGTCACTGTCTGGGATCACTGTCTGGGATCACTGGGACCACTATCTAGGGTCACTGTCTGGGGTGACTGTCTGGGATCACTGTCTGGGACCACTGTGTGGGACCACTGTGTGGGATCACTGGGGTCACTGTCTGGGATCACTGTCTGGAATCACTGGGATTACTGTCTGGGATCACTGTCTGGGGTCACTTCTGGGATCACTGTGTGGGATCACTGTCTGGGACCACTGTCTGGGATCACAGTCTGGGATCACTGTCTGGGACCACTGTGTGGGGTCACTGTCTGGGATCAATGTCTGGGATCACTGTGTGGGGTCACTGTCTGGGATCACTGTCTGTGGTCACTGTCTGTGATCACTGTCTGGGGTCACAGTCTGGGATCACTGTCTGAGAACACTGTCTGGGATCACTGTCTGTAACCACTGTGTGAGATTACTGGGGTCACTGTCTGGGGTCACTGTCTGGGGTCACTGTCTGGGATCACTGTCTGAGAACACTGTCTGTGATCACTGTCTGTGATCACTGTGTGAGATTACTGGGGTCACTGTCTGGGGTCACTGTCTGTGGTCACTGTCTGGGATCACTGTCTGGTTTCACTATCTGGGATCACTGTCTGGTTTCACTATCTGGGGTCACTGTCTGGGATCACTGTCTAGGGCCATTGTCTGGGGTCACTGTCTGGGATCACTGTGTGGGATCACTGTCTGGGATCACTGTCTGGGACCACTGTCTGGCATCACTGTCTGAGATCACTGTCTGAGATCACTGTCTGGAATCACTGCCTAGGATCACTGTCTGGGGTCACTGTCTGGGATCACTGTCTGAGAACACTGTTTGGGATCACTGTCTGGGATCAGTGTCTGGGACAACTGTCTGAGATCACTGTCTGGGATCACTGTCTGGGATCACTGTCTGGAATCACTGTCTGGGATCACTGTCTGGGGTCACTGTCTGGGATAACTGTCTGGGACCACTTTGAGGGATCACTGTCTGAGACCACTGTCTGAGACCAATGTCTGGGACCACTGTCTGTGACCTTGTCTGGGACCACTGTGTGGGACCACTGTCTGGGACCACTGTCTGGGATCACTGTCTGGGATCACTGTCTGGGATCACTGTCTGGGACCACTTTGAGGGATCACTGTCTGAGACCAATGTCTGGGACCACTGTGTGGGACCACTGTCTGCGACCACTGTCTGGGACCACTGTCTGGGATCACTGTTTGGGATCACTGTTTTGGAGCACTGTTTGGGATCACCGGGATCACTGTCTGGAGTCATTGTCTGAGAACACTGTCTGGGATCACTGTCTGTGATCACTGTGTGAGATTACTGGGGTCACTGTCTGTGGTCACTGTCTGGGGTCACTGTCTGGGATCACTGTCTGGGGTCACTATCTGGGGTCACAGTCTGGGATCACTGTCTGGAGCCATTGTCTGGGGTCACTGTCTGGGATCACTGTGTGGGATCGCTGTCTGGGATCACTGTCTGGGGTCACTGTCCGGGACCACTGTCTGGCATCACTATCTGAGATCACTGTCTGAGATCACTGTCTGGAATCACTGTCTAGGATCACTGTCTGGGGTCACTGTCTGGGATCAGTGTCTGAGAACACTGTCTGGGATCACTGTCTGTTACCACTGTGTGAGATTACTGGGGTCACTGTCTGGGGTCACTGTCTGGGGTCACTGTCTGGGATCACTGTCTGGAGCCATTGTCTGGGATCACTGTCTGGGATCACTGTGTGGGATCACTGTGTGGGATCACTGTCTGGGGTCACTGTCTGGGATCACTGTCTGGGATCACTGTCCGGGACTACTGTCTGGCATCACTGTCTGAGATCACTGTCTGTGATCACTGTCTGGGATCACTGTCTGGGATCACTGTCTGGGACTACTGTCTGGGGTCACTGTCTGGGATCACTGTCTGGGATCACTGTCTGTGATCACTGTCTGGGACCACTGTGTGGGATCACTGGGTCACTGTCTGGGGTTACTGTCTGGAATAACTGTCTGGGATCACTGTATGGGATCACTGTATGGGATCACTGTCTGGGACCACTGTGTGGGATCACTGTCTGGTATCACTGTGTGGGATCACTGGGGTCTGTCTGTATTCACTGTCTGGGATCACTGTCTGGGATCACTGTGTGGGGGCACTGTCTGGGATCACTGTTAGGGCTCACTGTCTGGGGTCACTGTCTGGGATCACTGTCTGGGGTGACTGTCTGGGGTGACTGTCTGGGATCACTGTCTGGGACCACTGTGTGCCATCACTGTCTGGGATCACTGGGATCACTGTCTGGGACCACTGTCTGGTGTCACTGTCTGGGATCACTGTCAGGGATCATTGTCTGGGACCACTGTGTGGGATCACTGGGGTCACTGTCTGGGGTCACTGTCTGGGATCACTGTGTGGGACCACTGTGTGAGGTCACTGTCTGGGATCACTCTCTGGTTTCATTATCTGGGGTCACTGTCTGGGATCACTGTCTGGGGCCATTGTCTGGGATCACTGTCTGGGACCACTGTCTGGGGTCACGGTCTGGGATCACTGTGTGGGATCACTGTCTGGGACCACAATCTAGGGTCACTATCTGGGGTCACTGTCTGGGGTGACTGTCTGGGATCACTGTCTGGGACCACTGTGTGGGATCACTGGGGTCACTGTCTGGGATCACTGTCTGGAATCACTGTCTGGGATTACTGTCTGGGATCACTGTCTGGGGTCACTTCTGGAATCACTGTGTGGGATCACTGTCTGGGACCACTGTCTGGGGTCACTTCTGGAATCACTGTCTGGGGTCACTGTCTGGGATCACTGTCTGGAGCCATTGTCTGGGATCACTGTCTGGGATCACTGTCTGGGATCACTGTCTGTAACCACTGTGTGAGATTACTGGGGTCACTGTCTGGGGTCACTGTCTGGGATCACTGTCTGAGAACACTGTCTGGAATCACTGTCTGTGATCACTGTGTGAGATCACTGGGGTCACTGTCTGGGGTCACTGTCTGTGGTCACTGTCTGGGATCACTGTCTGGTTTCATTATCTGGGGTCACTGTCTGGGATCACTGTCTGGGGCCATTGTCTGGGGTCACTGTCTGGGATCACTGTCTGGGACCACTGTCTGGCATCACTGTCTGAGATCACTGTCTGAGATCACTGTCTGGAATCACTGCCTAGGATCACTGTCTGGGGTCACTGTCTGGGATCACTGTCTGAGAACACTGTTTGGGATCACTGTCTGGGATCACTGTTTGGGATCACTGGGTCACTGTCTGGGGTTACTATCTGGAATAACTGTCTGAGATCACTGTATGGGATCACTGTCTGGGGTCACTGTCTGGGATAACTGGGATCACTGTCCGGGACCACTGTCTGGCATCACTGTCTGAGATCACTGTCTGAGATCACTGTCTGGAATCACTGTCTAGGATCACTGTCTGGGGTCACTGTCTGGGATCAGTGTCTGAGAACACTGTCTGGGATCACTGTCTGTTACCACTGTGTGAGATTACTGGGGTCATTGTCTGGGGTCACTGTCTGGGGTCACTGTCTGGGATCACTGTCTGGAGCCATTGTCTGGGATCACTGTCTGGGATCACTGTGTGGGATCACTGTCTGGGACCACTGTCTGAGATCACTGTCTGGGATCACTGTCTGGGGTCACTGTCTGGGATCACTGTCTGGGATCACTGTCTGGGGTCACTGTCCGGGACCACTGTCTGGCATCACTGTCTGAGATCACTGTCTGTGATCACTGTCTGGGATCACTGTCTGGGACTACTGTCTGGGGTCACTGTCTGGGATCACTGTCTGAGACCACTGTGTGGGATCACTGGGTCACTGTCTGGGGTTACTGTCTGGAATAACTGTCTGGGATCACTGTATGGGACCACTGGGATCACTGTCTGGGATCACTGGGATCACTGTCTGGGACCACTGTCTGGAGTCACTGTCTGGGATCATTGTCTGGGACCACTGTGTGGGATCACTGGGGTCACTGTCTGGGGTCACTGTCTGGGATCACTGTGTGGGACCACTGTGTGGGGACACTGTCTGGGATCACTGTGTGGGATCACTGTCTGGGACCACTGTCTGGGATCACTGTCTGGGATCACTGGGACCACTATCTAGGGTCACTGTCTGGGGTGACTGTCTGGGATCACTGTCTGGGACCACTGTGTGGGACCACTGTGTGGGATCACTGGGGTCACTGTCTGGGATCACTGTCTGGAATCACTGGGATTACTGTCTGGGATCACTGTCTGGGGTCACTTCTGGGATCACTGTGTGGGATCACTGTCTGGGACCACTGTCTGGGATCACAGTCTGGGATCACTGTCTTGGACCACTGTGTGGGGTCACTGTCTGGGATCAATGTCTGGGATCACTGTGTGGGGTCACTGTCTGGGATCACTGTCTGTGGTCACTGTCTGTGATCACTGTCTGGGGTCACAGTCTGGGATCACTGTCTGAGAACACTGTCTGGGATCACTGTCTGTAACCACTGTGTGAGATTACTGGGGTCACTGTCTGGGGTCACTGTCTGGGGTCACTGTCTGGGATCACTGTCTGAGAACACTGTCTGTGATCACTGTCTGTGATCACTGTGTGAGATTACTGGGGTCACTGTCTGGGGTCACTGTCTGTGGTCACTGTCTGGGATCACTGTCTGGTTTCACTAGCTGGGGTCACTGTCTGGGATCACTGTCTAGGGCCATTGTCTGGGGTCACTGTCTGGGATCACTGTCTGGGATCACTGTCTGGGATCACTGTCTGGGACCACTGTCTGGCATCACTGTCTGAGATCACTGTCTGAGATCACTGTCTGGAATCACTGCCTAGGATCACTGTCTGGGGTCACTGTCTGGGATCACTGTCTGGGACCACTTTGAGGGATCACTGTCTGAGACCACTGTCTGAGACCAATGTCTGGGACCACTGTCTGTGACCTTGTCTGGGACCACTGTGTGGGACCACTGTCTGGGACCACTGTCTGGGATCACTGTCTGGGATCACTGTCTGGGATCACTGTCTGGGACCACTTTGAGGGATCACTGTCTGAGACCAATGTCTGGGACCACTGTGTGGGACCACTGGGTCACTGTCTGGGGTTACTGTCTGGAATAACTGTCTGGGATCACTGTATGGGATCACTGTATGGGATCACTGTCTGGGACCACTTTGAGGGATCACTGTCTGAGACCACTGTCTGAGACCAATGTCTGGGACCACTGTCTGTGACCTTGTCTGGGACCACTGTGTGGGACCACTGTCTGGGACCACTGTCTGGGACCACTGTTTGGGATCACTGTTTGGGATCACTGTCTGGGAGCACTGTTTGGGATCACCGGGATCACTGTCTGGGATCACTGTCTGGGACCACTGTCTGGAGTCACTGTCTGGGATCACTATCTGGGATCACTGTAATGGACCACTGTCTGGGACCACTGTCTGAGACCAATGTCTGGGACCACTGTCTGTGACCACTGTCTG
>JANJGN010001043.1:0-175000 GCA_026770705.1 Isurus oxyrinchus | reverse complement strand
ACACTCACACTCACACACACTCACACACACACTCTCTCACACACACACACACATGCACACTCATACTCACACATACGCACACACAATCTCACACACACACTAACACACACACTCTCAGACATGCACACACACTCACACACACACTTACACACATGCACACATACTCACGAGCGCAAACACTCTCTCTCACACACACTCACACTCACACACACTCACACACACTCTCTCTCACACACACACTCACACTCACACACTCACACACACACTCACACACACACACAAACACACTCACACACACACACACACACAATCACACATACATTCACACACACACACTCACACACACTCATACACACACTCTTACAAACACATCACACTCAAACACACTCACACAACGCCAGTGTAACACTCTTATTCAAAAATAGGGGGAGACAAAAACCGGCATCTATAGGCCACTTAGCTTAACATCTGTCATCTTCATGAAGGGAAGATCTTTGAGGAGGTAACAAGCAGGATAGATAAAGGTGAACCAGTAGATGTTATATATTTGGATTTTCAAAAGGTGTTTGATAAGGTGCCGCACATTAGGCTACTTAATAAGATAAGAGCCCATGGTGTTGGGGGTAGTGTATTAACATGGATAGAGGATTGGCCAACTAATAAAAGTTGGGATAAGGGGGGACATTTTTGTAACTAGTGGAGTGCCACAGGGATCAGTGCTGGGGCCACAATTATTTACAATATATATTAATGACTCAGATGAGGGAAGTGAATGTACTATCGCCAAGTTTGTGGATGACACAAAAATAGGTGGGAAGGCAAGTGGTGAGAATGACACAGAGTCTACAGAGGGATATAGACAGGTTAAGTGAGTGGGCAAAAACTTGGCAGATGGAATATAATGTGGGAAACTTTGTCAGGAAGAATAGAGGAGCTGAATATTATTTACATGGAGAAAGACTGCAGAAAGCTGCAGCACAGAGGGGATTTGGGGGTCCTTGTGTATGAATCACAAAAAGCTAATACACAAGTTCAGCAGGTAATAGGGAAGGCAAATGGAATGTTGGCCTTTATTTCAAAGGGAATGGAGTGTAAAAATAAGGAAGTGTTGCTAAAACTATACAAGGCAATAGTTAGATCACACCTAGAATACTGTGAACCCGATCTTTTTTTAAAAATTCATTCCCGGGATGTGGGTGTCTCTGGCTGGGCCAGCATTTATTGCCCATCCCTAGTTGCCCTTGAGAAGGTGGTGGTGAGCTGCCTTCTTGAACCGCTGCAGTCCATGTGGTGTAGGTACACCCACAGTGCTGTTAGGGAGGGAGTTCCAGGATTTTGACCCAGTGACAGTGAAGGAACGGTGATATATTTCCAAGTCAGGATGGTGAGTGACTCGGAGGGGAACTTCCAGGAGGTGGTGTTCCCATCTATCTGCTGCCCTTGTCCTTCTAGATGGTAGTGGTCGTGGGTTTGGAAGGTGCTGTCTAAGGAGCCTTGGTGAGTTCCTGCAGTGCATCTTGTAGATGGTACACACACTGCTGTTACTGTGTGTCGGTGGTGGAGGGAGTGAATGTTTGTGGATGGGGTGCCAATCAAGTGGCTGCTTTGTCCTGGATGGTGTCCAGCTTCTTGAGTGTTGTGGGAGCTGCACTCATCCAGGCAAGTGGGGAGTATTCCATCACACTCCTGATTTGTGCCTTGTCGATGGTGGACAGGCTTTGGGGAGTCAGGAGGTGAGTTACTCGTCGCAGGATTCCCAGCCTCTGACCTGCTCTTGTAGCCACAGTATTTATATGGCTGGTCCAGTTCAGTTTCTGGTCAATAGTAACCCCCAGGATGTTGATAGTGGGGGATTCAGTGATGGTAATGCCATTGAACATCAAGGGGCGATGGTTAGATTCTCTCTTGTTGGAGATAAGACCATAAGACACAGGAGCAGAAATGAGGCCATTCGGCCCATCGAGTCTGCTCCGCCATTCAATCATGGCTGATAAGTTTCTCAAACCCATTCTCCCACCTTCTCCCCGTAACCTTTGATCCCCTGACCAATCAAGAACCTATCTATCTCGGTCTTAAATTCACTCAATGACCTGGCCTCCACAGCCTTCTGTGGCCATGAATTCCATAGATTCACCACTCTCTGGCTAAAGAAGTTTCTCCTCATCTCTGTTCTAAAAGGTCTTCCCTTTACTCTGAGGCTGTGCCCTCGGGTCCTAGTCTCTCCTACTAATGGAAACATCTTCCCCACGTCCACTCTATCCAGGCCTTTCAGTATTCTGTAAGTTTCAATCAGATCCCCCCTCATCCTTCTAAACTCCATTGAGTATAGACCCAGAGTCCTCAAACATTCCTCATATGTTAAGCCTTTCATTCCTGGGATCATTCTCGTGAACCTCCTCTGGACCCTCTCCAGGGCCAGCACATCCTTCCTGAGATATGGGGCCCAAAATTGCTCACAATATTCTAAATGTGGTCTGACCAGAGCCTTATAAATCCTCAGCAGCACATCCCTGCTTTTATATTCTAGTCCTCTCGAAATAAATGCCAACATTGCATTTGCCTTCCTAACTACCGACTCAACCTGCAAGTTAACCTTAAGAGAATCCTGGACTAGGACTCCCAAGTCCCTTTGCACTCCAGATTTCTGAATTCTCTCCCCATTTAGAAAATAGTCAATGCCTCTATTCTTCCTCCCAAAGTGCATGACCTCACACTTCCCCACGTTGTATTCTATCTGCCACTTCTTTGCCCATTCTCCTAACCTGTCCAAATCCTTCTGCAGCCTCCCTGCCTCCTCAATACTACCTGTCCCTCCACCTATCTTTGTATCATCTGCAAACTTAGCCAGGATGCACTCAGTTCCGTCATCTAGATCATTAATGTATAAAGTGAAAAGTTGTGGTCCCAACACTGACCCCTGCGGAACTCCACTAGTCACCGGCCGCCATCCTGAGAAGGTCCCCCTTATCCCCACTCTCTGCCTCCTGCCAGACAGCCAATCTTCTATCCATGCTAGTACCTTGCCTCTAACACCATGGGCTCTTATCTTACTGAGCAGCCTCCTGTGCGGCACCTTGTCAAAGGCCTTCTGGAAGTCCAAGTAGATAACATCCATTGGCTCTCCTTTGTCTAACCTACTCGTTACCTCCTCAAAGAATTCTAACAGAAGTGTCAGGCATGACCTCCCCTTGATGAAACCATGCTGACTTTGCCCGATTTTACCATGTACTTCCAAGTATTCTGCAATCTCATCCTTAATAATGGACTCTAAAATCTTACCAACGACCGAGGTCAGGCTAATCGGCCTGTAATTTCCCGTCTTTTGCCTCACTCCCTTCTTAAACAGGGGGGTTACATTAGTGATTTTCCAGTCCTCTGGGACCCTCCCTGACTCCAGTGATTCCTGAAAGATGACCACTAATGCCTCCACTATCTCTTCAGCTATCTCCTTCAGAACTCTGGGGTATAATCCATCTGGTCCAGGTGATTTATCCACCTTCAGACCTTTCAGTTTTCCTGGCACCTTCTCCTTGGTAATGGCCACCATACTCTCCTCTGCCCCCCGACTCTCTTGAACTTTGGGGACGTCACTCGTGTCTTCCACCGTGAAGACTGATGCAAAGTACCTATTCAGTTCCTCCATCATTTCTTTGTTCCCCACTACTACTTCTCCAGCGTCATTTTCCAGCCGCCCAATTTCCACTTTTGCCTCTCTCTTATCCTTTATATATCTAAAAAACTCTTGCAAACTTCTTTATATTACTGGCTAGTTTACCCTCATATTTAATCTTCTCCCTCCTTATTTCTTTTTTAGTTGTCCTCTGATGGTCTTTGTAGGCTTCCCAATCCCCTGGTTTCCCACTGCTCTTCGCCACATTGTATGCTTTCTCTTTAGCTTTTATGCTGTTTCTGACTTCCCTTGTCAGCCATGGTTGCCTCGTCCTCCCTTTAGTATGCTTCTTCTTCCCAGGAATGAATTTTTGCTGTGTCTCCCAAATTACTCCCAGAAACTCCTGCCATTGCTGTTCCACTGTCTTTCCTGCTAGGCTCATCTCCCAGTCAATTCTGGCCAGCTCCTCCCTCATGCCTCTGTAGTTGTCTTTATTCAACTGTAATACCGTTACATCTGATTCCAGCTTTTTCCTCTCAAATTGCAGGGTAAATTCTATCATATTATGGTCACTTCCTCCTAAGGGTTCCTTCACCTTAAGCTTCCTTATCAAATCTGCCTCATTACACATCACACACACACACATACACACACACACAACCGCACACACAACCACACACACACATACACACACACACACAACCGCACACACAACCACACACACACAACCACACACACACAACCACACACACAACCACACACACACAACCACACACACACAACCACACACACAACCACACACACACAACCACACACACAACCACACACACACAACCACACACACAATCGCGCACACACATCCACACACACACAACCACACACACAACCACACACACACAACCACACACACAACCACACACACACGCAACCACACACACAACCACACACACGCAACCACACACACAACCACACACACAACCACACACACACATACACACACACAACCGTGCACACACAACCACACACACACAACCACACACACACAACCACACACACAACCACACACACATACACATATACACAACTGCACACACACAACCACACACACACATACACATATACACAACTGCACACACACAACCACACATACACAACCACACACTCACAACCACACACAGAACCACACACACACATACACACACACACACACAACCACACACACACACACACACAACCACACATACACGCACACACACACAACACACACACAACCACACACACACAACCACACACACACAACCACACACACGCAACCACACACACAACCACACACACACATACACACACACAACCGCGCACACACAACCACACACACAACCACACACACAACCACACACACACATACACACACACACACACAACCACACACACACAACCACACACACATACACATACACACAACTGCACACACACAACCACACACTCACAACCACACACACAACCACACACACACACACACACAACTACACATACACGCACACACACACAACACACACACAACCACACACACCACACACACATACATACACACACACACACAACCACACACACACACACACAACCACACATACACGCACACACACACAACCACACGCACACACACACACACACAACCACACACACACATACACACACATACACACACACAACCCCACACACACAACCACACACACACACACAACCAAACATACACGCACACACACACAACCACACACACACAACCACACACACAACCACACAAACCACATATACAGAACCACACACAGAACCACACAGACACAACACAGACACAATCACACACACAAAACCACATATACAGAACCACAAACACAACCAAACACACCAACACAAGCAAACACAACCCCACACACACACACACACACAACCACACACACACAACCACACACACACACAACCACACACACACACACAACCACACATACACGCACACACACACAACCACACACACATACACACACAACCAGACACACACACAATCACACACACACACACAACCACACATACACGCGCACACACACAACCACACACACATACACACACATACACACACACACAACTCCACACACACAACCACACACACACACACAACCAAACATACATGCACACACACACAACCACATATACAGAACCACACACACAACCACACACCACACACACACAACCACACACACACACACACACACACACAACCACACACACACACACAACCACACACACACAACCACACACACACAACCACACACACAACCACACACACACAACCACACACACAACCACACACACACAACCACACACACACAACCACACACACACAACCACACACACAACCACACGCACACGCAACCACACACACAACCACACACACAACCACACACACACATACACACACACAATCGTGCACACACAACCACACACACACAACCACACACACAACCACACACACACAACCACACACACAACCACACACATACATACACATATACACAACTGCACACACACAACCACACACACACAACCACACACTCACAACCACACACTCACAACCACACACAGAACCACACACACACATACACACACACACAACCACACACACACACACACACAACCACACATACACGCACACACACACAACACACACACAACCACACACACACAACCACACACACACAACCACACACACGCAACCACACACACAACCACACGCACACATACACACACGCAACCGCGCACACACAACCACACACACAACCACACACACAACCACCCACACACGTACACACACACACACAACCACACACACATACACATACACACAACTGCACACACACAACCACACACTCACAACCACACACACAACCACACACACACATACACACACACACACAACCACACACACACACACACAACCACACATACACGCACACACACACAACAACACACACACAACCACACACACACAACCACACACACACAACCACACATACACGCACACACACACAACCACACACACACACACACACACACACACAACCACACACACACACATACACACACATACACACACACAACCCCACACACACAACCACACACACACACACAACCAAACATACACGCACACACACACAACCACACACACACAACCACACACACAACCACACAAACCATATATACAGAACCACACACAGAACCACACAGACACAACACAGACACAATCACACACACAAAACCACATATACAGAACCACAAACACAACCAAACACACCAACACAAGCAAACACAACCACACACACACACACACAACCACATACACACAACCACACACACACACACAACCACACACACACAACCACACATACACGCACACACACACAACCACACACACATACCCACACAACCAGACACACACACAATCACACACACACACACAACCACACATACACGCGCACACACACAGCCACACACACATACACACACATACACACACACACAACTCCACACACACAACCACACACACACACACAACCAAACATACATGCACACACACACAACCACATATACAGAACCACACACACAACCACACACCACACACACACAACCACACACACACACACACACACACACACAACCACACACACACACACAACCACACACACACACACACAACCACACACACAACGACACACACACACTCACTCAGAACCGCACACACACAACCACACGCACACACACACACAACCACACATACACAACCATACACACACACAAAACCACACACACACACACACACCAACACACACAAACACACACACAACCACACATACACGCGCACACACACAACCACACACACATACACACACATACACACACACACAACTCCACACACACAACCACACACACACACACAACCAAACATACATGCACACACACACAACCACATATACAGAACCACACACACAACCACACACCACACACACACAACCACACACACACACACACACACACAACCACACACACACACACAACCACACACACACAACCACACACACACAACCACACACACACAACCACACACACACAACCACGCACACACAACCACGCACACACAACCACACACACACAACCACACACACAACCACACGCACACGCAACCACACACACAACCACACACACAACCACACACACACATACACACACACAATCGTGCACACACAACCACACACACACAACCACACACACAACCACACACACACAACCACACACACACAACCACACACACAACCACACACACACATACACACACACAATCGTGCACACACAACCACACACACACATACACACACACAACCACACACACACAACCACACACACACAACCACACACACAACTACACACACACAACCACACACACACAACCACACACACAACCACACACACACATACACATATACACAACTGCACACACACAACCACACACACACAACCACACACTCACAACCACACACTCACAACCACACACAGAACCACACACACACATACACACACACACAACCACACACACACACACACAACCACACATACACGCACACACACACAACACACACACAACCACACACACACAACCACACACACGCAACCACACACACAACCACACGCACACATACACACACGCAACCGCGCACACACAACCACACACACAACCACACACACAACCACACACACACATACACACACACACACACAACCACACACACACAACCACACACACATACACATACACACAACTGCACACACACAACCACACACTCACAACCACACACTCAACCACACACACACATACACACACACACACAACCACACACACACACACACAACCACACATACACGCACACACACACAACAACACACACACAACCACACACACACAACCACACACACACAACCACACATACACGCACACACACACAACCACACACACACACACACACACACACACAACCACACACACACACATACACACACATACACACACACAACCCCACACACACAACCACACACACACACACAACCAAACATACACGCACACACACACAACCACACACACACAACCACACACACAACCACACAAACCATATATACAGAACCACACACAGAACCACACAGACACAACACAGACACAATCACACACACAAAACCACATATACAGAACCACAAACACAACCAAACACACCAACACAAGCAAACACAACCACACACACACACACACAACCACATACACACAACCACACACACACACACAACCACACATACACGCACACACACACAACCACACACACATACACACACAACCAGACACACACACAACCACACACACACACACAACCACACATACACGCACACACACACAACCACACACACATACACACACAACCACACACACACACAATCACACACACACACACAACCACACATACACGCGCACACACACAACCACACACACATACACACACATACACACACACACAAGTCCACACTCACAACCACACACACACACACAACCAAACATACATGCACACACACACAACCACATATACAGAACCACACACACAACCACACACCACACACACACAACCACACACAACCACACACACACACACAACCACACACACACACACACAACCACACACACAACGACACACACACACTCACTCAGAACCGCACACACACAACCACACGCACACACACACACAACCACACATACACAACCATACACACACACAAAACCACACACACACACACACACCAACACACACAAACACACACACAACCACACACAAACACAACCACGCACACACAACCACACACACACACACACAACCACACACACACACACACACACACACAACCACGCACACACAACCACACGCGCAACCACACATACAACCACACACACGCAACCACACACACAACCACACACACAACCACACACACACATACACACACACATACACACACACAACCGTGCACACACAACCACACACACAACTACACACACACAACCACACACACACAACCACACACACAACCACACACACACATACACATATACACAACTGCACACACACAACCACACACACACAACCACACACTCACAACCACACACTCACAACCACACACACAACCACACACACACATACACACACACACACAACCACACACACACACACACACACAACCACACATACACGCACACACACACAACACACACACAACCACACACACACAACCACACACACGCAACCACACACACAACCACACACACACATACACACACACAACCGCGCACACACAACCACACATACACGCGCACACACACAACCACACACACATACACACACATACACACACACACAACTCCACACACACAACCACACACACACACACAACCAAACATACATGCACACACACACAACCACATATACAGAACCACACACACAACCACACACCACACACACACAACCACACACACACACACACACACAACCACACACACACACACAACCACACACACACAACCACACACACACAACCACACACACACAACCGCGCACACACAACCACGCACACACAACCACACACACACAACCACACACACACAACCACACACACAACCACACGCACACGCAACCACACACACAACCACACACACAACCACACACACACATACACACACACAATCGTGCACACACAACCACACACACACAACCACACACACAACCACACACACACAACCACACACACACAACCACACACACAACCACACACACACATACACATATACACAACTGCACACACACAACCACACACACACAACCATACACTCACAACCACACACTCACAACCACACACAGAACCACACACACACATACACACACACACAACCACACACACACACACACACAACCACACATACACGCACACACACACAACACACACACAACCACACACACACAACCACACACACACAACCACACACACGCAACCACACACACAACCACACGCACACATACACACACGCAACCGCGCACACACAACCACACACACAACCACACACACAACCACACACACACATACACACACACACACACACAACCACACACACACAACCACACACACATACACACACACACAACTGCACACACACAACCACACACTCACAACCACACACTCAACCACACACACACATACACACACACACACAACCACACACACACACACACACAACCACACATACACGCACACACACACAACAACACACACACAACCACACACACACAACCACACACACACAACCACACATACACGCACACACACACAACCACACACACACACACACACACACACACAACCACACACACACACATACACACACATACACACACACAACCCCACACACACAACCACACACACACACACAACCAAACATACACGCACACACACACAACCACACACACACAACCACACACACAACCACACAAACCATATATACAGAACCACACACAGAACCACACAGACACAACACAGACACAATCACACACACAAAACCACATATACAGAACCACAAACACAACCAAACACACCAACACAAGCAAACACAACCACACACACACACACACAACCACATACACACAACCACACACACACACACAACCACACATACACGCACACACACACAACCACACACACATACACACACAACCAGACACACACACAATCACACACACACACACAACCACACATACACGCGCACACATACAACCACACACACATACACACACATACACACACACACAAGTCCACACTCACAACCACACACACACACACAACCAAACATACATGCACACACACACAACCACATATACAGAACCACACACACAACCACACACCACACACACACAACCACACACAACCACACACACACACACAACCACACACACACACACACAACCACACACACAACGACACACACACACTCACTCAGAACCGCACACACACAACCACACGCACACACACACACAACCACACATACACAACCATACACACACACAAAACCACACACACACACACACACCAACACACACAAACACACACACAACCACACACAAACACAACCACGCACACACAACCACACACACACACACACAACCACACACACACACACACACACAACCACGCACACACAACCACACGCGCAACCACACACACAACCACACACACGCAACCACACACACAACCACACACACAACCACACACACACATACACACACACATACACACACACAACCGTGCACACACAACCACACACACAACTACACACACACAACCACACACACACAACCACACACACACATACACATATACACAACTGCACACACACAACCACACACACACAACCACACACACAACCACACACACGCAACCACACACACAACCACACACACAACCACACACACACATACACACACACAACCGTGCACACACAACCACACACACACAACCACACACACACAACCACACACACAACCACACACACATACACATATACACAACTGCACACACACAACCACACACACACATACACATATACACAACTGCACACACACAACCACACATACACAACCACACACTCACAACCACACACTCACAACCACACACAGAACCACACACACACATACACACACACACACAACCACACACACACACACACACAACCACACATACACACACACACACACAACACACACACAACCACACACACACAACCACACACACACAACCACACACACGCAACCACACACACAACCACACACACACATACACACACACAACCGCGCACACACAACCACACACACAACCACACACACAACCACACACACACATACACACACACACACACAACCACACACACACAACCACACAGACATACACATACACACAACTGCACACACACAACCACACACTCACAACCACACACACAACCACACACACACACACACACAACTACACATACACGCACACACACACAACACACACACAACCACACACACCACACACACATACATACACACACACACACAACCACACACACACACACACAACCACACATACACGCACACACACACAACCACACGCACACACACACACACACAACCACACACACACATACACACACATACACACACACAACCCCACACACACAACCACACACACACACACAACCAAACATACACGCACACACACACAACCACACACACACAACCACACACACAACCACACAAACCACATATACAGAACCACACACAGAACCACACAGACACAACACAGACACAATCACACACACAAAACCACATATACAGAACCACAAACACAACCAAACACACCAACACAAGCAAACACAACCACACACACACACACACACAACCACACACACACAACCACACACACACACAACCATACACACACACACAACCACACATACACGCACACACACACAACCACACACACATACACACACAACCAGACACACACACAATCACACACACACACACAACCACACATACACGCGCACACACACAACCACACACACATACACACACATACACACACACACAACTCCACACACACAACCACACACACACACACAACCAAACATACATGCACACACACACAACCACATATACAGAACCACACACACAACCACACACCACACACACACAACCACACACACACACACACACACACAACCACACACACACACACAACCACACACACACAACCACACACACACAACCACACACACAACCACACACACACAACCACACACACAACCACACACACACAACCACACACACACAACCACACACACACAACCACACACACAACCACACGCACACGCAACCACACACACAACCACACACACAACCACACACACACATACACACACACAATCGTGCACACACAACCACACACACACAACCACACACACAACCACACACACACAACCACACACACAACCACACACATACATACACATATACACAACTGCACACACACAACCACACACACACAACCACACACTCACAACCACACACTCACAACCACACACAGAACCACACACACACATACACACACACACAACCACACACACACACACACACAACCACACATACACGCACACACACACAACACACACACAACCACACACACACAACCACACACACACAACCACACACACGCAACCACACACACAACCACACGCACACATACACACACGCAACCGCGCACACACAACCACACACACAACCACACACACAACCACCCACACACGTACACACACACACACAACCACACACACATACACATACACACAACTGCACACACACAACCACACACTCACAACCACACACACAACCACACACACACATACACACACACACACAACCACACACACACACACACAACCACACATACACGCACACACACACAACAACACACACACAACCACACACACACAACCACACACACACAACCACACATACACGCACACACACACAACCACACACACACACACACACACACACACAACCACACACACACACATACACACACATACACACACACAACCCCACACACACAACCACACACACACACACAACCAAACATACACGCACACACACACAACCACACACACACAACCACACACACAACCACACAAACCATATATACAGAACCACACACAGAACCACACAGACACAACACAGACACAATCACACACACAAAACCACATATACAGAACCACAAACACAACCAAACACACCAACACAAGCAAACACAACCACACACACACACACAACCACATACACACAACCACACACACACACACAACCACACACACACAACCACACATACACGCACACACACACAACCACACACACATACACACACAACCAGACACACACACAATCACACACACACACACAACCACACATACACGCGCACACACACAGCCACACACACATACACACACATACACACACACACAACTCCACACACACAACCACACACACACACACAACCAAACATACATGCACACACACACAACCACATATACAGAACCACACACACAACCACACACCACACACACACAACCACACACACACACACACACACACACACAACCACACACACACACACAACCACACACACACACACACAACCACACACACAACGACACACACACACTCACTCAGAACCGCACACACACAACCACACGCACACACACACACAACCACACATACACAACCATACACACACACAAAACCACACACACACACACACACCAACACACACAAACACACACACAACCACACATACACGCGCACACACACAACCACACACACATACACACACATACACACACACACAACTCCACACACACAACCACACACACACACACAACCAAACATACATGCACACACACACAACCACATATACAGAACCACACACACAACCACACACCACACACACACAACCACACACACACACACACACACACACACAACCACACACACACACACAACCACACACACACACACACAACCACACACACAACGACACACACACACTCACTCAGAACCGCACACACACAACCACACACTCACAACCACACACTCACAACCACACACAGAACCACACACACACATACACACACACACAACCACACACACACACACACACAACCACACATACACGCACACACACACAACACACACACAACCACACACACACAACCACACACACACAACCACACACACGCAACCACACACACAACCACACGCACACATACACACACGCAACCGCGCACACACAACCACACACACAACCACACACACAACCACACACACACATACACACACACACACACACAACCACACACACACAACCACACACACATACACACACACACAACTGCACACACACAACCACACACTCACAACCACACACTCAACCACACACACACATACACACACACACACAACCACACACACACACACACACAACCACACATACACGCACACACACACAACAACACACACACAACCACACACACACAACCACACACACACAACCACACATACACGCACACACACACAACCACACACACACACACACACACACACACACAACCACACACACACACATACACACACATACACACACACAACCCCACACACACAACCACACACACACACACAACCAAACATACACGCACACACACACAACCACACACACACAACCACACACACAACCACACAAACCATATATACAGAACCACACACAGAACCACACAGACACAACACAGACACAATCACACACACAAAACCACATATACAGAACCACAAACACAACCAAACACACCAACACAAGCAAACACAACCACACACACACACACACAACCACATACACACAACCACACACACACACACAACCACACATACACGCACACACACACAACCACACACACATACACACACAACCAGACACACACACAATCACACACACACACACAACCACACATACACGCGCACACATACAACCACACACACATACACACACATACACACACACACAAGTCCACACTCACAACCACACACACACACACAACCAAACATACATGCACACACACACAACCACATATACAGAACCACACACACAACCACACACCACACACACACAACCACACACAACCACACACACACACACAACCACACACACACACACACAACCACACACACAACGACACACACACACTCACTCAGAACCGCACACACACAACCACACGCACACACACACACAACCACACATACACAACCATACACACACACAAAACCACACACACACACACACACCAACACACACAAACACACACACAACCACACACAAACACAACCACGCACACACAACCACACACACACACACACAACCACACACACACACACACACACAACCACGCACACACAACCACACGCGCAACCACACACACAACCACACACACGCAACCACACACACAACCACACACACAACCACACACACACATACACACACACATACACACACACAACCGTGCACACACAACCACACACACAACTACACACACACAACCACACACACACAACCACACACACACATACACATATACACAACTGCACACACACAACCACACACACACAACCACACACTCACAACCACACACTCACAACCACACACACAACCACACACACACATACACACACACACACAACCACACACACACACACACACAACCACACATACACGCACACACACACAACACACACACAACCACACACACACAACCACACACACGCAACCACACACACAACCACACACACACATACACACACACAACCGCGCACACACAACCACACACACAACCACACACACACATACACACACACACACAACCACACACACACAACCACACACACATACACATACACACAACTGCACACACACAACCACACACTCACAACCACACACACAACCACACACACACATACACACACACACACAACCACACACACACACACACAACCACACATACACGCACACACACACAACAACACACACACAACCACATATACAGAACCACAAACACAACCAAACACACCACACACACATACATACACACACACACACACAACCACACACACACAACCACACACACACAACCACACAACCACACATACACGCACACACACACAACCACACACACACACACACACACAACCACACACACACATACACACACATACACACACACAACCCCACACACACAACCACACACACACACACACAAACAAATATACACGCACACACACACAACCACACACACACAACCACACACACAACCACACAAACCACATATACAGAACCACACACAGAACCACACAGACACAACACAGACACAATCACACACACAAAACCACATATACAGAACCACAAACACAACCAAACACACCAACACAAGCAAACACAACCACACACACACACACAACCACACACACACAACCACACACACACACAACCACACACACACACACAACCACACACACATACACACACAACCACACACACACACAACCACACACACACACACAACCACACACACACACAACCACACACACATACACACACAACCACACACACACACAATCACACACACACA
This sequence comes from Isurus oxyrinchus, assembly GCA_026770705.1. NCBI lineage: Eukaryota > Metazoa > Chordata > Chondrichthyes > Lamniformes > Lamnidae > Isurus > Isurus oxyrinchus. The sequence goes on along the minus strand of JANJGN010001043.1, from coordinate 157,007 downwards.
CACAACCACACATACACGCGCACACACACAACCACACACACATACACACACATACACACACACACAACTCCACACACACAACCACACACACACACACAACCAAACATACATGCACACACACACAACCACATATACAGAACCACACACACAACCACACAACCACACACACACAACCACACACACACACACACACGCACACAACCACACACACACACACACACAACCACACACACAACCACACACACACACTCACTCAGAACCGCACACACACAACCACATGCACACACACACACACAACCACACATACACAACCATACACACACACAAAACCACACACACACACACACACCAACACACACAAATACACACACAACCACACACAAACACAGCCACGCACACACAACCACAGACACACACACACACACAACCACACACACACACACACACACACACACAACCACGCACACACAACCACACACACAAACACACACACACAACCACACAAACACACACACACACACACAACCACACACAAGCCTGCTTCAAAGTATCCCACAGTAATATTAGGAAAAGTGTGATCGTTCCTTGACAACACGCAGTCTGGGATCACGAAGTGCCTGGGCCATTTCAGATGGTGTTTAAGAGCCACCCACATTTGCTGTGGGTCTGGAGTCACGTGTAGGCCAGACCAGGTAAGGACAGCAGATTTCCTTCCCTGAAGGACATTAGCGACACAGATGGGTTTTTACAGCAATCGGTAATAGCTACATGGTCACCATGACTGAGATGAGTTTTATATTCCTGATTTATTTACTGAATTGAAATTCCACCAGCTGCTGTGGTGGGATTTCCTGGAAGATGTCGGGTGGGGGCATCCCAGAGGAAGGGGCTGCTTTGGAACTTGCTCACATCCTGTTTCCCTGACGCCAAATATTTCATTTAATGTCTCCAGGTAATGAGGGAGATGCGGAAACAGTGCCCAGAAATCATCCGCACCTACAGCATTGGAAAGAGTTACGGGGGCCTGAAACTGTACGTGATAGAGATCTCAGACAATCCTGGGGTACATGAGCTGGGTGAGTGTGTAACACAGGGGGCGGGGTACACGAACTGGGTGAGTGTGTAACACAGGGGGCGGGGCACACGAGCTGGGTGAGTGTGTAACACAGGAGCGGGGCACACGAGCTGGGTATGTGTGTAACACAGGGGCGGGGCACACGAGCTGGGTAAGTGTGTAACACAGGGGCGGGGCACACGAGCTGGGTATGTGTGTAACACAGGAGCAGGGGTACATGAGCTGGGTAAGTGTGTAACCCAGCGGGCGGGGTACATGAGCTGGGTAAGTGTGTAACACAGGAGCAGGGGTACACGAGCTGGGTAAGTGTGTAACCCAGCGGGCGGGGCACACGAGCTGGGTAAGTGTGTAACACAGCGGGCGGGTACACGAGCTGGGTAAGTGTGTAACACAGGGGGCGGGGTACACGAGCTGGGTAAGTGTGTAACACAGGGGGTGGGGCACACGAGTTGGGTAAGTGTGTAACACAGCGGGCGGGGTACACGAGCTGGGTAAGTGTGTAACACAGGGGGCGGGGTACACGAGCTGGGTAAGTGTGTAACACAGGGGGAGGGGCACACGAGCTGGGTAAGTGTGTAACACAGGGGGCGGGGTACACGAGCTGGGTAAGTGTGTAACACAGAGGGAGGGGCACACGAGCTGGGTAAGTGTGTAACACAGGGGGAGGGGTACACGAGCTGGGTAAGTGTAACACAGGGGCGGGGCACACGAGCTGGGTAAGTGTGTAACCCAGCGGGCAGGACACACGAGCTGGGTAAGTGTGTAACACAGGGGTGGGCCACACGAGCGGGGTAAGTGTGTAACACAGGGGTCGGGGTACACGAGCTGGGTAAGTGTGTAACACGGGGCAGGGTACACGAGCTGGGTAAGTGTGTAACACGGGAGGAGGGGCACACGAGCTGGGTAAGTGTGTAACACAGGGGGCGGGGTACACGAGCTTGGTAAGTGTGTAACACATCGGGAGGGGCACACGAGCTGGATAAGTGTGTAACACAGGGGGAGGGGTACACGAGCTGGGTAAGTGTGTAACACAGGGGGAGGGGCACACGAGCTGGGTAAGTGTGTAACACAAGTGGAGGGACACACAAGCTGGGTAAGTGTGTAACACAGCGGGCGGGGCACACGAGCTGTGTAAGTGTGTAACACAGGGGTCACACGAGCTGGGTAAGTGTGTAACACAGGGGGCGGGGTACACGAGCTGGGTCTGTGTGTAACACAGGGGGCGGGGCACATGAGCTGGGTAAGTGTGTAACATGGGGGCACACGAGCTGGGTAAGTGTGTAACACAGGGGGCGGTGTACTCGAGCTGGGTAAGTGTGTAACACAGGGGGCGGGGTACACAAGCTGGGTATGTGTGTAACACAGAAGGAGGGGCACATGAGCTGGGTAAGTGTGTAACACAGGGGCGGGGCACACGAGCTGGATAAGTGTGTAATACAAGGGGAGGGGTACACGAGCTGGGTAAGTGTGTAACACAGTGGGATTGGTACATGAGCTGGGTAAGTGTGTACAATGGGGAGGGGCACATGAGCTGGGTAAGTGTGTAACACCGGGCGCGGCACACATGCTGGGTAATTGTGTAACACAGGGGGCGGGGTACACGAGCTGGGTAAGTGTGTAACACAGGGGGCGGGGTACACGAGCTGGGTAAGTGTGTAACACAGGGGGCATGGTACATGAACTGGGTAAGTGTGTACAACGGGGAGGGGCACACGAGCTGTGTAAGTGTGTAACACAGGGCACGGGGTACATGAGCTGGGTAAGTGTGTCACACAGGGCGTGGCACACGTGCTGGGTAAGTGTGTAACACAGGGGGTGGGGCACACGAGCTGGGTAAGTGTGTAACACAGGGGGAAGGGCACATGAGCTGGGTAAGTGTGTAACACGGGGGGCACACGATCTGGGTAAGTGTGTAACACAGGGGGCGGGGTACACAAACTGGGTAAGTGTGTAACACAGGGGGAGGGGTACACAAACTGGGCATGTGTGTAACACAGAAGGAGGGGCACACGAGCTGGGTAAGTGTGTAACACAGCGGGCGGGGCACACGAGCTGTGTAAGTGTGTAACACAGGAGGAGGGGTACACAAGCTGGGTAAGTGTGTAACACAGGAGGAGGGGTACACAAGCTGGGTAAGTGTGTAACCCAGCGGGCGGGGCACACGAGCTGGGTAAGTGTGTAACATAGGGGGCGGGGCACATGAGCTGGGTAAGTGTGTAACATGGGGAGGGGCACACAAGCTGGGTAAGTGTGTAACACATCGGGAGGGGCACGTGAGCTGGGTAAGTGTGTAACACGGGGAGGGGCACATGAGCTGGGTACGTGTGTAACACCGGGGGCGGGGTACACAAGCTTGGTAAGTGTGTAACACATCGGGAGGGGCACACGAGCTGGATAAGTGTGTAACACAGGGGGAGGGTACACGAGCTGGGTAAGTGTGTAACACAGGGGGCGGGGCACACGAGCTGCGGAAGTGTGTAACACAGGGGGAGGGGTACACGAGCTGGGTAAGTGTAACACAGGGGTGGGCGACACGAGCTGGGTAAGTATGTAACACAGGGGGCGGGCCACACGAGCTGGGTAAGCGTGTAACACAAGTGGAGGGACACACGAGCTGGGTAAGTGTGGAACACAGGGGGCGGGGTACACGAGCTGTATAAGTGTGTAGCACAGGGGGCACACGAGCTGGTTAAGTGTGTAACACAAGGGGCGGGGTACACGAGCTGGGTCTGTGGTAACACAGGGGGCGGGGCACACGAGCTGGGTAAGTGTGTAACACATGGGGAGGGGCACACGAGCTGGGTAAGTGTGTAACACAGGGGGAGGAGCACACGAGCTGGGTAAGTGTGTAACACAGGGGGCACACGAGCTGTGTAAGTGTGTAACACAGGGGGCGGGGTACACAAGCTGGGTATGTGTGCAACACAGAAGGAGGGGCACACGAGCTGGGTAAGTGTGTAACACAGCGGGCGGGGCACACGAGCTGTGTAAGTGTGTAACACAGGGGGTGGGGTACACAAGCTGGGTATGTGTATAACACGGGGGCAGGGTACATGAGCTGGGTCAGTGTGTAACACAAGGGGAGGGGTACATGGACTGGGTAAGTGTGTAACACAGTGGGCATGGTACATGAGCTGGGTAAGTGTGTACAATGGGGAGGGGCACACGAGCTGGGTAAGTGTGTAACACAGGACACGGGGTACATGAGCTGGGTAAGTGTGTCACACAGGGCACGGCACACGTGCTGGGTAAGTGTGTAACACAGGGGGTGGGGCACACGAGCTGGGTAAGTGTGTAATACAGGGGCGCAGCACACAAGCTGGGTAAGTGTGTCACACAGGGTGCGACGTACATGAGCTGGGTAAGTGTGTAACACAGGGAGCGCGGCACACATTCTGGGTAATTGTGTAACACAGGGAACGGGGCACACATGCTGGGTAAGTGTTTAACACCGGGGCGGAGCACACATGCTTGGTTGGGTAAGGAGGGGTTGGGTAAGTGTGTAACACGGGGCGGGGTTGGGTAAGTGTGTAACACGGGGAGGGGTTGGGTAAGTGTGTAACACGGGAGGGGCTGGGTAAGTGTGTAACACGGGGAGGGGCTGGGTAAGTGTGTAACACGGGGAGGGGTTGGGTAAGTGTGTAACATGGGGAGGGGTTGGGTAAGTGTGTAACACGGCGAGGAGTTGGTTAAGTGTGTAACATGGGGAGGGGCTGGGTAAGTGTGTAACACGGCGAGGGGCTGGGTAAGTGTGTAACACGGGGAGCGTTGGGTAAGTTTGTAACACGGGGAGGGGATGGGTAAGTGTGTAACACGGGGGAGGCGCTGCGTAAGTGTGTAACACGTGGGGTGGGTAAGTGTGTAACATGGGGAGGGGCTGGGTAAGTGTGTAACATGGTGAGGTGCTGGGTAAGTGTGTAACACGGGGAGCGTTGGGTAAGTTTGTAACACGGGGAGGGGATGGGTAAGTGTGTAACACGTGGGAGGCGCTGCGTAAGTGTGTAACACGTGGGGTGGGTAAGTGTGTAACCCGGGGGAGGGGCTGGATAAGTGTGTAACCCGGAGGAGGGTTGAGTAAGTGTGTAAAACGGGGGAGGGGCTGTGTAAGTGTGTAAAACGGCGAGGAGTTGGTTAAGTGTGTAACATGGGGAGGGGTTGGGTAAGTGTGTAACACGGGGGGGGGGGTTGGGTAAGTGTGTAACACGGGGAAGGCTGGGTAAGTATGTAACACGGGGGAGGGGCTGTGTAACAGTGTAACCCGGGGGAGCGGGTGGGTAAGTGCGTAACACGGGGGAGGGTTGGGTAAGTGTGTAACACGGGGGAGGGGCTGGGTAAGTGTGTAACACGGGGAGGCGCTGGGTAAGTGTGTAACACGGGGAGGGGCTGGGTTAGTGTTTAACACGGGGGATGGGCTGTGTAAGTGTGTAACACAGGGGAGGGTTGGGTAAGTGTGTAACACGGGGGAGGGGTTGGGTAAGTGTGTAACATGAGGAGGGGCTGGGTAAGTGTGTAACATGGGGGAAAGGGTTGGTAAGTGTGTAACACGGGGGCGGGTCTTGGTAAGTGTGTAACACAGGGAGGTGTCAGGTAAGTGTGTATCATGGGGGAGGGGCTGCGTTAGTGTTTAACACGGGGGAGGGGCTGAGTAAGTGTGTAACACGGGGAGGGTGGGGTAAGTGTGTAAAACGGGGGAGGGGTTGGGTAAGTGTGTAACACGGGGAGGTGCTGGTTTAGTGTGTAACACGGGGAGGGTTGGGTAAGTGTGTAACAGGGGAGGGGCTGGGTAAGTGTGTAACACGGGGAGGGGCTGGGTAAGTGTGTAACATGGCAAGAGGCTGGGTAAGTGTGTAACATGGGGAGGGGTTGGGTAAGTGATTAACACGGGGGAGGGGCTGGGTAAGTGTGTAACACGGGGGAGGGTTGGGTAAGTGTGTAGCACGAGGGAGGGTTGGGTAAGTGTGTAACATGGGGGAGGGGCTGGGTAAGTGTGTAACACGGCGAGGGGCTGGGTAAGTGTGTAACACGGGGGAGGGTTGGGTAAGTGTGTAACATGGAGGAGGGGCTGGGTAAGTGTGTAACACGGCGGAGGGTTGGGTTAGTGTGTAACACGGGGGAGGGGTTGGGTTAGTGTGTAACACGGGGGAGGGGCTGGGTAAGTGTGTAACACGGGGAGGGGCTGTGTAAGTGTGTAACACGGAGAGGGGCTGGGTAAGTGTGTAACACGGGGGAGGGTTGGATAAGTGTGTAACATGGGGGAGGTGCTGGGTAAGTGTGTAACACGGCGAGGGGTTGGGTAAGTGTGTAACACGGGGGAGGGTTGTGTAAGTGTGTAACACGGGGAGGGGCTTGGTAAATGTGTAACACGGGGGAAGGGTTGGGTTAGTGTGTAACACGGGGGAGGTGTTGGGTTAGTGTGTAACACGGGGAGGGGCTGGGTAAGTGTGTAACACGGGGGAGGAGTTGGGTAAGTGTGTAACACGGGGAGGGGCTGGGTAAGTGTGTAACACGGGGAGGGGCTGGGTAAGTGTGCAACACGGGGAGGGGTTGGGAAGTGTGTAACACGGGGGAGGGGCTTGGTAAGTGTGTAACGCGGGGGAGGGGTTGGGTAAGTGTGTAACACGGGGACGGGCTGGGTAAGTGTGTAACACGGGGGAGGGGCTGGGTAAGTGTGTAACACGGGGGAGGCGTTGGGTAAGCTTGTAACACGGGGGAGGGGTTGGATAAGCGTGTAACACGGGGGAGGGGTTGGGTAAGTATGTAACACGGGGGAGGGGTTGGGTAAGTGTGTAACACGGGGGAGGGGTTGGGTAAGTGTGTAACACGGGGAGGGGTTGGGTAAGTGTGTAACACGGGGAGGGGTTGGGTAAGTGTGTAACACGGGGGAGGCGTTGGGTAAGCGTGTAACACGGGGGAGGGCTTGGGTAAGTGTGTAACACGGGGAGGGCTGGGTAAGTGTGTAACACGGGAGAGGCATTGGGTAAGTGTGTAACACGGCGAGGGGTTGGGTAAGTGTGTAACACGGGGGAGGGGTTGGGTAAGTGTGTAACACGGGGAGGCGTTGGGTAAGTGTGTAACACGGGGAGGCGTTGGGTAAGTGTGTAACACGGGGAGGGGTTGTGTAAGTGTGTAACACGGGGAGGGGTTGGGTAAGTGTGTAACACGGGGAGGCGTTGGGTAAGTGTGTAACACGGGGAGGAGTTGGGTAAGTGTGTAACACGGGGGAGGGGTTGGGTAAGTGTGTAACACGGGGAGGGGTTGGGTAAGTGTGTAACACGAGGAGGGGTTGGGTAAGTGTGTAACACGGCGAGGGGCTTCATCCTGAATAAAATCTTGATGAATTGTGGGATGAGACTGTTAAATGTTGACCAATGTTCTGCTCAGATGTTTAATCTGATGGAGCCAGTTTGACTCCCCCTCATATTTCCTGCGATATTTCTGCTTGAACCTTTCAGGAGAGCCGGAGTTTCGATATGTCGCCGGGATGCATGGCAACGAGGTGGTGGGCCGGGAAATTCTCATTTACCTGATGCAGTATCTGTGTCAGCAATACAAGCAACATAACCCTCGAGTGGTCAGGCTGGTGGACAGCACACGGATACACCTACTACCCTCAATGAATCCTGATGGATATGAAGTGGCACATAAACTGGTACACACCGTCAGAGAGAGACAGGCAGACAGAGAGACAGGCAGACAGAGAAATAGAGAGAGAGAGACAGGCAAAGAGAGACAGAGAGAGACAGGCAGAGACAGAGATAGAGACAGAGTGAGAGAGAGAGACAGAGAGACAGACAGACAGACAGAGACAGGCAGAGAGAGAGAGACAGGCACAGAGAGACAGAGACAGACAGGCAGACAGATAGAGAGAGACAGAGAAAGGGACAGATAGAGAAACAGAGAGACAGGCAGAGAGAGACAGGGACAGACAGAGTCAGAAAGACAGACAGAGAGAGAGACAGGCAGAGAAAGAGAGAGACGGGGAAGAGAGAGACAGAGGGAGAGAGAGAGAGAGACAGGCAGGGAGAGAGAAACAGGTGGTGAAAGAGACAGGTGGAGAGAGAGAGAGAGACAGGCAGAGAGAGAGAGACAGGCAGAAAGAGAGACAGAGAGAGACAGAGGGAGAGATCATTGTAGCCATGAGTAAACAACTGGGGAGGGACTGGCTGTTGATTTGAGGATTTTGGCAAGGGAGAGGGAAAGTGGGACAGTGGGATTAGTTTGGGATTGATACAGGGATATGGGGAGAGAGCAGGAGAGTGGGATTAGTTTGGGATTGATACAGGGATATGGGGAGAGAGTGGGACAGTGGGATTAGTTTGGGGATTGGTGCAGGGCTATGGGGAGAGAGTGGGGCAGTGGGATTAGTTTGGGGATTGATGCAGGGCTATGGGGAGAGAGTGGGGCAGGGGGGTTAGTTTAGGGATTGATACAGGGCGATGGGGAGAGCGCGGGGCAGTGGGACTTGTTTGGGATTGATACAGGGCTATGGAGAGAGAGTGGGGCAATGGGATTAGTTTTGTGATTGGTACAGGGCTATGGGGAGAGAGTGTGGCAGTGGGATTAGTTTTGTGATTGGTACAGGGCTATGGGGATAGAGTGGGGCAGTGGGATTTGTTTGGGGATTGGTACAGGGCTATGGGGAGAGAGTGTGGCAGTGGGATTAGTTGGGGACTGATACAGGACTATGGGGAGAGAGTGGGGCAGTGGGATTTGTTTGGGGATTGATGAAGGCCTATGGGGAGAGAGCGGGGCAGTGGGATTAGTTTGGGATTGATACAGGGCTATGGGGAGAGAGCAAGGCAGTGGGAATAGTTGGGGATTGATACAGGGCTATGGGGAGAGAGCGGGGCAGTGGGATTTGTTTGGGGATTGATGAAGGGCTATGGGCAGAGACCGGGGCAGTGGGATTAGTTTAGGATTGATACAGGGCTATGGGGAGAGAGCGGGGCAGTGGGATTTGTTTGGGGATTGATGAAGGGCTATGGGCAGAGAGCGGGGCAGTGGGATTTGTTTGGGGATTGATGATGGGCTATGGGGAGAGAGTGGGGCAGTGGGATTAGTTTTGGAATGATACAGGGCTATGGAGAGAGAGTGGGGCAGTGGGATTAGTTTGGGGATTGATGCAGGGCTATGGGGAGAGAGCGGGGCAGTGGGATTAGTTTGGGATTCATACAGGATGAATGGTGATAGAGCAGGACAGTGGGATTAGTTTGGGGATTGATGCAGGGCTATGGGGATAGAGTGGGACAGTGGGATTAGTTAGGAGTTTGATACAGGGCTATGGGGAGAGACTGGGGGAGTGGGATTAGTTTGGGATTGATATAGGGCGATGGAGTGAGATTTGGAAAGTGGGATTAGTTTGGGATTGATGCAGGGTGATGGGGAGAGAGCAGGGCAGGGGGATTAGTTTGGAGTTTGATACAGGGCTATGGGGAGAAACTGGGACAGTAGGATTAGTTTGGGATTGATACAGGGCTATGGGGAAAAATTGGGACAGAAGGATTAGTTTGGGATTGATACAGGGCTATGGGGAGAGATTGGGGCAGTGGGATTAGTTTGGGGATTGATACAGGGATATGGGGAGAGAGCGGAGCAGTGGGATTAGTTTCGGACTTATACAGGACTATGGGGAGAGAGTTGGGCAGTGGGATTAGTTTGGGGATTGATGCAGGGCTATGGGGAGAGAGCAGGGCAGTGGGATTAGTTTGGGATTGATGCAGGGCTATGGGGAGAGAGCAGGGCAGTGGGATTAGTTTGGGATTGATACAGGGTGATGGGGAGAGAGTGGGGCAGTGGGATTAGTTTGGGATTGATACAGGGCTATGGGGAGAGAGTGGGGAAGTTGGATTAGTTTGGGGATTTAAACAGGACTATGGGGAGAGAGTGGGGCAGGGGGGTTAGTTTGGGGATTGATACAGGGCGATGGGGAGAGAGTGGGACAGTGGGATTAGTTTTGGAATGATACAGGGCTATGGAGAGAGAGTGGGGCAGTGGGATTAGTTTGGGGATTGATGCAGGGCTATGGGGAGAGAGCGGGGCAGTGGGATTAGTTTGGGATTGATATAGGGCGATGGAGTGAGAGTGGCACAGTGGGATAAGTTTGGGTTTGATATAGGGCTATTGGGAGAAAGTGGGACAGTGGGATTAATTTGGGTTTGATACAGGGCTATGGGGAGAGAGTGTGGGCTGTGGGATTAGTTTGGGTTTGATACAGGGCTATGGGGAGAGAGTGATGCAGTGGGATTAGTTTGGGATTGACACAGGGATATGGAGAGAGAGCGGGGCAGTGGGATTAGTTTGGGATTGATACAGGACTATGGGGAGAGAGTGGGGCAGTGGGATTAGTTTGGGATTGATACAGGACTATGGGGAGAGAGTGGGGCAGGGGGGTTAGTTAGGGGATTGATACTGGGCTATGGAGAGAGAGCGGGGCAGTGGGATTAATTTGGAATTGATACAGGGCTATGGAGAGAGAGTGGGGCAGTGGGATTAGTTTGGGGATTGATGCACGCTATGGGGAGAGAGTGGGGGAGTGGGATTAGTTTGGGATTGATATAGGGCGATGGAGTGAGATTTGGAAAGTGGGATTAGTTTGGGATTGATGCAGGGTGATGGAGAGAGAGCAGTGCAGGGGAATTAGTTTGGAGTTTGATACAGGGCTATGGCGAGAAACTGGGACAGTGGGATTAGTTTGGGATTGATACAGGGATATGGGGAGAGTGCAGGGCAGTGGGATTAGTTTGGGATTGATATAGGGCTATGGGGAGAGAGCGGGGCAGTGGGATTAGTTTGGGATTGATATAGGGCTATGGGGAGAGAGCGGGGCAGTGGGATTGTACTGCGGATTGATTCAGGGCTGTGGGGAGAGAGTGGGACATTAGGATTAGTTTGGGATTGATACATGGCTATGGGGAGAGAGTGGGGAAGTTGGATTAGTTTGGGGATTGATACAGGACTATGGGGAGAGAGCGGGGCAGTGGGATTAGTTTGGGGATTGATACAGGGCTATGGGGAGAGAGTGGGACCGTGGTATTAGTTTGGGATTGATATAGGGCGATGGTGTGAGAGTTGGACAGTGGGATTAGTTTGGAGTTTGATACAGGGCTTTGGGGAGAGAGCGGGGCAATGGGATTAGTTTGGGATTGATACAGGGCTATGGGGAGAGAGTGGGGAATTCGGATTAGTTTGGGCTTGATACAGGGCTATTGGGAGAAAGTGGGACAGTGGGATTAGTTTGGGATTGACACAGGGCTATGGAGAGAGAGCGGCGCAGTGGGATTAGTTTGGGATTGATACAGGGCTATGGGGAGAGAGTGGGGCAGTGGGATTTGTTTGGGGATTGATGATGGGCTATGGGGAGAGAGCGTGGCAGTGGGATTAGTTGGGGATTGATACAGGACTATGGGGAGAGAGTGGGGCAGGGGGGTTAGTTTGGGGATTGATACAGGGCGATGGGGAGAGAGTGGGGCAGTGGGATTAGTTTTGGAATGAAACAGGGCTATGGAGAGAGAGTTGGGCAGTGGGATTAGTTTGGGGATTGATGCAGGGCTATGGGGAGAGAGCAGGGCAGTGGGATTAGTTTGGGATTGATGCAGGGCTATGGGGAGAGAGCAGGGCAGTGGGATTAGTTTGGGATTGATACAGGGTGATGGGGAGAGAGTGGGGCAGTGGGATTAGTTTGGGGATTTAAACAGGACTATGGGGAGAGAGTGGGGCAGGGGGGTTAGTTTGGGGATTGATACAGGGCTATGGGGAGAGAGTGGGGCAGGGGGGTTAGTTTGGGGATTGATACAGGGCGATGGGGAGAGAGTGGGGCAGTGGGATTAGTTTTGGAATGATACAGGGCTATGGAGAGAGAGTGGGACAGTGGGATTAGTTTGGGGATTGATGCAGGGTTATGGGGAGAGAGTGGGGCAGTGGGATTAGTTTTGGAATGATACAGGGCTATGGAGAGAGAGTGGGACAGTGGGATTAGTTTGGGGATTGATGCAGGGCTATGGGGAGAGAGCGGGGCAGTGAGATTAGTTTGGGATTGATACAGGGCTATGGGGAGAGAGTGGGGCAGTGGGGTTAGTTTGGGATTGATACAGGACTATGGGGAGAGAGTGGGGCAGTGGGGTTAGTTTGGGATTGATACAGGGCTATGGAGAGATAGCGGGGCAGTGGGATTAGTTTGGGGATTGATGCAGGTCTATGGGGATAGAGTGAGGCAGTGGGATTAGTTAGGAGTTTGATACAGGGCTATGGGGAGAGTGTGGGTGAGTGGGATTAGTTTGGGATTGATATAGGGCGATGGAGTGAGATTTGGAACGTGGGATTAGTTTGGGATTGATGCAGGGTGATGGGGAGAGAGCAGTGCAGGTTGATTAGTTTGGAGTTTGATACAGGGCTATGGGGAGAAACTGGGACAGTGGGATTAGTTTGGGATTGATACAGGGCTATGGGGAGAGAGTGGGGAAGTTGGATTAGTTTGGGATTGATACAGGGATATGGGGAGAGTATGGGGCAGTGGGATTTGTTTGGGGATTGATACAGGGCTACGGGGAGAGAGTGGGACAGTGGGATTGGACTGCGGATTGATTCAGGGCTGTGGGGAGAGAGTGGGGCAGTGGGATTAGTTTGGGATTGATACAGGGATATGGGGAGAGAGTGGGACAGTGGGATTAGTTTGGTGATTGATACAGGGCTATGGGGAGAGAGTGGGGAAGTTGGATTAGTTTGGGATTGATACAGGGATATGGGGAGAGTACGGGGCAGTGGGATTTGTTTGGGGATTGATACAGGACTATGGGGAGAGAGCGGCGCAGTGGGATTGGACTGCGGATTGATTCAGGGCTGTGGGGAGAGAGTGGGGCAGTGGGATTAGTTTGGGGATTGATACAGGGCTATGGGGAGAGAGTGGGTCAGTGATATTAGTTTGGGATTGATATAGGGCGATGGTGTGAGAGTTGGACAGTGGGATTAGTTTGGAGTTTGATACAGGGCTATGGGGAGAGAGCGGGGCAGTGGGATTAGTTTGGGATTGATACAGGAGTATTGGGGTGAGAGCAAGGCAATGGGATTAGTTTGGGAATGATACAGGGTTATGGGGAGAGAGTGGGGCAGTGGGATTAGTTTGGGATTGATACAGGAGTATTGGGGTGAGAGCAAGGCAATGGGATTAGTTTGGGAATGATACAAGGTTATGGGGAGAGAGCGGGGCAGTGGGGTTAGTTTGGGATTGATACAGGGCTATGGGGAGAGAGCAGGGCAGTGGGATTAGTTGGGGATTGATACAGGGTTATGGGGAGAGAGCAGGGCAGTGGGATTAGTTTGGGACTGATACAGGACTATGGGGAGAGAGTGGGCCAGGGGGGTTAGTTTGGGGATTGATACAGGACTATGGAGAGACAGCAGGGCAGTGGGATTAGTTTGGGATTGATATAGGGCTATGGGGAGAGAGCGGGACAGTGGGATTAGTTTGGGGATTGATATAGGGTGATGGTGTGAGAGTTGGACAGTGGGATTAGTTTGGGATTGATACAGGGCTATGGGGAGAGAGCGAGGCAGTGGGATTAGTTTGGGGATTGATACTGGGCTATGGGGAGAGATCGGGACAGTGGGATTAATTTGGGGATTGATACAGGGCTATGGGGAGAGAGCGGGGCAGTGGGATTAGTTTGGGGATTGATACAGGGCTATGGGGAGAGAGCGGGGCAATGGGATTAGTTTGGGGATTTAAACAGGGCTATGGGGAGAGAGTGCAGCAGTGGGATTAGTTTGGGATTAGTACAGGGCTATGGGGATTGAGTGCGACAGTGGGATTAGTTTGGGGATTGATACAAGGCGATGGAGTGAGTGTGGGACAGCGGGATTAATTTGGGATTGATACAGGGCTATTGGGATTGATTGGGATGGTGGGATTAGTTTAGGATTGATACAGGGCGATGGAGTGAGTGTGGGACAGTGGGATTAGTTAGGGGATTGATACAGGGCTATGGGGAGAGAGCGGGGCAGTGGGATTAGTTTGGGATTGATACAGGGCTATGGGGTGTGAGTGGGACAATGGGATTAGTTTGGGATTGATATAGGGCAATGGGGAGTGAGTGGGGCAGTGGGATTGGTTTGGGATTGATATAGGGTGATGGATTGAGTTTGGGACCTTGGGATTAGTTTGGTGATTGATACATGGCTATGTGTAGAGAGTGGTGCAGTGGGATTATTTTGGGATTGATACAGGTCTATGGCGAGTGAGCAGGGCAGTGGGATTAGTTTGGGGATTGGTACAGGGCTATGGGGAGGGAGCGGGGTGGTGGGATTAGTTTGGGATTGATACATGGCTATGGGGAGAGAGTGGGGCACTGGGATTAGTTTGGGGATTGATACAGGAATATGGGGAGAGAGCGGGACAGTGGGATTAGTTTGGGGATTGATACAGGGCTATGGGGAGAGAGCGGGGGCAGTGGGATTAGTTTGGGATTGATACATGGCTATGGGGAGAGAGTGGGACAGTGGGATTAGTTTGGGGATTGATACAGGGCTATGGGGAGAGAGCGGGGCCGTGGGTTTAGTTTAACTGGGGTTCATGCTATGATATCCTTAGTATTTAATGCTGAGCTGTGGTTTAAATGCCCTATGATGTATTCTCCTCTCTCTGTCTGTTACTAACAGGGCTCCGAGCTCTCTGGTTGGGCTGCCGGGCGTTATAATCTCCAGGGATTTGATCTCAATCATAACTTTGCTGATCTGAATACCGTTCTTTGGGATGCAGAGGACGAATCACAAGATCCCAGTCTGGTCCAGAATCATTTCATCCCTGTACCAGCTTATTACACTTGGCCCAATGCCTCAGTAAGTAAAGGAATTTATCTCAGTGGCAGATACCCACTGTACCATAGTGTGCGTTTTGGGGTGTGGGGGTTTTGGGGTATGTGTGTTTAGGGGTATGGGGGTTTTGGGGTATGGATATATTGGGGTATGGATGTTTTGGTGTATGGGGGTTTTGGGGTGTGGATATATTGGGGTGTGGGTGTTTTGGTGTATGGGGGTTTTGGGGTGTGGATGTTTTGGGGCATGGGGGTTTTGGGGTGTGGATGTATTGGGGAATGGGGGTTCTGGGGTATGGATATAATGGGGTATGGATGTATTGGGGTATTAGTGTTTTGGTGTATGGGTGTTTTGGGGTGTGGATGTATTGGGGTATGGGGTTTTGGGGTATGGATATATTGGGGTATGGGGTTTTGGGGTATGGATGTATTGGGGTATGGGGGTTTTGGGGTATGGATGTATTGGGGTATGGGGGTTTGGGCGTTTGGATGTATTGGGGTATGGGGGTTTTGGGGATGAGTGATTTAGGGTATGGGGGTTTGGGGTATGGATGTATTGGGGTATGGGGTTTTTGGGGTATGGATGTATTGGGGTATGGAGGTTTGGGCGTTTGGATGTATTGGGGTATGGGGGTTTGGGGGTATGGATGTATTTGGGTATGGGGGGTTTAGGGATGAGTGATTTAGGGTATGGGGGTTTTGGGGATGAGTGTTTTAGGTTACGAGGATTTTGGGGTATGGATATATTGTGGTATGGGGGTTTTGGGGTATGGATGTATTGGGGTATGGGGGTTTTGGGGTATGGATGTATTGGGGTATGAGGGTTTTGGCGTATGGCTGTATTGGGGTATGGGGGTTTTGGGGTGTGGATGTATTGGGCTGTGGGGGTTTTGGGGTATGGATGTATTGGGCTGTGGGGGTTTTGGGGTATGGATGTATTGGGCTGTGGGGGTTTTGGGGTATGGATGTATTGGGGTATGGGGGTTTTGGGGTATGGATGTATTGGGGTATGAGGGTTTTGGCGTATGGCTGTATTGGGGTATGGGGGTTTTGGGGTATGGGTGTATTGGGCTGTGGGGGTTTTGGGGTATGGGGGTTTTGGGATATGGATGTATTGGGATATGGATGTATTGGTGTATGGGGGTTTTGGGGTATGGATGTATTGGGGCATGGATGTATTGTGGTATGGGGATTTTGGGTTATCGATGTATTGGTGTATGGGGGTTTTGGCGTATGGATGTATTGGGGTATGGGGGTTTTGGGGATGAGTGTTTTGGGGTATGGGGGTTTTGGGGTATGGATGTATTGGGGTATGGGGATTTTGGGGTATGGGGGTTTTGGAGATGAGTGTTTTGGGTTATGGTGATTTTGGTGTATGGATGTATTGGGGTATGGGGGTTTAGGAGTGTGGATGTATTGGGGTATGGGGGATTTGGTGTATGGGGGTTTTGGGGACTAGGGGGTTTTGGGGTATGGATATATTGGGGTATGGATGTATTGGGGTATGGGGTTCTGGGGTATGGATATAATGGGGTATGGATATATTGGGGTATGGGGTTTTGCGGGTATGGATATATTGGGGTATGGATGTATTGGGGTATTAGTGTTTTGGTGTATGGGTGTTTTGGAGTGTGGATGTATTGGGGTATGGGGGTTTTGGGGATGAGTGTTTTGGGGTTTAGATGTATTGGGTTGTGGGGTTTTTGGGGTATGGATGTATTGGGTTGTGGGGTTTTTGGGGTATGGATGTATTGGTGTATGGGGGTTTGGGCGTTTGGATGTAT
Organism: Isurus oxyrinchus; assembly: GCA_026770705.1. NCBI lineage: Eukaryota > Metazoa > Chordata > Chondrichthyes > Lamniformes > Lamnidae > Isurus > Isurus oxyrinchus. The sequence continues at coordinate 140,343 of JANJGN010001043.1, read as the reverse complement.
TGGGGTGTGGGGGTTTGGGGTATGGATGTATTTGGGTATGGGGGGTTTAGGGATGAGTGATTTAGGGTATGGGGGTTTTGGGGATGAGTGTTTTAGGTTACGGGGATTTTGGGGTATGGATATATTGTGGTATGGGGGTTTTGGGTATGGGGGTTTTGGGGTTGAGTGTTTTGGGGCATGGGGGTTTTGGAGATGAGTGATTAGGGGTATGGGGGTTTTGGGGTATGGGGGTTTTGGGGTATGGATGTATTGGGATATGGATGTATTGGGATATGGGGGTTTTGGGGATGAGTGTTTTAGGGTATTGGGGTTTTGGGGTATGGCTGCATTGGGGTATGGGGATTTTGGGGTATGGGGGTTTTGGAGATGAGTGTTTTGGGTTATGGGGATTTTGGGGTATGGAGGTATTGGGGTATGGGTGTTTTGGGGAGGAGTGTATTGGGTTATGGGGGTTTTGGGGTATGGATGTATTGGGGTATGGGGGTTTTGGAGTATGGATGTATTGGGGTATGGGGGTTTTGGAGTATGGATGTATTGGGGTATGGGGGTTTTGGGGTATGGATGTATTGGGGTATGGGGGTTTTGGAGTATGGATGTATTGGGGTATGGGGGTTTTGGGGTATGGATGTATTGGGGTATGGGGGTTTTGGGGAGGAGTGTATTGGGTTATGGGGGTTTTGGGGTATGGATGTATTGGGATATGGATGTATTGGGATATGGGGGTTTTGGGGATGAGTGTTTTAGGGTATTGGGGTTTTGGGGTATGGCTGCATTGGGGTATGGGGATTTTGGGGTATGGGGGTTTTGGAGATGAGTGTTTTGGGTTATGGGGATTTTGGGGTATGGAGGTATTGGGGTATGGGTGTTTTGGGGAGGAGTGTATTGGGTTATGGGGGTTTTGGGGTATGGATGTATTGGGGTATGGGGGTTTTGGAGTATGGATGTATTGGGGTATGGGGGTTTTGGGGTATGGATGTATTGGGGTATGGGGGTTTTGGAGTATGGATGTATTGGGGTATGGGGGTTTTGGAGTATGGATGTATTGGGGTATGGGGGTTTTGGGGTATGGATGTATTGGGGTATGGGGGTTTTGGAGTATGGATGTATTGGGGTATGGGGGTTTTGGGGTATGGATGTATTGGGGTATGGGGGTTTTGGGGTATGGATGTATTGTGATATGGATGTATTGGGGTATGGGGGTTTGGGGGTATGGATGTATTTGGGTATGGGGGGTTTAGGGATGAGTGATTTAGGGTATGGGGTTTTGGGGTATGGGTGTATTGGGGTATGGATGTATTGGGGTATGGGGGTTTTGCAGTATGGATGTATTGGGGTATGGGGGTTTTGGGGTATGGATGTATTGGGGTATGGGGGTTTTGGGGTGTGTATGTATTGGGGTATGGATGTATTGGGGCATGGGAGATTTGGGATATGGGGGTTTTGGGGTCTAGGGAGTTTTTGGGCTATGGATATATTGGGGTATGGAAGATTTGGGGTATGGATGTATTGGGGTATGGGGGTTTTGGGGATGAGTGTTTTGGGTTATGGGAATTTTGGGGGATGGATGTATTGGGGTATGAGGGATTTGGCGTATGGATGTATTGGGCTATGGGTGTTTTGGGGTATGGGGATTTTGGGGTATGGATGTATTGCGATATGGATGTATTGCGATATGGATGTATTGGGGTATGGGGGTTTTGGGGTATGGATGTATTGGGGTATGGGGGTTTTGGGGTATGGATGTATTGGCGTATGGGGGTTTTGGGGTATGGATGTATTGCGGTATGGGGGTTTTGGGGTATGGATGTATTGGGGTGTGGGGGTTTTGGGGTGTGGATGTATTGGGGTGTGGGGGTATTGGGGTATAGATGTATTGGGGTGTGGGGGTTTTGGGGATGAGTGTTTTGGATTATAAGGATTTTGGGCTATGGATGTATTGGGGTATGGGGCTTTTGGAGTATGCATGTGTTGGGGTATGGGGATTTTGGGGATGAGTGTTTTGGGTTATGGGGATTTTGGGGTATGGATGTATTGGGGTATGGGAGTTTTGGGGTATGGATGTATTGGGGTATGGGAGTTTTGGGGTATGGATGTATTGGGGTGTGGGGGTTTTGGGGATGATAGTTTTGGGTTATGGGGTTTTGGGGTATGGATGTATTGGGGTATGGGGGTTTTGGGGGCGAGTGTTTTGGGTTATGGGGATTTTGGGGTATGGAGGTATTGGGGTATGGGGGTTTTGGTGTATGGATGTATTGGTGTATGGGGGTTTTGGGGAGGAGTGTATTGGGTTATGGGCATTTTGGCGTATGGATATAGTGGGGTATCGGGCTTTTGGGGATGAGTGCTTTGGGGTATGGATGTATTGGGGTATGGTGTTTTTGGGGAATGGGGGTTTTGGGGTATGCATGTATTGGGATATGGATGTATTGGGGTATGGGGGTTTTGGGGTATGGATGTATTAGGGTATAGGGGTTTTGGGGTATGGATGTATTGGGATATGGATGTATTGGTGTATGGGGGTTTTGGGGTGTGTATGTATTGGGGTATGGATGTATTGGGGCATGGGGGATTTGGGATATGGGGGTTTAGGGGTCTAGGGAGTTTTGGGGTATGGATATATTGGGGTATGGAAGATTTCGGGTATGGATATATTGGGGTATGGGGGTTTTGGGGATGAGTGTTTTGGGGTATGGATATATTGGGGTATGGAGTTTTGGGGGTATGGATATATTGGGGTGTGGGTGTTTTGGGGTATGGGGGTTTTGGGCTCTAGGGGGTTTTGTGGTATGGATATATTGGGGTATGGATGTATTGGGGTACGGGTTTTGGGGTATGGATACATTGGGGTATGGATGTATTGGGGTATGGGGTTTTTGGGGTATGGATATATTGGGGTATGGATGTATTGTGGTATGGGGTTTTGGGGTATGGGTGTATTGGGGTATGGGGGTTTTGGGGTATGGATGTATTGGGGTATGGGGGTTTTGGGGTATGGATGTATTGGGGTATGGGGGTTTTGGGGTATGGATGTATTGGGGCATGGATGTATTGGGGTATGGGAGTTTTGGGGTATGGATGTATTGGGGTATGGGGGTTTTGGGGTATGGATGTATTGGGGTATGGGGGTTTTGGGGTATGGATGTATTGGGGTATGGGGGTTTTGGGGTATGGATGTATTGGGGTATGGGGGTTTTGGGGTATGGATGTATTGGGGCATGGATGTATTGGGGTATGGGAGTTTTGGGGTATGGATGTATTGGGGTGTGGGTGTTTTGGGGTATGGAAGTATTGGGGTGTGGGGGTTTTGGGGTATGGATGTATTGGGGTATGGGGATTTTGGGGTATGGATGTATTGGGGTATGGGGGTTTTGGGGTATGGATGTATTGGGGTATGGGGGTTTTGGGGTATGGATGTATTGGGGTATGGGGGTTTTGAGGTATGGATGTATTGGGGTATGGGGGTTTTGGGGTATGGATGTATTGGGGTGTGGGGGTTTTGGGGTATGGATGTATTGGGGTGTGGGGGTTTTGGGGTATGGATGTATTGGGGTATGGGGATTTTGGGGTATGGATGTATTGGGGTATGGGGGTTTTGGGGTATGGATGTATTGGGGTATGGGGGTTTTGGGGTATGGATGTATTGGGGTATGGGGGTTTTGAGGTATGGATGTATTGGGGTATGGGGGTTTTGGGGTATGGATGTATTGGGGTATGGAGGTTTTGGGGTATGGGTGTATTGGGGTATGGGGGTTTTGGGGTATGGATGTATTGGGGTATGGAGGTTTTGGGGTATGGGTGTATTGGGGTATGGGGGTTTTGGGGATGAGTGTTTTGGGTTACGGGGATTTTGGGGTATGGATATATTGGGGTATGGGGGTTTTGGGGATGAGTGTCTGGGGATATGGGGATTTTGGAGTATGGATACATTGGGGTATGGCGGTTTTGGGGTTTGGATGTATCAGGGTATGGGGATTTTGGGGATGAGTGTTTTGGGTTACGGGGATTTTGGGGTATGGATGTTTTGGGGTATGGGGGTTTTGGGGTATGGGGGTTTTGAGTAATGGATGCATTGGGATATGGATGTATTGGGGTATGGGGGTTTTGGGGTATGGAAGTATTGGGGTGTGGGGGTTTTGAGGTATGGATGTATTGGGGAATGGGGGTTTTGGGGTGTGGATGTATTGGGGTATGGATGTATTGGGGTGTGGGGGTTTTGAGGTATGGATGTATTGGGGTATGGGGATTTTGGGGATGAGTATTTTGGGTTACGGGGATTTTGGGGTATGGATATATTGGGGTGTGGGGGTTTTGGGGGATGGATGTATTGGGTTATGGGGAATTTGGGGTATGGGGGTTTTGGAGATGAGTGTTTTGGGTTATGGGGATTTTGGCATATGGACGTATTGGGGTATGGGGGGTTTTGAGGTATGGATGTATTGGGGTATGGATGTACTGGGGTATGGGGGATTTGGTGTATGGGGGTTTTGGGGTGGAGTGTTTTGGAGTATGGGGGTTTTGGGGTATGGATGTATTGGGGTATGGATGTATTGCGGTATGGGGTTCTGGGGTATGGATATATTGGGGTATGGAGGTATGTGGTATGGGGTTTTGGGGGTATGGAGATATTGGGGTATGGATGTATTGGTGTATTAGTGATTTGGTGTATGGGGGTTTTGGCGTATGGATGTATTGGGGTATGGGGGTTTTGGGGATGGGTGTTTTGGGGTATGGGGGTTTGGGGGTATGGATGTATTGGTGTATGGATGTATTGGGGTATGGGGGTTTTGGGGTGTGGATATATTGGGGATGAGTGTTTTGGGGTGTGGAGGTTTTGGGATATGGATGTATTGGGGTATGGGAATTGGGCCTTTGGATGTATTGGGGTATGGGGGTTTTGGGGATGAGTGTTTTGGGTTACGGGGATTATGGGGTATGGATGTATTGGGGTATGGGGGTTTTGTGTATGGGGGTTTTTTGGGGATGAGTGTTTTGGGGTATGGGGGTTTTGGGTATGGGGGTTTTGGGGATGAGTGTTTTGGGGTATGGCTATTTTGCGGCATGGATATATTGGGGTATGGGGTATTTGGGGTATGGATGTATCGGGGTATGGGGGTTTTGGGGATGAGTGTTTTGGATTATGGGGATTTTAGGGGTATGGATGTATTGAGGTATGGGGGTTTTGGGGTATGGATGTATTGGGGTATGGGGGTTATGGAGATGAGTGCTTTGGGTTATTGGGATTTTGGTGTATGGGTGTATTGGGGCATGGGGGTTTTGGCATATGGATGTATCGAGGTATGGGGGTTTTGGGGTATTGGGGTTTTGGGGTATGGATATATTGGGATATGGATGTATTGGGGTATGGGGGTTTTGGGGATGAGTGTTTTGGAGTATGGGGGTTTTGGGGTATGGATGTATTGGGGTATGGGGGTTTTGGGGTATTGGGGTATTGGGGTATGGATGTATTGGGATATGGATGTATTGGGGTATGGGGGTTTTGTGGTGTGGATGTATTGGGGTATGGATGTATTGGGGTGTGGGTTTTGTGGGTATGGATTTATTGGGGTATGGATGTATTGGGGTATTAGTGTTTTGGTGTATGGGGGTTTTGGGGTATGGATGTATTTGGGTATGGGGGTTTTGCGGTATGGATGTAATGGGGTATGGGGGTTTTGCGGTATGGATGTAATGGGGTATGGGGGTTTTGGGATGAGTGTTTTGGGGTATGGGGGTTTTGGGGTATGGATGTATTGGGGAATGGGGGTTTGGGCGTTTGGATGTATTGGGGTGTGGGGGTTCGGGGTATGGATGTATTTGGGTATGGGGGTTTTGGGGATGAGTGATTTGGGGTATGGGGGTTTTGGGGATGAGTGTTTTGCGTTACGGGGATTTTGGTGCATGGATATATTGGGGTATGGGGGTTTTGGGTTACGGGGATTATGGGGTATGGATATATTGGGGTATGGGGGTTTTGGGTATGGGGGTTTTGGAGGATGGGTGTATTGGGTTATGGGGAATTTTGGGTATGGGGATTTTGGACATGAGTGTTTTGGATTATGGGGATTTTGAGGTATGGATGTATTGGGGTATGGGGGTTTTGGGGAGGAGTGTTTTGGGGTATGGGCATTTTGGGGTATGGATGTATTGGGGTATGGGGGTTTTGGGGTATGGGGGTTTTGGGGTATGGATATATTGGGATATGTATGAATTGGGGTATGGGGGTTTTGGGGATGAGTGTTTTGGGGTATGGCTATTTTGCGGCATGGATATATTGGGGTATGGGGGATTTGGGGTATGGATGTATTGGGGTATGGGGGTTTTGGGGTATGGATGTATTGGGGTATGGGGGATTTGGGGTATGGATGTATCGGGGTATGGGGGTTTTGGGGTATGGATGTATCGGGGTATGGGGGATTTGGGGTATGGATGTATCGGGGTATGGGGGTTTTGGGGTATTGGGGTTTTGGAGATGTGTGTTTTGGGTTATGGGAATTTTAGGGGTATGGCTGTATTGGGCTATGGGTTTTTGGGTTATGGGGGGTTTTGGGATATGGGGGTTTTGGAGATGAGTGTTTTGGGTTATGGGGATTTTGGTGCATGGGTATATTGGGGTATGGGGGTTTTGGGTATGGGGTTTTTGGGGATGATTTTTTTGTGGTATGGGGGTTTTGGAGGATGGATGTATTGGGTTATGGGTAATTTGGGGTATGGGGATTTTGGAGATGAGTGTTTTGCATTATGGGGATTTTGAGGTATGGATGTATTGGGGTATGTATGAATTGGGGTATGGGGGTTTGGGGGTATGGATGTATTGGGGTATGGGGGTTTTGGGGTATGGATGTATTGGGGTATGGGGGGTTTTGGAGTGTGGATGTATTGGGGTATGGGGGTTTTGGGGTATGGATGTATTGGGGTATGGGGGTTTTGGGGTATGGATATATTGGGGTATGGGGGTTTTGGGGTGTGGATGTATTGGGGTATGGGGATTTTGGGGTATGGATATATTGGGCTATGGGGGTTTTGGGGTGTGGATGTATTGGGGTATATATGTATTGAGGTATGGGGGTTTTGGGGATGAGTGCTTTGGGGTATGGGGGTATGGATATATTGGGGTATGGGGGTTTTGGGGTAAAGGTGTTTTTTATTCTTTCATTGGAGTTGAGTGTTGCTGGCTGGGCCAGCATTTAAGGTCCATCCCTAGTTGCCCCTTGAGAAGGTGGGGGTGAGCTGCCTTCTTGAACCGCTGCAGTCCATGTGGTGTAGGTACACCCACAGTGCTGTTAGGGAGGGAGTTCCAGGATTTTGACCCAGCGACAGTGAGGGAACGGTGATATATTTCCAAGTCAGGATGGTGAGTGACTTGGAGGGGAACTTCCAGGAGGTGGTGTTCCCATCTATCTGCTGCCCTTGTCCTTCTAGATGGTAGTGGTTGTGGGTTTGGAAGGTGCTGCTGAAGGAGCCTTGGTGAATTCCTGCAGTGAATCTTGTAGATGGTACACACACTGCTGCTACTGTGTGTTGGTGGTGGAGGGAGTGAATGTTTGTGGATGTGGTGCCAATCAAGCGGCTGCTTTGTCCTGGATGGTGTCAAGCTTCTTGAGTGTTGTGGGAGCTGCACTCATCCAGGCAAGTGGGGAGTATTCCATCACACTCCTGACTTGTGCCTTGTAGATGGTGGACAGGCTTTGGGGGGTCAGGAGGTGAATTACTCATCGCCAGATTCCCAGCCTCTGACCTGCTCTTGTAGCCACAGTATTTATATGGCTAGTCCAGTTCAGTTTCTGGTCAATGGTAACCCCTCAGGATGTTGATAGTGGGGGATTCAGTGATGGTGATGCCATTGAATGTCAAGGGGCAATGGTTAGATTCTCTCTTGTTGGAGATGGCACTTGTGTTAGTCAGGAGGACTTTGCAGGGTTGACAGGGCTGAGTTTGCTGTTGTTGTTTCTGGGGCCTCGGTCAATGCCGGATGGTTGGTGCAGATTCATCCTTTTTGTTCACTTCATAGTGATTTGTCTGGCTTGGCCATTTCTGAGTCAGCCACATTGCTGTGGGTCTGGAGTCACATGTAGGCCAGACCAGGTAAGAACAGCAGATTTCCCTCCCTAAAGGACATGAGTGACCCAGATGGGTTTTTACAACAATCGATGATAGTTTCGTGGTCCCCATCACTGAGACTAGTTTTATATTCCACATTTATTAACTGAATTTAAATTCCACCAGCAGCCGTGGGATTTGAACCTGGGTCCCCAGAGCATTAACCTGGGCCTCGGGATTACTGGCCCAGTGATGTTATCACAATGCCACCACATTCCCTGTTGAATTTGGGGGCATTAGGGTCTGGGGGTATTGGGGTCTGGGTGCCAGGGTATTGTGTACAGGGTACTGCGGTTTGGGGGAATTGGGGTATGAGGGTATCAAGGGGCTGGGGTATTGGAGCACAGGAGTATTGATGTGCAGGATATTAGAGTACAAGGATATGGGAAAGGGGTATTAGGTAGGGGTATTAGGTAGGTAGGGGGTGGTAGGTAGGGGTATTAATTAGGAGGTATTAGGAAATGGGGTATTAGGTAGGGGGATTAGGAAATGGGGTGTTAGTTAGGGGGTATTAGTAAGGTGGGCAGTATTAAATAGGCGGTATTAAGTAGGGGGTATAAGGTAGGGAGTATTAGGTAAGGGGTATTAGAAAATAGGGTATTAGGTAGGGGGTATTAAGTAGGGGGTATTAGGTAGGGGTTTTTAGGTAGATTGTATTAGGTAGGGGTATTAGGTAAGGGGTAATAGAAAATGGAGTATGAGGTAGGGGGTATTTGGTAGAGGGTATGAGGTAGGGGGTATTAGGTAGGGGGTATTAAGTAGGGTTTATGAGGTAGGGGGTATTAGGTAGGGGTTTTTAGGTAGATTGTATTAGGTAGGGGTATTAGGTAAGGGGTAATAGAAAATGGAGTATGAGGTAGGGGGTATTTGGTAGAGGGTATGAGGTAGGGGGTATTAGGTAGGGGGTATTAAGTAGGGTTTATGAGGTAGGGGGTATTAGGTAGGGGTATGAGGTAGGGGGTAATAGGTAGAGGGTATTAGGGGGTATTAGGAAGGGGATATTAGGTAGGGGTAGGGGGTATTAGGTAGGGGGTATTAGGTAGGGGGTATGAGGTAGGGGGTATTAGGTAGGGGTAGGGGATATTAAGTAGGGGGTATGAGGTAGGGGGTATGAGGTAGAGGGTATGAGGTAGGGGGTATTATTTAGGGGGTATTAAGTAGGGGGTATTAGGTAGGGGGTATGATGTAGGGGGTATGAGGTAGGTGGTATTAGGTAGGGGGTATTAGGTAGAGGGTATTAGGTAGGAGTTATGAGGTAGGGGGTATGAGGTAGGTGGTATTAGGTAGGGGGTATTAGGTAGGGGGTATTAGGTAGGAGTTATGAGGTAGGGGTATGAGGTAGAGGGTATTAGGTAGAGGGTATTAGGTAGGGGGTATTAGGTAGGGGTAGGGGGTATTAGGTAGGGGTATGAGGTAGAGGGTATAAGGTAGGGGGTATTAGTTAGGGGGTATTAGGTAGGTGGTATTAGGTAGGGGGTATGAGGTAGTGGTAGGGGGTATGAGGTAGGGGTCATTAGGTAGAGGGTATTAGTTAGGGGGTATTAGTTAGGGGGTATTAGGGGGCAGTCACTATTTGTGCCTGTCCAACATGAATATTTTTCCTGTCTACAGGTTGGTCCTGAAACCAGAGCAGTTATCAAATGGATGAGGAAGATCCCGTTTGTGTTGAGTGCGAATCTACATGGGGGAGACATGGTGGTTTGTTATCCCTTCGACATGGCCCGCAGCTCCTGGCTGGGCCGGGAACTGACACCTACCGCAGATGATGATGTTTTCCGCTGGCTCTCTGCTGTCTATGCTTCAAGTCACCGAGCGATGGTGCAGCACGACCGACGGCTCTGTCATGGTACCAACTTCATGCAGCACAGCAACGTCATCAATGGAGCAGACTGGCACACGGTGCCCGGCAGTGAGTTCCCTCAATAAACCTTCACACAGCAAGCGCACAGACCGACCACAGGCAAAGAGGCATTAAGCACACAAACAAAGCAGGCAACACGCTCCCTCACTACTGACCCTCCAACAGTGCAGCGCTCCCTCAGTACTGATCCTCCAACAGTGCAGCACTCCCTCAGTACTGACCATCTGACAGTGCATTGCTCCCTCAGTACTGACCCTCCGACAGTGCAGCACTCCCTCAGTACTGACCCTCTGACAGTGCAGCACTCCCTCAGTACTGAGCCTCTGACAGTGCAGCACTCCCTCAGTACTGACCCTCTGACAGTGCAGCACACCCTCAGTACTGACCCTCTGACAGTGCAGCACTCCCTCAGTACTGACCCTCTGACATTGCAGCGCTACCTCAGTACTGACCCTCTGACAGTGCGGCGCACACTCAGTACTGACCTTCAAGAATGCAGCACTCCCTCAGTACTGACCCTCTCACAGTGCAGCGCTCCCTCAGTACTGATCCTCTGACAGCGCAGCACTCCCTCAGTACTGACCCTCTGACAGTGCGGCACTCCCTCAGTACTGACCCTCTAACTGTGCAGCACTCCCTCAGTACTGAACCTCTGACAGTGCGGCACTCCCTCAGTACTGACCCTCTGACTGTGCAGCACTCCCTCAGTACTGACCCTCTGACAGTGCGGCAAACCCTCAGTACTGACCTTCTGACATTGCGGCACTCCCTCAGTACTGACCCTCTGACAGTGCAGCACTCCCTCAGTACTGACCCTCTGACAGTGCAGCACTGCCTCAGTACTGACCCTCTGAAAGTGCAGCACTCCCTCAGTACTGACCCTCTGACAGTGCAGCACTCCCTCAGTACTGACCCTCCGACAGTGCAGCACTCCCTCAGTACTGACCCTCCGACAGTGAAGCACTCCCTCAGTACTGACCCTCTGACAGTGCAGCACTGCCTCAGTACTGACCATCTGACAGTGCGGCACTCCCTCAGTACTGACCCTCTGACAGTGCAGCACTCCCTCGGTACTGACCGTTTGATAGTGCAGCACTCCCTCAGTACTACCCTCTGACAGTGCAGCACTCCCTCAGTACTGACCGTCTGACAGTGCGGTAAACCCTCAGTACTGACCCTCTGACAGTGCGGCACTCCCTCAGTACTGACCCACTGACAGTGCAGCACTCCCTCAGTACAGACCCTCTGACAGTGCAGCACTCCCTCAGTACTGACCCTCTGACTGTGCAGCACTCCCTCAGTATTGACCCTCTGACAGTGCAGGACTCCCTCAGTACTGACCCTCTGACAGTGCAGCACTCACTCGGTACTGACCGTTTCATAGTGCAGCGCTCCCTCAGTACTGACCCTCTGACAGTGCGGCAAACCCTCAGTACTGACCCTCTGACAGTGCGGCACTCCCTCAGTACTGACCCTCTGACAGTGCGGCACTCCCTCAGTACTGACCCTTTGACAGTGCAGCTCTCCCTCAGTACTGACCCTCTGACAGTGCAGCACTCCCTCAGTACTGACCCTCAGACAATGCAGCACACCCTCAGTACTGACCCTCTGACAGTGCAGCACTCCCTCAGTACTGACCCTCAGACAATGCAGCACTCCCTCAGTACTGAACTTCTGACAGTGCAGCAACTCCTCAGTACTGACCCTGCGACCGTGCGGCTCTCCCTCACTACTGACCCTCCGACAGCGCAGCATTCCCTCAGTACTGACCCTGCGAAAATGCGGCACTCCCTCAGTACTGACCCACTGACAGTGCAGCACTCCCTCAGTACTGAACCTCTGACAGTGCAGCACTCCTTCAGTACTGACCCTCAACAATGCAGCACTCCCTCAGTACTGACCCTCAACAATGCAGTACTCCCTCCGTACTGACCCTCTGACAGTGCGGCACTCCCTCAGTACTGACCGTCTGACAGTGCAGCACTCCCTCAGTACTGACCCTCGGAGAGTGCATCGCTCCCTCAGTACTGACCCTCCGACAGTGTGGCACTGCTACAGTACTCACCTTCAACAATGCAGCACTCCCTCAGTACAGATCCTCTGACAGTGCGGCACTCCCTCAGTACTGACCCTCTGACAGTGCAGCACTCCCTCAGTACTGACCCTCCGACAGTGCGGTACTCCCTCAGTACTGACCCTGCGACAGTGCGGCACTCCCTCAATACTGACCCTGCGACAGCGCGGCGCTCCCTCAGTACTGACTCTCTGAAAGTGCAGCACTCCCTCAGTATTGACCCTCTGACAGTGCAGGACTCCCTCAGTACTGACCCTCTGACAGTGCAGCACTCCCTCAGTACAGACCCTCTGAGAATGCAGCACTCACTCAGTACTGACCCTCTGACAGTGCAGCACTCCCTCAGTACTGAGCCTCTGACAGTGCAGCACTCCCTCAGTACTGACCCTCTGACAGTGCAGCACTCCCTCAGTACTGACCCTCTGACAGTGCATTGCTCCCTCAGTACTGACCCTCCGACAGTGCGGCACTCCTTCAGTACTCACCCTCAACAATGCAGCACTCCCTCAGTACTGACCCTCCGACAGTGCAGCACTCCCTCGGTACTGACCCTGCGACAGCGCGGCGCTCCCTCAGTACTGACCCTCTGACAGTGTGGCGCTCCCTCAGTATTGACCCTCTGACAGTGCAGCACTCCCTCAGTACTGAGCCTCTGACAGTGCAGCACTCCCTCAGTACTGACCCTCTGACATTGCAGCGCTACCTCAGTACTGACCTTCTGACAGTACGGCGCTCCCTCAGTACTGACACTCAGAGAGTGTGGAACTCACTCATTACTGACCCTCTGACAGTGCAGCACACCCTCAGTACTGACCTTCAAGAATGCAGCACTCCCTCAGTACTGACCCTCTGACAGTGCAGCACTCCCTCAGTACTGACCCTCTCACAGTGCAGCGCTCCCTCAGTACTGATCCTCTGACAGTGCAGCACTCCCTCGGTAGCGACCCGCCGACAGTGCAGCACTCCCTCAGTACTGACCCTCTGACAGTGCGGCACTGCCTCTGACGGTGCAGCACTCCCTTAGTACTGACCCTCTGACAGTGCGGCACTCCCTCAGTACTGACCCTCTGACAGTGCAGCGCTCCCTCAGTACTGATCCCCTGACAGTGCAGCACTCCCTCAATACTGACCCTCTGACAGTGCAGCACTCCCTCAGTACTGACCCTCTGACAGTGCGGCACTCCCTCAGTACTGACCCTCTGACAGTGCGGCACTCCCTCAGTACTGTCCCTCTGACTGTGCAGCACTCCCTCAGTACTGACCCTCTGACAGTGCGGCAAACCCTCAGTACTGACCCTCTGACAGTGCGTCACTCCCTCAGTACTGACCCTCTCACAGTGCAGCACCCCCTCAGTACTGACCCTCTGACAGTGCAGCACTCCCTCGGTACTGACCGTTTGATAGTGCAGCACTCCCTCAGTACTGACCCTTTAACAGTGCGGTAAACCCTCAGTACTGACCCTCTGACAGTGCGGCACTCCCTCAGTACTGACCCTCTGACAGTGCAGCACTCCCTCAGTACTGACCCTCTGACAGTGCAGCACTCCCTCGGTACTGACCGTTTGATAGTGCGGCACTCCCTCAGTACTGACCCTCTGACAGTGCGGCACTCCCTCAGTACTGACCCTCTGACTGTGCAGCACTCCCTCAGTACTGACCCTCTAACAGTGTGGCACTCCCTCAGTACTGACCCTCTGACAGTGCAGTGCTCCATCGGTACTGACCGTTTGATACTGCAGCGCTCCCTCATTACTGACCCTCTGACAGTGCAGCATGCCCTCAGTACTGAGGCTCAACAATGCAGGACTCCCTCAGTATTGACCCTCTGACTGTGCAGCACTCCCTCAGTACTGACCCTCTGACAGTGCAGCAATCCCTCGGTCCTGGCCCTCTGACATTGCAGCACTCCCTTATGATTGACCTTCTGACAGTGCAGCCCTCCCTCGGTACTGGCCCTCTGACATTGCAGCACTCCCTCATTACTGACCTTCTGACAGTGCAGCACTCCCTCAGTACTGACCCTCTGACAGTGCAGCACTCCCTCAGTACTGACCCTCTGACAGTGCAGCACTCCCTCGGTACTGACCCTCTGAAAGTGCAGCACTCCCTCAGTACTGACCCTCTGACAGTGCGGCAAACCCTCAGCACTGACCCTCTGACAGTGCGGCACTCCCTCAGTACTGACCCACTGACAGTGCAGTACTCCCTCAGTACTGACCCTCTGACAGTGCAGCACTCCCTCAGTACTGACCCTCAGACAATGCAGCACACCCACAGTACTGACCCTCTGACAGTGCAGCACTCCCTCAGTACTGACCCTCAGACAATGCAGCACTCCCTCAGTACTGAACTTCTGACAGTGCAGCACCTCCTCAGTAGTGACCCTGCGACAGTGCGGCTCTCCCTCACTACTGACCCTCCGACAGCGCAGCATTCCCTCAGTACTGACCCTGCAAAAGTGCAGCACTCCCTCAGTACTGACCCTCTGACAGTGCAGCAATCCCTCGGTACTGGCCCTCTGACATTGCAGCAGTCCCTCATTATTGACCTTCTGACAGTGCAGCACTCCCTCAGTACTGGCCCTCTGACATTGCAGCACTCCCTCATTACTGACCCTCTGACAGTGCAGCACACCCTCGGTACTGACCCTCTGAAAGTGCAGCACTCCCTCAGTACTGACCCTCTGACAGTGCGGCAAACCCTCAGTACTGACCCTCTGACAGTGCAGTACTCCCTCTGTACTGAGGCTCAACAATGCAGGACTCCCTCAGTATTGACCCTCTGACAGTGCAGCACTCCCTCAGTACTGACCCTCTGACAGTGCAGCACTCCCTCAATACTGACCCTCTGACAGTGCAGCACTCCCTCGGTACTGACCCTCTGAAAGTGCAGCACTCCCTCAGTACTGACCCTCTGACAGTGCGGCAAACCCTCAGTACTGACCCTATGACAGTGCGGCACTCCCTCAGCACTGACTCTCTGACAGTGCCGCACTCCTTCAGTACTGACCCTATGACAGTGTAGCACACCCTCGGTACTGACCGTTTGATAGTGCGGCGCTCCCTCAGTACTGACCCTCGGACAGTGCAGCGCTCCCTCATTACTGACCCTCTGACAGTGCAGCATGCCCGCAGTACTGAGGCTCAACAATGCAGGACTCCCTCAGTATTGACCCTCTGACAATGCAGCACGCCCTCAGTACTGACCCTCTGACAGAGAAGCACTCCCTCGGTACTGACCCTCTCACAGTGCAGCACTCCCTCGGTACTGGCCCTCTGACAGTGCAGCACTCACTCATTACTGACCTTCTGACAGTACAGCACTCCCTCAGTACTGACCTTCTGACATTGCGGCACTCCCTCAGTACTGACCCTCTGACAGTGCAGCACTCCCTTAGTACTGACCCTCTGACAGTGCAGCACTGCCTCAGTACTGACCCACTGACAGTGCAGCACTCCCTCAGTACTGACCCTGTCACAGTGCAGCACTCCCTCAGTACTGACCCTCTGACAGTGCAGCACTCCCACAGTACTGACCCTCCGACAGTGCAGCACTCCCTCAGTACTGACCCTCTGACAGTGCAGCACTCCCTCGGTACTGACCGTTTGATAGTGCGGCACTCCCTCAGTACTACCCTCTGACAGTGCGGCACTCCCTCAGTACTGACCCACTGACTGTGCAGCACTCCCTCAGTACTGACCGTCTGACAGTGTGGTAAACCCTCAGTACTGACCCTCTGACAGTGCGGCTCTCCCTCAGTACTGACCCTCTGACAGTGCAGCACTCCCTCAGTACAGACCCTCTGACAGTGCAGCACTCCCTCAGTACTGACCCTCTGACTGTGCAGCACTCCCTCAGTATTGACCCTCTGACAGTGCAGGACTACCTCAGTACTGACCCTCTGACAGTGCAGCACTCACTCGGTACTGACCGTTTCATAGTGCAGCGCTCCCTCAGTACTGACCCTCTGACTGTGCGGCACTCCCTCAGTACTGACCCTCTGACAGTGCGGCAAACCCTCAGTACTGACCCTCTGACAGTGCGGCACTCCCTCAGTACTGACCCTCTGAGAGTGCGGCACTCCCTCAGTACTGACCCTTTGACAGTGCAGCTCTCCCTCAGTACTGACCCTCTGACAGTGCAGCACTCCCTCAGTACTGACCCTCAGACAATGCAGCACACCCTCAGTACTGACCCTCTGACAGTGCAGCACTCCCTCAGTACTGACCCTCAGACAATGCAGCACTCCCTCAGTACTGAACTTCTGACAGTGCAGCACTTCCTCAGTACTGACCCTGCGACCGTGCGGCTCTCCCTCCCTACTGACCCTCCGACAGCGCAGCATTCCCTCAGTACTGACCCTGCGAAAATGCGGCACTCCCTCAGTACTGACCCTCTGACAGTGCAGCACTCCCTCAGTACTGAGCCTCTGACAGTGCAGCACTCCCTCAGTACTGACCCTCTGACAGTGCAGCACACCCTCAGTACTGACCCTCTGACAGTGCAGCACTCCCTCAGTACTGACCCTCTGACATTGCAGCGCTACCTCAGTACTGACCCTCTGACAGTGCGGCGCACACTCAGTACTGACCTTCAAGAATGCAGCACTCCCTCAGTACTGACCCTCTCACAGTGCAGCGCTCCCTCAGTACTGATCCTCTGACAGCGCAGCACTCCCTCAGTACTGACCCTCTGACAGTGCGGCACTCCCTCAGTACTGACCCTCTAACTGTGCAGCACTCCCTCAGTACTGAACCTCTGACAGTGCGGCACTCCCTCAGTACTGACCCTCTGACTGTGCAGCACTCCCTCAGTACTGACCCTCTGACAGTGCGGCAAACCCTCAGTACTGACCTTCTGACATTGCGGCACTCCCTCAGTACTGACCCTCTGACAGTGCAGCACTCCCTCAGTACTGACCCTCTGACAGTGCAGCACTGCCTCAGTACTGACCCTCTGAAAGTGCAGCACTCCCTCAGTACTGACCCTCTGACAGTGCAGCACTCCCTCAGTACTGACCCTCCGACAGTGCAGCACTCCCTCAGTACTGACCCTCCGACAGTGAAGCACTCCCTCAGTACTGACCCTCTGACAGTGCAGCACTGCCTCAGTACTGACCATCTGACAGTGCGGCACTCCCTCAGTACTGACCCTCTGACAGTGCAGCACTCCCTCGGTACTGACCGTTTGATAGTGCAGCACTCCCTCAGTACTACCCTCTGACAGTGCAGCACTCCCTCAGTACTGACCGTCTGACAGTGCGGTAAACCCTCAGTACTGACCCTCTGACAGTGCGGCACTCCCTCAGTACTGACCCACTGACAGTGCAGCACTCCCTCAGTACAGACCCTCTGACAGTGCAGCACTCCCTCAGTACTGACCCTCTGACTGTGCAGCACTCCCTCAGTATTGACCCTCTGACAGTGCAGGACTCCCTCAGTACTGACCCTCTGACAGTGCAGCACTCACTCGGTACTGACCGTTTCATAGTGCAGCGCTCCCTCAGTACTGACCCTCTGACAGTGCGGCAAACCCTCAGTACTGACCCTCTGACAGTGCGGCACTCCCTCAGTACTGACCCTCTGACAGTGCGGCACTCCCTCAGTACTGACCCTTTGACAGTGCAGCTCTCCCTCAGTACTGACCCTCTGACAGTGCAGCACTCCCTCAGTACTGACCCTCAGACAATGCAGCACACCCTCAGTACTGACCCTCTGACAGTGCAGCACTCCCTCAGTACTGACCCTCAGACAATGCAGCACTCCCTCAGTACTGAACTTCTGACAGTGCAGCAACTCCTCAGTACTGACCCTGCGACCGTGCGGCTCTCCCTCACTACTGACCCTCCGACAGCGCAGCATTCCCTCAGTACTGACCCTGCGAAAATGCGGCACTCCCTCAGTACTGACCCACTGACAGTGCAGCACTCCCTCAGTACTGAACCTCTGACAGTGCAGCACTCCTTCAGTACTGACCCTCAACAATGCAGCACTCCCTCAGTACTGACCCTCAACAATGCAGTACTCCCTCCGTACTGACCCTCTGACAGTGCGGCACTCCCTCAGTACTGACCGTCTGACAGTGCAGCACTCCCTCAGTACTGACCCTCGGAGAGTGCATCGCTCCCTCAGTACTGACCCTCCGACAGTGTGGCACTGCTACAGTACTCACCTTCAACAATGCAGCACTCCCTCAGTACAGATCCTCTGACAGTGCGGCACTCCCTCAGTACTGACCCTCTGACAGTGCAGCACTCCCTCAGTACTGACCCTCCGACAGTGCGGTACTCCCTCAGTACTGACCCTGCGACAGTGCGGCACTCCCTCAATACTGACCCTGCGACAGCGCGGCGCTCCCTCAGTACTGACTCTCTGAAAGTGCAGCACTCCCTCAGTATTGACCCTCTGACAGTGCAGGACTCCCTCAGTACTGACCCTCTGACAGTGCAGCACTCCCTCAGTACAGACCCTCTGAGAATGCAGCACTCACTCAGTACTGACCCTCTGACAGTGCAGCACTCCCTCAGTACTGAGCCTCTGACAGTGCAGCACTCCCTCAGTACTGACCCTCTGACAGTGCAGCACTCCCTCAGTACTGACCCTCTGACAGTGCATTGCTCCCTCAGTACTGACCCTCCGACAGTGCGGCACTCCTTCAGTACTCACCCTCAACAATGCAGCACTCCCTCAGTACTGACCCTCCGACAGTGCAGCACTCCCTCGGTACTGACCCTGCGACAGCGCGGCGCTCCCTCAGTACTGACCCTCTGACAGTGTGGCGCTCCCTCAGTATTGACCCTCTGACAGTGCAGCACTCCCTCAGTACTGAGCCTCTGACAGTGCAGCACTCCCTCAGTACTGACCCTCTGACATTGCAGCGCTACCTCAGTACTGACCTTCTGACAGTACGGCGCTCCCTCAGTACTGACACTCAGAGAGTGTGGAACTCACTCATTACTGACCCTCTGACAGTGCAGCACACCCTCAGTACTGACCTTCAAGAATGCAGCACTCCCTCAGTACTGACCCTCTGACAGTGCAGCACTCCCTCAGTACTGACCCTCTCACAGTGCAGCGCTCCCTCAGTACTGATCCTCTGACAGTGCAGCACTCCCTCGGTAGCGACCCGCCGACAGTGCAGCACTCCCTCAGTACTGACCCTCTGACAGTGCGGCACTGCCTCTGACGGTGCAGCACTCCCTTAGTACTGACCCTCTGACAGTGCGGCACTCCCTCAGTACTGACCCTCTGACAGTGCAGCGCTCCCTCAGTACTGATCCCCTGACAGTGCAGCACTCCCTCAATACTGACCCTCTGACAGTGCAGCACTCCCTCAGTACTGACCCTCTGACAGTGCGGCACTCCCTCAGTACTGACCCTCTGACAGTGCGGCACTCCCTCAGTACTGACCCTCTGACAGTGCGGCAAACCCTCAGTACTGACCCTCTGACAGTGCGTCACTCCCTCAGTACTGACCCTCTCACAGTGCAGCACCCCCTCAGTACTGACCCTCTGACAGTGCAGCACTCCCTCGGTACTGACCGTTTGATAGTGCAGCACTCCCTCAGTACTGACCCTTTAACAGTGCGGTAAACCCTCAGTACTGACCCTCTGACAGTGCGGCACTCCCTCAGTACTGACCCTCTGACAGTGCAGCACTCCCTCAGTACTGACCCTCTGACAGTGCAGCACTCCCTCGGTACTGACCGTTTGATAGTGCGGCACTCCCTCAGTACTGACCCTCTGACAGTGCGGCACTCCCTCAGTACTGACCCTCTGACTGTGCAGCACTCCCTCAGTACTGACCCTCTAACAGTGTGGCACTCCCTCAGTACTGACCCTCTGACAGTGCAGTGCTCCATCGGTACTGACCGTTTGATACTGCAGCGCTCCCTCATTACTGACCCTCTGACAGTGCAGCATGCCCTCAGTACTGAGGCTCAACAATGCAGGACTCCCTCAGTATTGACCCTCTGACTGTGCAGCACTCCCTCAGTACTGACCCTCTGACAGTGCAGCAATCCCTCGGTCCTGGCCCTCTGACATTGCAGCACTCCCTTATGATTGACCTTCTGACAGTGCAGCCCTCCCTCGGTACTGGCCCTCTGACATTGCAGCACTCCCTCATTACTGACCTTCTGACAGTGCAGCACTCCCTCAGTACTGACCCTCTGACAGTGCAGCACTCCCTCAGTACTGACCCTCTGACAGTGCAGCACTCCCTCGGTACTGACCCTCTGAAAGTGCAGCACTCCCTCAGTACTGACCCTCTGACAGTGCGGCAAACCCTCAGCACTGACCCTCTGACAGTGCGGCACTCCCTCAGTACTGACCCACTGACAGTGCAGTACTCCCTCAGTACTGACCCTCTGACAGTGCAGCACTCCCTCAGTACTGACCCTCAGACAATGCAGCACACCCACAGTACTGACCCTCTGACAGTGCAGCACTCCCTCAGTACTGACCCTCAGACAATGCAGCACTCCCTCAGTACTGAACTTCTGACAGTGCAGCACCTCCTCAGTAGTGACCCTGCGACAGTGCGGCTCTCCCTCACTACTGACCCTCCGACAGCGCAGCATTCCCTCAGTACTGACCCTGCAAAAGTGCAGCACTCCCTCAGTACTGACCCTCTGACAGTGCAGCAATCCCTCGGTACTGGCCCTCTGACATTGCAGCAGTCCCTCATTATTGACCTTCTGACAGTGCAGCACTCCCTCAGTACTGGCCCTCTGACATTGCAGCACTCCCTCATTACTGACCCTCTGACAGTGCAGCACACCCTCGGTACTGACCCTCTGAAAGTGCAGCACTCCCTCAGTACTGACCCTCTGACAGTGCGGCAAACCCTCAGTACTGACCCTCTGACAGTGCAGTACTCCCTCAGTACTGACCCTCTGACAGTGCGGCACTCCCTCAGTACTGACCCTCTGACAGTGCAGTACTCCCTCAGTACTGACCCTCTGACAGTGCAGTACTCCCTCTGTACTGAGGCTCAACAATGCAGGACTCCCTCAGTATTGACCCTCTGACAGTGCAGCACTCCCTCAGTACTGACCCTCTGACAGTGCAGCACTCCCTCAATACTGACCCTCTGACAGTGCAGCACTCCCTCGGTACTGACCCTCTGAAAGTGCAGCACTCCCTCAGTACTGACCCTCTGACAGTGCGGCAAACCCTCAGTACTGACCCTATGACAGTGCGGCACTCCCTCAGCACTGACTCTCTGACAGTGCCGCACTCCTTCAGTACTGACCCTATGACAGTGTAGCACACCCTCGGTACTGACCGTTTGATAGTGCGGCGCTCCCTCAGTACTGACCCTCGGACAGTGCAGCGCTCCCTCATTACTGACCCTCTGACAGTGCAGCATGCCCGCAGTACTGAGGCTCAACAATGCAGGACTCCCTCAGTATTGACCCTCTGACAATGCAGCACGCCCTCAGTACTGACCCTCTGACAGAGAAGCACTCCCTCGGTACTGACCCTCTCACAGTGCAGCACTCCCTCGGTACTGGCCCTCTGACAGTGCAGCACTCACTCATTACTGACCTTCTGACAGTACAGCACTCCCTCAGTACTGACCTTCTGACATTGCGGCACTCCCTCAGTACTGACCCTCTGACAGTGCAGCACTCCCTTAGTACTGACCCTCTGACAGTGCAGCACTGCCTCAGTACTGACCCACTGACAGTGCAGCACTCCCTCAGTACTGACCCTGTCACAGTGCAGCACTCCCTCAGTACTGACCCTCTGACAGTGCAGCACTCCCACAGTACTGACCCTCCGACAGTGCAGCACTCCCTCAGTACTGACCCTCTGACAGTGCAGCACTCCCTCGGTACTGACCGTTTGATAGTGCGGCACTCCCTCAGTACTACCCTCTGACAGTGCGGCACTCCCTCAGTACTGACCCACTGACTGTGCAGCACTCCCTCAGTACTGACCGTCTGACAGTGTGGTAAACCCTCAGTACTGACCCTCTGACAGTGCGGCTCTCCCTCAGTACTGACCCTCTGACAGTGCAGCACTCCCTCAGTACAGACCCTCTGACAGTGCAGCACTCCCTCAGTACTGACCCTCTGACTGTGCAGCACTCCCTCAGTATTGACCCTCTGACAGTGCAGGACTACCTCAGTACTGACCCTCTGACAGTGCAGCACTCACTCGGTACTGACCGTTTCATAGTGCAGCGCTCCCTCAGTACTGACCCTCTGACTGTGCGGCACTCCCTCAGTACTGACCCTCTGACAGTGCGGCAAACCCTCAGTACTGACCCTCTGACAGTGCGGCACTCCCTCAGTACTGACCCTCTGAGAGTGCGGCACTCCCTCAGTACTGACCCTTTGACAGTGCAGCTCTCCCTCAGTACTGACCCTCTGACAGTGCAGCACTCCCTCAGTACTGACCCTCAGACAATGCAGCACACCCTCAGTACTGACCCTCTGACAGTGCAGCACTCCCTCAGTACTGACCCTCAGACAATGCAGCACTCCCTCAGTACTGAACTTCTGACAGTGCAGCACTTCCTCAGTACTGACCCTGCGACCGTGCGGCTCTCCCTCCCTACTGACCCTCCGACAGCGCAGCATTCCCTCAGTACTGACCCTGCGAAAATGCGGCACTCCCTCAGTACTGACCCACTGACAGTGCAGCACTCCCTCAGTACTGAACCTCTGACAGTGCAGCACTCCTTCAGTACTGACCCTCAACAATGCAGCACTCCCTCAGTACAGATCCTCTGACAGTGCGGCACTCCCTCAGTACTGACCCTCTGACAGTGCAGCACTCCCTCAGTACTGACCGTCCGACAGTGCGGCACTCCCTCAGTACTGACCCTGCGACAGTGCGGCACTCCCTCAATACTGACCCTGCGACAGCGCGGCGCTCTCTCAGTACTGACCCTCTGAAAGTGCAGCACTCCCTCAGTATTGACCCTCTGACAGTGCAGGACTCCCTCAGTACTGACCCTCTGACAGTGCAGCACTCCCTCAGTACTGACCCTCTGAGAATGCAGCACTCACTCAGTACTGACCCTCTGACAGTGCAGCACTCCCTCAGTACTGACCCTCTGACAGTGCAGCACTCCCTCAGCACTGACCCTCTGACAGTGCATTGCTCCCTCAGTACTGACCCTCCGACAGTGCGGCACTCCTTCAGTACTCACCCTCAACAATGCAGCACTCCCTCAGTACAGACCCTCTGACAGTGCGGCACTCCCTCAGTACTGACCCTCCGACAGTGCAGCACTCCCTCGGTACTGACCCTGCGACAGCGCGGCGCTCCCTCAGTACTGACCCTCTGACAGTGTGGCGCTCCCTCAGTATTGACCCTCTGACAGTGCAGCACTCCCTCAGTACTGAGCCTCTGACAGTGCAGCACTCCCTCAGTACTGACCCTCTGACTTTGCAGCGCTACCTCAGTACTGACCTTCTGACAGTACGGCGCTCCCTCAGTACTGACACTCAGAGAGTGTGGCACTCACTCATTACTGACCCTCTGACAGTGCGGCACACCCTCAGTACTGACCTTCAAGAATGCAGCACTCCCTCAGTACTGACCCTCTGACAGTGCAGCACTCCCTCAGTACTGACCCTCTCACAGTGCAGCGCTCCCTCAGTACTGATCCTCTGACAGTGCAGCACTCCCTCGGTAGTGACCCGCCGACAGTGCAGCACTCCCTCAGTACTGACCCTCTGAGAATGCAGCACTCACTCAGTACTGACCCTCTGACAGTGCAGCACTCCCTCAGTACTGACCCTCTGACAGTGCAGCACTCCCTCAGTACTGACCCTCTGACAGTGCAGCACTCCCTCAGTACTGACCCTCTGACAGTGCATTGCTCCCTCAGTACTGACCCTCCGACAGTGCGGCACTCCTTCAGTACTCACCCTCAACAATGCAGGACTCCCTCAGTACAAACCCTCTGACAGTGCGGCACTCCCTCAGTACTGACCCTCCGACAGTGCAGCACTCCCTCGGTACTGACCCTGCGACAGCGCGGCGCTCCCTGAGTACTGACCCTCTGACAGTGTGGCGCTCCCTCAGTATTGACCCTCTGACAGTGCAGCACTCCCTCAGTACTGAGCCTCTGACAGTGCAGCACTCCCTCAGTACTGACCCTCTGACATTGCAGCGCTACCTCAGTACTGACCTTCTGACAGTACGGCGCTCCCTCAGTACTGACACTCAGAGAGTGTGGCACTCACTCATTACTGACCCTCTGACAGTGCAGCACACCCTCAGTACTGACCTTCAAGAATGCAGCACTCCCTCAGTACTGACCCTCTGACAGTGCAGCACTCCCTCAGTACTGACCCTCTCACAGTGCAGCGCTCCCTCAGTACTGATCCTCTGACAGTGCAGCACTCCCTCGGTAGTGACCCGCCGACAGTGCAGCACTCCCTCAGTACTGACCCTCTGACAGTGCGGCACTGCCTCTGACTGTGCAGCACTCCCTTAGTACTGACCCTCTGACAGTGCGGCACTCCCTCAGTACTGACCCTCTGACAGTGCAGCGCTCCCTCAGTACTGATCCTCTGACAGTGCAGCACTCCCTCAATACTGACCCTCTGACAGTGCAGCACTCCCTCAGTACTGACCCTCTGACAGTGCGGCACTCCCTCAGTACTGACCCTCTGACAGTGCGGCACTCCCTCAGTACTGTCCCTCTGACTGTGCAGCACTCCCTCAGTACTGACCCTCTGACAGTGCGGCAAACCCTCAGTACTGACCCTCTGACAGTGCGTCACTCCCTCAGTACTGACCCTGTCACAGTGCAGCACTCCCTCAGTACTGACCCTCTGACAGTGCAGCACTCCCTCAGTATTGACCCTCTGACAGTGCAGGACTCCCTCAGTACTGACCCTCTGACAGTGCAGCACTCCCTCAGTACTGACCCTCTGAGAATGCAGCACTCACTCAGTACTGACCCTCTGACAGTGCAGCACTCCCTCAGTACTGACCCTCTGACAGTGCAGCACTCCCTCAGTACTGACCCTCTGACAGTGCAGCACTCCCTCAGCACTGACCCTCTGACAGTGCATTGCTCCCTCAGTACTGACCCTCCAACAGTGCGGCACTCCTTCAGTACTCACCCTCAACAATGCAGCACTCCCTCAGTACAGACCCTCTGACAGTGCGGCACTCCCTCAGTACTGACCCTCCGACAGTGCAGCACTCCCTCGGTACTGACCCTGCGACAGCGCGGCGCTCCCTCAGTACTGACCCTCTGACAGTGTGGCGCTCCCTCAGTATTGACCCTCTGACAGTGCAGCACTCCCTCAGTACTGAGCCTCTGACAGTGCAGCACTCCCTCAGTACTGACCCTCTGACTTTGCAGCGCTACCTCAGTACTGACCTTCTGACAGTACGGCGCTCCCTCAGTACTGACACTCAGAGAGTGTGGCACTCACTCATTACTGACCCTCTGACAGTGCGGCACACCCTCAGTACTGACCTTCAAGAATGCAGCACTCCCTCAGTACTGACCCTCTGACAGTGCAGCACTCCCTCAGTACTGACCCTCTCACAGTGCAGCGCTCCCTCAGTACTGATCCTCTGACAGTGCAGCACTCCCTCGGTAGTGACCCGCCGACAGTGCAGCACTCCCTCAGTACTGACCCTCTGACAGTGCGGCACAGCCTCAGAACTGACACTCTGACTGTGCAGCACTCCCTCAGTACTGACTCTCTGACAGTGCGGCACTCCCTCAGTACTGACCCTCTGACAGTGCAGCGCTCCCTCAGTACTGATCCTCTGACAGTGCAGCACTCCCTCAATACTGACCCTCTGACAGTGCAGCACTCCCTCAGTACTGACCCTCTCACAGTGCGGCAGTCCCTCAGTACTGACCCTCTGACTGTGCAGCACTCCCTCAGTACTGACCCTCGGACAGTGCGGCACTCCCTCAGTACTGACCCTCTGACTGTGCGGCACTCCCTCAGTACTGACCCTCTGACAGTGCAGCACTCCCTCAGTACTGACCCTCTGACAGTGCGGCAAACCCTCAGTACTGACCCTCTGACATTGCGGCACTCCCTCAGTATCGACCCTCTCACAGTGCAGTACTCCCTCAGTACTGACCCTTTAACAGTGCGGTAAACCCTCAGTACTTACCCTCTGACAGTGCGGCACTCCCTCAGTACTGACCCTCTGGCAGTGCAGCACTCCCTCAGTACTGACCCTCTGGCAGTGCAGCACTCCCTCAGCACTGACCCTCTGACAGTGCGGCACTCCCTCAGTACTGACCCTCTAACAGTGCGGCACTCCCTCAGTACTGACCCTCTGAGAATGCAGCACTCACTCAGTACTGACCCTCTGACAGTGCAGCACTGCCTCAGTACTGACCCACTGACAGTGCAGCACTCCCTCAGTACTGACCCTGTCACAGTGCAGCACTCCCTCAGTACTGACCCTCTGACAGTGCAGCACTCCCACAGTACTGACCCTCCGACAGTGCAGCACTCCCTCAGTACTGACCCTCTGACAGTGCAGCACTCCCTCGGTACTGACCGTTTGATAGTGCGGCACTCCCTCAGTACTACCCTCTGACAGTGCGGCACTCCCTCAGTACTGACCCTCTGACTGTGCAGCACTCCCTCAGTACTGACCGTCTGACAGTGTGGTAAACCCTCAGTACTGACCCTCTGACAGTGCGGCTCTCCCTCAGTACTGACCCTCTGACAGTGCAGCACTCCCTCAGTACAGACCCTCTGACAGTGCAGCACTCCCTCAGTACTGACCCTCTGACTGTGCAGCACTCCCTCAGTATTGACCCTCTGACAGTGCAGGACTACCTCAGTACTGACCCTCTGACAGTGCAGCACTCACTCGGTACTGACCGTTTCATAGTGCAGCGCTCCCTCAGTACTGACCCTCTGACTGTGCGGCACTCCCTCAGTACTGACCCTCTGACAGTGCGGCAAACCCTCAGTACTGACCCTCTGACAGTGCGGCACTCCCTCAGTACTGACCCTCTGAGAGTGCGGCACTCCCTCAGTACTGACCCTTTGACAGTGCAGCTCTCCCTCAGTACTGACCCTCTGACAGTGCAGCACTCCCTCAGTACTGACCCTCAGACAATGCAGCACACCCTCAGTACTGACCCTCTGACAGTGCAGCACTCCCTCAGTACTGACCCTCAGACAATGCAGCACTCCCTCAGTACTGAACTTCTGACAGTGCAGCACTTCCTCAGTACTGACCCTGCGACCGTGCGGCTCTCCCTCCCTACTGACCCTCCGACAGCGCAGCATTCCCTCAGTACTGACCCTGCGAAAATGCGGCACTCCCTCAGTACTGACCCACTGACAGTGCAGCACTCCCTCAGTACTGAACCTCTGACAGTGCAGCACTCCTTCAGTACTGACCCTCAACAATGCAGCACTCCCTCAGTACAGATCCTCTGACAGTGCGGCACTCCCTCAGTACTGACCCTCTGACAGTGCAGCACTCCCTCAGTACTGACCGTCCGACAGTGCGGCACTCCCTCAGTACTGACCCTGCGACAGTGCGGCACTCCCTCAATACTGACCCTGCGACAGCGCGGCGCTCTCTCAGTACTGACCCTCTGAAAGTGCAGCACTCCTTCAGTATTGACCCTCTGACAGTGCAGGACTCCCTCAGTACTGACCCTCTGACAGTGCAGCACTCCCTCAGTACTGACCCTCTGAGAATGCAGCACTCACTCAGTACTGACCCTCTGACAGTGCAGCACTCCCTCAGTACTGACCCTCTGACAGTGCAGCACTCCCTCAGCACTGACCCTCTGACAGTGCATTGCTCCCTCAGTACTGACCCTCCGACAGTGCGGCACTCCTTCAGTACTCACCCTCAACAATGCAGCACTCCCTCAGTACAGACCCTCTGACAGTGCGGCACTCCCTCAGTACTGACCCTCCGACAGTGCAGCACTCCCTCGGTACTGACCCTGCGACAGCGCGGCGCTCCCTCAGTACTGACCCTCTGACAGTGTGGCGCTCCCTCAGTATTGACCCTCTGACAGTGCAGCACTCCCTCAGTACTGAGCCTCTGACAGTGCAGCACTCCCTCAGTACTGACCCTCTGACTTTGCAGCGCTACCTCAGTACTGACCTTCTGACAGTACGGCGCTCCCTCAGTACTGACACTCAGAGAGTGTGGCACTCACTCATTACTGACCCTCTGACAGTGCGGCACACCCTCAGTACTGACCTTCAAGAATGCAGCACTCCCTCAGTACTGACCCTCTGACAGTGCAGCACTCCCTCAGTACTGACCCTCTCACAGTGCAGCGCTCCCTCAGTACTGATCCTCTGACAGTGCAGCACTCCCTCGGTAGTGACCCGCCGACAGTGCAGCACTCCCTCAGTACTGACCCTCTGAGAATGCAGCACTCACTCAGTACTGACCCTCTGACAGTGCAGCACTCCCTCAGTACTGACCCTCTGACAGTGCAGCACTCCCTCAGTACTGACCCTCTGACAGTGCAGCACTCCCTCAGTACTGACCCTCTGACAGTGCATTGCTCCCTCAGTACTGACCCTCCGACAGTGCGGCACTCCTTCAGTACTCACCCTCAACAATGCAGGACTCCCTCAGTACAAACCCTCTGACAGTGCGGCACTCCCTCAGTACTGACCCTCCGACAGTGCAGCACTCCCTCGGTACTGACCCTGCGACAGCGCGGCGCTCCCTGAGTACTGACCCTCTGACAGTGTGGCGCTCCCTCAGTATTGACCCTCTGACAGTGCAGCACTCCCTCAGTACTGAGCCTCTGACAGTGCAGCACTCCCTCAGTACTGACCCTCTGACATTGCAGCGCTACCTCAGTACTGACCTTCTGACAGTACGGCGCTCCCTCAGTACTGACACTCAGAGAGTGTGGCACTCACTCATTACTGACCCTCTGACAGTGCAGCACACCCTCAGTACTGACCTTCAAGAATGCAGCACTCCCTCAGTACTGACCCTCTGACAGTGCAGCACTCCCTCAGTACTGACCCTCTCACAGTGCAGCACTCCCTCAGTACTGATCCTCTGACAGTGCAGCACTCCCTCGGTAGTGACCCGCCGACAGTGCAGCACTCCCTCAGTACTGACCCTCTGACAGTGCGGCACTGCCTCTGACTGTGCAGCACTCCCTTAGTACTGACCCTCTGACAGTGCGGCACTCCCTCAGTACTGACCCTCTGACAGTGCAGCGCTCCCTCAGTACTGATCCTCTGACAGTGCAGAACTCCCTCAATACTGACCCTCTGACAGTGCAGCACTCCCTCAGTACTGACCCTCTGACAGTGCGGCACTCCCTCAGTACTGACCCTCTGACAGTGCGGCACTCCCTCAGTACTGTCCCTCTGACTGTGCAGCACTCCCTCAGTACTGACCCTCTGACAGTGCGGCAAACCCTCAGTACTGACCCTCTGACAGTGCGTCACTCCCTCAGTACTGACCCTGTCACAGTGCAGCACTCCCTCAGTACTGACCCTCTGACAGTGCAGCACTCCCTCAGTATTGACCCTCTGACAGTGCAGGACTCCCTCAGTACTGACCCTCTGACAGTGCAGCACTCCCTCAGTACTGACCCTCTGAGAATGCAGCACTCACTCAGTACTGACCCTCTGACAGTGCAGCACTCCCTCAGTACTGACCCTCTGACAGTGCAGCACTCCCTCAGTACTGACCCTCTGACAGTGCAGCACTCCCTCAGCACTGACCCTCTGACAGTGCATTGCTCCCTCAGTACTGACCCTCCAACAGTGCGGCACTCCTTCAGTACTCACCCTCAACAATGCAGCACTCCCTCAGTACAGACCCTCTGACAGTGCGGCACTCCCTCAGTACTGACCCTCCGACAGTGCAGCACTCCCTCGGTACTGACCCTGCGACAGCGCGGCGCTCCCTCAGTACTGACCCTCTGACAGTGTGGCGCTCCCTCAGTATTGACCCTCTGACAGTGCAGCACTCCCTCAGTACTGAGCCTCTGACAGTGCAGCACTCCCTCAGTACTGACCCTCTGACTTTGCAGCGCTACCTCAGTACTGACCTTCTGACAGTACGGCGCTCCCTCAGTACTGACACTCAGAGAGTGTGGCACTCACTCATTACTGACCCTCTGACAGTGCGGCACACCCTCAGTACTGACCTTCAAGAATGCAGCACTCCCTCAGTACTGACCCTCTGACAGTGCAACACTCCCTCAGTACTGACCCTCTCACAGTGCAGCGCTCCCTCAGTACTGATCCTCTGACAGTGCAGCACTCCCTCGGTAGTGACCCGCCGACAGTGCAGCACTCCCTCAGTACTGACCCTCTGACAGTGCGGCACAGCCTCAGAACTGACACTCTGACTGTGCAGCACTCCCTCAGTACTGACTCTCTGACAGTGCGGCACTCCCTCAGTACTGACCCTCTGACAGTGCAGCGCTCCCTCAGTACTGATCCTCTGACAGTGCAGCACTCCCTCAATACTGACCCTCTGACAGTGCAGCACTCCCTCAGTACTGACCCTCTCACAGTGCGGCAGTCCCTCAGTACTGACCCTCTGACTGTGCAGCACTCCCTCAGTACTGACCCTCGGACAGTGCGGCACTCCCTCAGTACTGACCCTCTGACTGTGCGGCACTCCCTCAGTACTGACCCTCTGACAGTGCGGCACTCCCTCAGTACTGACCCTCTGACAGTGCGGCAAACCCTCAGTACTGACCCTCTGACATTGCGGCACTCCCTCAGTATCGACCCTCTCACAGTGCAGTACTCCCTCAGTACTGACCCTTTAACAGTGCGGTAAACCCTCAGTACTTACCCTCTGACAGTGCGGCACTCCCTCAGTACTGACCCTCTGGCAGTGCAGCACTCCCTCAGTACTGACCCTCTGGCAGTGCAGCACTCCCTCAGCACTGACCCTCTGACAGTGCGGCACTCCCTCAGTACTGACCCTCTAACAGTGCGGCACTCCCTCAGTACTGACCCTCTGAGAATGCAGCACTCACTCAGTACTGACCCTCTGACAGTGCAGCACTCCCTCAGTACTGACCCTCTGACAGTGCAGCACTCCCTCAGTACTGACCCTCTGACAGTGCAGCACTCCCTCAGTACTGACCCTCTGACAGTGCATTGCTCCCTCAGTACTGACCCTCCGACAGTGCGGCACTCCTTCAGTACTCACCCTCAACAATGCAGCACTCCCTCAGTACAAACCCTCTGACAGTGCGGCACTCCCTCAGTACTGACCCTCCGACAGTGCAGCACTCCCTCGGTACTGACCCTGCGACAGCGCGGCGCTCCCTCAGTACTGACCCTCTGACAGTGTGGCGCTCCCTCAGTATTGACCCTCTGACAGTGCAGCACTCCCTCAGTACTGAGCCTCTGACAGTGCAGCACTCCCTCAGTACTGACCCTCTGACATTGCAGCGCTACCTCAGTACTGACCTTCTGACAGTACGGCGCTCCCTCAGTACTGACACTCAGAGAGTGTGGCACTCACTCATTACTGACCTTCTGACAGTGCAGCACACCCTCAGTACTGACCTTCAAGAATGCAGCACTCCCTCAGTACTGACCCTCTGACAGTGCAGCACTCCCTCAGTACTGACCCTCTCACAGTGCAGCGCTCCCTCAGTACTGATCCTCTGACAGTGCAGCACTCCCTCGGTAGTGACCCGCCGACAGTGCAGCACTCCCTCAGTACTGACCCTCTGACAGTGCGGCACTGCCTCTGACTGTGCAGCACTCCCTTAGTACTGACCCTCTGACAGTGCGGCACTCCCTCAGTACTGACCCTCTGACAGTGCAGCGCTCCCTCAGTACTGATCCTCTGACAGTGCAGCACTCCCTCAATACTGACCCTCTGACAGTGCAGCACTCCCTCAGTACTGACCCTCTGACAGTGCGGCACTCCCTCAGTACTGACCCTCTGACAGTGCGGCACTCCCTCAGTACTGTCCCTCTGACTGTGCAGCACTCCCTCAGTACTGACCCTCTGACAGTGCGGCAAACCCTCAGTACTGACCCTCTGACAGTGCATCACTCCCTCAGTACTGACCCTCTCACAGTGCAGCACTCCCTCAGTACTGACCCTCTGATAGTGCAGCACTCCCTCGGTACTGACCGTTTGATAGTGCAGCACTCCCTCAGTACTGACCCTTTAACAGTGCGGTAAACCCTCAGTACTGACCCTCTGACAGTGCGGCACTCCCTCAGTACTGACCCTCTGACAGTGCAGCACTCCCTCAGTACTGACCCTCTGACAGTGCAGCACTCCCTCGGTACTGACCGTTTGATAGTGCGGCACTCCCTCAGTACTGACCCTCTGACAGTGCGGCACTCCCTCAGTACTGACCCTCTGACTGTGCAGCACTCCCTCAGTACTGACCCTCTAACAGTGTGGCACTCCCTCAGTACTGACCCTCTGACAGTGCAGTGCTCCCTCGGTACTGACCGTTTGATACTGCAGCGCTCCCTCATTACTGACCCTCTGACAGTGCAGCATGCCCTCAGTACTGAGGCTCAACAATGCAGGCTCCCTCAGTATTGACCCTCTGACTGTGCAGCACTCCCTCAGTACTGACCCTCTGACAGTGCAGCAATCCCTCGGTCCTGGCCCTCTGACATTGCAGCACTCCCTTATGATTGACCTTCTGACAGTGCAGCCCTCCCTCGGTACTGGCCCTCTGACATTGCAGCACTCCCTCATTACTGACCCTCTGACAGTGCAGCACTCCCTCAGTACTGACCCTCTGACAGTGCAGCACTCCCTCGGTACTGACCCTCTGAAAGTGCAGCACTCCCTCAGTACTGACCCTCTGACAGTGCGGCAAACCCTCAGCACTGACCCTCTGAAAGTGCGGCACTCCCTCAGTACTGACCCTCTGACAGTGCGGCAAACCCTCAGTACTGACCCTCTGACAGTGCATCACTCCCTCAGTACTGACCCTCTCACAGTGCAGCACTCCCTCAGTACTGACCCTCTGACAGTGCAGCACTCCCTCGGTACTGACCGTTTGATAGTGCAGCACTCCCTCAGTACTGACCCTTTAACAGCGCGGTAAACCCTCAGTACTGACCCTCTGACAGTGCGGCACTCCCTCAGTACTGACCCTCTGACAGTGCAGCACTCCCTCAGTACTGACCCTCTGACAGTGCAGCACTCCCTCGGTACTGACCGTTTGATAGTGCGGCACTCCCTCAGTACTGACCCTCTGACAGTGCGGCACTCCCTCAGTACTGACCCTCTGACTGTGCAGCACTCCCTCAGTACTGACCCTCTAACAGTGTGGCACTCCCTCAGTACTGACCCTCTGACAGTGCAGTGCTCCCTCGGTACTGACCGTTTGATACTGCAGCGCTCCCTCATTACTGACCCTCTGACAGTGCAGCATGCCCTCAGTACTGAGGCTCAACAATGCAGGACTCCCTCAGTATTGACCCTCTGACTGTGCAGCACTCCCTCAGTACTGACCCTCTGACAGTGCAGCAATCCCTCGGTCCTGGCCCTCTGAC
This sequence comes from Isurus oxyrinchus, assembly GCA_026770705.1. NCBI lineage: Eukaryota > Metazoa > Chordata > Chondrichthyes > Lamniformes > Lamnidae > Isurus > Isurus oxyrinchus. Next base: position 106,833 of record JANJGN010001043.1, on the reverse strand, counting down.
ATTGCAGCACTCCCTCATTACTGACCTTCTGACAGTGCAGCACTCCCTCAGTACTGACCCTCTGACAGTGGAGCACTCCCTCAGTACTGACCCTCTGACAGTGCAGCACTCCCTCGGTACTGACCCTCTGAAAGTGCAGCACTCCCTCAGTACTGACCCTCTGACAGTGCGGCAAACCCTCAGCACTGACCCTCTGAAAGTGCGGCACTCCCTCAGTACTGACCCACTGACAGTGCAGTACTCCCTCAGTACTGACCCTCTGACAGTGCAGCACTCCCTCAGTACTGACCCTCAGACAATGCAGCACACCCTCAGTACTGACCCTCTGACAGTGCAGCACACCGTCAGTACTGACCCTCAGACAATGCAGCACTCCCTCAGTACTGAACTTCTGACAGTGCAGCACCTCCTCAGTAGTGACCCTGCGACAGTGCGGCTCTCCCTCACTACTGACCCTCCGACAGCGCAGCATTCCCTCAGTACTGACCCTGCAAAAGTGCGGCACTCCCTCAGTACTGACCCACTGACAGTGCAGCACTCCCTCAGTACTGACCCTCTGACAGTGCAGCAATCCCTCGGTACTGGCCCTCTGACATTGCAGCAGTCCCTCATTATTGACCTTCTGACAGTGCAGCACTCCCTCAGTACTGGCCCTCTGACATTGCAGCACTCCCTCATTACTGACCTTCTGACAGTGCAGCACTCCCTCAGTACTGACCCTCTGACAGTGCAGCACTCCCTCAGTACTGACCCTCTGACAGTGCAGCACACCCTCGGTACTGACCCTCTGAAAGTGCAGCACTCCCTCAGTACTGACCCTCTGACAGTGCGGCAAACCCTCAGTACTGACCCTCTGACAGTGCAGTACTCCCTCAGTACTGACCCTCTGACAGTGCGGCACTCCCTCAGTACTGACCCTCTGACAGTGCAGTACTCCCTCAGTACTGACCCTCTGACAGTGCAGTACTCCCTCTGTACTGAGGCTCAACAATGCAGGACTCCCTCAGTATTGACCCTCTGACAGTGCAGCACTCCCTCAGTACTGACCCTCTGACAGTGCAGCACTCCCTCAATACTGACCCTCTGACAGTGCAGCACTCCCTCGGTACTGACCCTCTGAAAGTGCAGCACTCCCTCAGTACTGACCCTCTGACAGTGCGGCAAACCCTCAGTACTGACCCTCTGACAGTGCGGCACTCCCTCAGCACTGACTCTCTGACAGTGCCGCACTCCTTCAGTACTGACCCTATGACAGTGTAGCACACCCTCGGTACTGACCGTTTGATAGTGCGGCGCTCCCTCAGTACTGACCCTCGGACAGTGCAGCACTCCCTCAGTATTGACCCTCTGACAGTGCAGCATGCCCGCAGTACTGAGGCTCAACAATGCAGGACTCCCTCAGTATTGACCCTCTGACAATGCAGCACGCCCTCAGTACTGACCCTCTGACAGAGAAGCACTCCCTCGGTACTGACCCTCTCACAGTGCAGCACTCCCTCGGTACTGGCCCTCTGACAGTGCAGCACTCACTCATTACTGACCTTCTGACAGTACAGCACTCCCTCAGTACTGACCTTCTGACATTGCGGCACTCCCTCAGTACTGACCCTCTGACAGTGCAGCACTCCCTTAGTACTGACCCTCTGACAGTGCAGCACTGCCTCAGTACTGACCCACTGACAGTGCAGCACTCCCTCAGTACTGACCCTGTCACAGTGCAGCACTCCCTCAGTACTGACCCTCTGAAAGTGCAGCACTCCCTCAGTACTGACCCTCTGACAGTGCAGCACTCCCACAGTACTGACCCTCTGACAGTGCAGCACTCCCTCAGTACTGACCCTCCGACAGTGCAGCACTCCCTCAGTACTGACCCTCTGACAGTGCAGCACTCCCTCAGTACTGACCATCTGACAGTGCGGCACTCCCTCAGTACTGACCCTCTGACAGTGCAGCACTCCCTCGGTACTGACCGTTTGATAGTGCGGCACTCCCTCAGTACTACCCTCTGACAGTGCGGCACTCCTTCAGTACTGACCCACTGACTGTGCAGCACTCCCTCAGTACTGACCGTCTGACAGTGTGGTAAACCCTCAGTACTGACCCTCTGACAGTGCGGCTCTCCCTCAGTACTGACCCTCTGACAGTGCAGCACTCCCTCAGTACAGAACCTCTGACAGTGCAGCACTCCCTCAGTACTGACCCTCTGACTGTGCAGCACTCCCTCAGTATTGACCCTCTGACAGTGCAGGACTCCCTCAGTACTGACCCTTTGACAGTGCAGCACTCACTCGGTACTGACCGTTTCATAGTGCAGCGCTCCCTCAGTACTGACCCTCTGACTGTGCGGCACTCCCTCAGTACTGACCCTCTGACAGTGCGGCAAACCCTCAGTACTGACCCTCTGACAGTGCGGCACTCCCTCAGTACTGAACCTCTGACAGTGCGGCACTCCCTCAGTACTGACCCTTTGACAGTGCAGCTCTCCCTCAGTACTGACCTTCTGACAGAGCAGCACTCCCTCAGTACTGACCCTCAGACAATGCAGCACACCCTCAGTACTGACCCTCTGACAGTGCAGCACTCCCTCAGTACTGACCCTCAGACAATGCAGCACTCCCTCAGTACTGAACTTCTGACAGTGCAGCACCTCCTCAGTACTGACCCTGCGACCGTGCGGCTCTCCCTCACTACTGACCCTCCGACAGCGCAGCATTCCTCAGTACTGACCCTGCGAAAATGCGGCACTCCCTCAGTACTGACCCACTGACAGTGCAGCACTCCCTCAGTACTGAACCTCTGATAGTGCAGCACTCCTTCAGTACTGACCCTCAACAATGCAGCACTCCCTCAGTACAGATCCTCTGACAGTGCGGCACTCCCTCAGTACTAACCCTCTGACAGTGCAGCACTCCCTCAGTACTGACAGTCCGACAATGCGGCACTCCCTCAGTACTGACCCTGCGACAGTGCGGCACTCCCTCAATACTGACCCTGCGACAGCGCGGCGCTCCCTCAGTACTGACCCTCTGAAAGTGCAGCACTCCCTCAGTATTGACCCTCTGACAGTGCAGGACTCCCTCAGTACTGACCCTCTGACAGTGCAGCACTCCCTCAGTACTGACCCTCTGAGAATGCAGCACTCACTCAGTACTGACCCTCTGACAGTGCAGCACTCCCTCAGTACTGACCCTCTGACAGTGCAGGACTCCCTCATTACTGACCCTCTGACAGTGCAGCACTCCCTCAGTACTGACCCTCTGACAGTGCAGCACTCCCTCAGTACTGACCCTCTGACAGTGCAGCACTCCCTCAGTACTGACCCTCTGACAGTGCAGCACTCCCTCAGCACTGACCCTCTGACAGTGCATTGCTCCCTCAGTACTGACCCTCCGACAGTGCGGCACTCCTTCAGTACTCACCCTCAACAATGCAGCACTCCCTCAGTACAGACCCTCTGACAGTGCGGCACTCCCTCAGTACTGACCCTCCGACAGTGCTGCACTCCCTCGGTACTGACCCTGCGACAGCGCGGCGCTCCCTCAGTACTGACCCTCTGACAGTGTGGCGCTCCCTCAGTATTGACCCTCTGACAGTGCAGCACTCCCTCAGTACTGAGCCTCTGACAGTGCAGCAATCCCTCAGTACTGACCCTCTGACTTTGCAGCGCTACCTCAGTACTGACCTTCTGACAGTACGGCGCTCCCTCAGTACTGACACTCAGAGAGTGTGGCACTCAGTCATTACTGACCCTCTGACAGTGCGGCACACCCTCAGTACTGACCTTCAAGAATGCAGCACTCCCTCAGTACTGACCCTCTGACAGTGCAGCACTCCCTCAGTACTGACCCTCTCACAGTGCAGCGCTCCCTCAGTACTGATCCTCTGACAGTGCAGCACTCCCTCGGTAGTGACCCGCCGACAGTGCAGCACTCCCTCAGTACTGACCCTCTGACAGTGCGGCACAGCCTCAGAACTGACACTCTGACTGTGCAGCACTCCCTCAGTACTGACTCTCTGACAGTGCAGCACTCCCTCAGTACTGACCCTCTGACAGTGCAGCGCTCCCTCAGTACTGATCCTCTGACAGTGCAGCACTCCCTCAATACTGACCCTCTGACAGTGCAGCACTCCCTCAGTACTGACCCTCTCACAGTGCGGCAGTCCCTCAGTACTGACCCTCTGACTGTGCAGCACTCCCTCAGTACTGACCCTCGGACAGTGCGGCACTCCCTCAGTACTGACCCTCTGACTGTGCGGCACTCCCTCAGTACTGACCCTCTGACAGTGCAGCACTCCCTCAGTACTGACCCTCTGACAGTGCGGCAAACCCTCAGTACTGACCCTCTGACAGTGCGGCACTCCCTCAGTATCGACCCTCTCACAGTGCAGTACTCCCTCAGTACTGACCCTTTAACAGTGCGGTAAACCCTCAGTACTGACCCACTGACAGTGCAGTACTCCCAATGTACTGACCCTCTGACAGTGCAGCACTCCCTCAGTACTGACCCTCAGACAATGCAGCACACCCTCAGTACTGACCCTCTGACAGTGCAGCACACCCTCAGTACTGACCCTCAGACAATGCAGCACTCCCTCAGTACTGAACTTCTGACAGTGCAGCACCTCCTCAGTAGTGACCCTGCGACAGTGCGGCTCTCCCTCACTACTGACCCTCCGACAGCGCAGCATTCCCTCAGTACTGACCCTGCAAAAGTGCGGCACTCCCTCAGTACTGACCCACTGACAGTGCAGCACTCCCTCAGTACTGACCCTCTGACAGTGCAGCAATCCCTCGGTACTGGCCCTCTGACATTGCAGCAGTCCCTCATTATTGACCTTCTGACAGTGCAGCACTCCCTCAGTACTGGCCCTCTGACATTGCAGCACTCCTTCATTACTGACCTTCTGACAGTGCAGCACTCCCTCAGTACTGACCCTCTGACAGTGCAGCACTCCCTCAGTACTGACCCTCTGACAGTGCAGCACACCCTCGGTACTGACCCTCTGAAAGTGCAGCACTCCCTCAGTACTGACCCTCTGACAGTGCGGCAAACCCTCAGTACTGACCCTCTGACAGTGCAGTACTCCCTCAGTACTGACCCTCTGACAGTGCGGCACTCCCTCAGTACTGACCCTCTGACAGTGCAGTACTCCCTCAGTACTGACCCTCTGACAGTGCAGTACTCCCTCTGTACTGAGGCTCAACAATGCAGGACTCCCTCAGTATTGACCCTCTGACAGTGCAGCACTCCCTCAGTACTGACCCTCTGACAGTGCAGCACTCCCTCAATACTGACCCTCTGACAGTGCAGCACTCCCTCGGTACTGACCCTCTGAAAGTGCAGCACTCCCTCAGTACTGACCCTCTGACAGTGCGGCAAACCCTCAGTACTGACCCTCTGACAGTGCGGCACTCCCTCAGCACTGACTCTCTGACAGTGCCGCACTCCTTCAGTACTGACCCTATGACAGTGTAGCACACCCTCGGTACTGACCGTTTGATAGTGCGGCGCTCCCTCAGTACTGACCCTCGGACAGTGCAGCACTCCCTCAGTATTGACCCTCTGACAGTGCAGCATGCCCGCAGTACTGAGGCTCAACAATGCAGGACTCCCTCAGTATTGACCCTCTGACAATGCAGCACGCCCTCAGTACTGACCCTCTGACAGAGAAGCACTCCCTCGGTACTGACCCTCTCACAGTGCAGCACTCCCTCGGTACTGGCCCTCTGACAGTGCAGCACTCACTCATTACTGACCTTCTGACAGTACAGCACTCCCTCAGTACTGACCTTCTGACATTGCGGCACTCCCTCAGTACTGACCCTCTGACAGTGCAGCACTCCCTTAGTACTGACCCTCTGACAGTGCAGCACTGCCTCAGTACTGACCCACTGACAGTGCAGCACTCCCTCAGTACTGACCCTGTCACAGTGCAGCACTCCCTCAGTACTGACCCTCTGAAAGTGCAGCACTCCCTCAGTACTGACCCTCTGACAGTGCAGCACTCCCACAGTACTGACCCTCTGACAGTGCAGCACTCCCTCAGTACTGACCCTCCGACAGTGCAGCACTCCCTCAGTACTGACCCTCTGACAGTGCAGCACTCCCTCAGTACTGACCATCTGACAGTGCGGCACTCCCTCAGTACTGACCCTCTGACAGTGCAGCACTCCCTCGGTACTGACCGTTTGATAGTGCGGCACTCCCTCAGTACTACCCTCTGACAGTGCGGCACTCCTTCAGTACTGACCCACTGACTGTGCAGCACTCCCTCAGTACTGACCGTCTGACAGTGTGGTAAACCCTCAGTACTGACCCTCTGACAGTGCGGCTCTCCCTCAGTACTGACCCTCTGACAGTGCAGCACTCCCTCAGTACAGAACCTCTGACAGTGCAGCACTCCCTCAGTACTGACCCTCTGACTGTGCAGCACTCCCTCAGTATTGACCCTCTGACAGTGCAGGACTCCCTCAGTACTGACCCTTTGACAGTGCAGCACTCACTCGGTACTGACCGTTTCATAGTGCAGCGCTCCCTCAGTACTGACCCTCTGACTGTGCGGCACTCCCTCAGTACTGACCCTCTGACAGTGCGGCAAACCCTCAGTACTGACCCTCTGACAGTGCGGCACTCCCTCAGTACTGAACCTCTGACAGTGCGGCACTCCCTCAGTACTGACCCTTTGACAGTGCAGCTCTCCCTCAGTACTGACCCTCTGACAGAGCAGCACTCCCTCAGTACTGACCCTCAGACAATGCAGCACACCCTCAGTACTGACCCTCTGACAGTGCAGCACTCCCTCAGTACTGACCCTCAGACAATGCAGCACTCCCTCAGTACTGAACTTCTGACAGTGCAGCACCTCCTCAGTACTGACCCTGCGACCGTGCGGCTCTCCCTCACTACTGACCCTCCGACAGCGCAGCATTCCTCAGTACTGACCCTGCGAAAATGCGGCACTCCCTCAGTACTGACCCACTGACAGTGCAGCACTCCCTCAGTACTGAACCTCTGATAGTGCAGCACTCCTTCAGTACTGACCCTCAACAATGCAGCACTCCCTCAGTACAGATCCTCTGACAGTGCGGCACTCCCTCAGTACTAACCCTCTGACAGTGCAGCACTCCCTCAGTACTGACAGTCCGACAATGCGGCACTCCCTCAGTACTGACCCTGCGACAGTGCGGCACTCCCTCAATACTGACCCTGCGACAGCGCGGCGCTCCCTCAGTACTGACCCTCTGAAAGTGCAGCACTCCCTCAGTATTGACCCTCTGACAGTGCAGGACTCCCTCAGTACTGACCCTCTGACAGTGCAGCACTCCCTCAGTACTGACCCTCTGAGAATGCAGCACTCACTCAGTACTGACCCTCTGACAGTGCAGCACTCCCTCAGTACTGACCCTCTGACAGTGCAGGACTCCCTCATTACTGACCCTCTGACAGTGCAGCACTCCCTCAGTACTGACCCTCTGACAGTGCAGCACTCCCTCAGTACTGACCCTCTGACAGTGCAGCACTCCCTCAGTACTGACCCTCTGACAGTGCAGCACTCCCTCAGCACTGACCCTCTGACAGTGCATTGCTCCCTCAGTACTGACCCTCCGACAGTGCGGCACTCCTTCAGTACTCACCCTCAACAATGCAGCACTCCCTCAGTACAGACCCTCTGACAGTGCGGCACTCCCTCAGTACTGACCCTCCGACAGTGCTGCACTCCCTCGGTACTGACCCTGCGACAGCGCGGCACTCCCTCAGTACTGACCCTCTGACAGTGTGGCGCTCCCTCAGTATTGACCCTCTGACAGTGCAGCACTCCCTCAGTACTGAGCCTCTGACAGTGCAGCAATCCCTCAGTACTGACCCTCTGACTTTGCAGCGCTACCTCAGTACTGACCTTCTGACAGTACGGCGCTCCCTCAGTACTGACACTCAGAGAGTGTGGCACTCACTCATTACTGACCCTCTGACAGTGCGGCACACCCTCAGTACTGACCTTCAAGAATGCAGCACTCCCTCAGTACTGACCCTCTGACAGTGCAGCACTCCCTCAGTACTGACCCTCTCACAGTGCAGCGCTCCCTCAGTACTGATCCTCTGACAGTGCAGCACTCCCTCGGTAGTGACCCGCCGACAGTGCAGCACTCCCTCAGTACTGACCCTCTGACAGTGCGGCACAGCCTCAGAACTGACACTCTGACTGTGCAGCACTCCCTCAGTACTGACTCTCTGACAGTGCGGCACTCCCTCAGTACTGACCCTCTGACAGTGCAGCGCTCCCTCAGTACAGATCCTCTGACAGTGCAGCACTCCCTCAATACTGACCCTCTGACAGTGCAGCACTCCCTCAGTACTGACCCTCTCACAGTGCGGCAGTCCCTCAGTACTGACCCTCTGACTGTGCAGCACTCCCTCAGTACTGACCCTCGGACAGTGCGGCACTCCCTCAGTACTGACCCTCTGACTGTGCGGCACTCCCTCAGTACTGACCCTCTGACAGTGCAGCACTCCCTCAGTACTGATTCTCTGACAGTGCGGCAAACCCTCAGTACTGACCCTCTGACAGTGCGGCACTCCCTCAGTATCGACCCTCTCACAGTGCAGTACTCCCTCAGTACTGACCCTTTAACAGTGCGGTAAACCCTCAGTACTTACCCTCTGACAGTGCGGCACTCCCTCAGTACTGACCCTCTGGCAGTGCAGCACTCCCTCAGTACTGACCCTCTGACAGTGCAGCACTCCCTCGGTACTGACCGTTTGATAGTGCAGCACTCCCTCAGTACTGACCCTCTAACAGTGCGGCACTCCCTCAGTACTGACCCTCTGACAGTGCAGCACTCCCTCAGTACTGACCCTCTGACAGTGCAGCACTCCCTCAGTACTGACCCTCTGACAGTGCAGCACTCCCTCAGTATTGACCCCCTGACAGTGCAGCCCTCCCTCGGTACTGACCCTCTGACAGTGCAGCACTCCCTCAGTACTGACCCTCTGACAGTGCAGCACTCCCTCATTATTGACCTTCTGACAGTGCAGCCCTCCCTCGGTACTGACCCTCTGACAGTGCAGCACTCCCTCAGTACTGACCCGCTGACAGTGCAGCACTCCTTCAGTACTGACCCTCTGACAGTGCAGCACTCCCTCAGTATTGACCCCCTGACAGTGCAGCACTCCCTCAATACTGACCCTGCGACAGCGCGGCGCTCCCTCAGTACTGACCCTCTGAAAGTGCAGCACTCCCTCAGTATTGACCCTCTGACAGTGCAGGACTCCCTCAGTACTGACCCTCTGACAGTGCAGCACTCCCTCAGTACTGACCCTCTGAGAATGCAGCACTCACTCAGTACTGACCCTCTGACAGTGCAGCACTCCCTCAGTACTGACCCTCTGACAGTGCCGCACTCCCTCAGTACTGACCCTCTGACAGTGCAGCACTCCCTCAGCACTGACCCTCTGACAGTGCATTGCTCCCTCAGTACTGACCCTCCGACAGTGCGGCACTCCTTCAGTACTCACCCTCAACAATGCAGCACTCCCTCAGTACAGACCCTCTGACAGTGCGGCACTCCCTCAGTACTGACCCTCCGACAGTGCAGCACTCCCTCGGTACTGACCCTGCGACAGCGCGGCGCTCCCTCAGTACTGACCCTCTGACAGTGTGGCGCTCCCTCAGTATTGACCCTCTGACAGTGCAGCAAACCCTCAGTACTGAGCCTCTGACAGTGCAGCACTCCCTCAGTACTGACCCTCTGACTTTGCAGCGCTACCTCAGTACTGACCTTCTGACAGTACGGCGCTCCCTCAGTACTGACACTCAGAGAGTGTGGCACTCGCTCATTACTGACCCTCTGACAGTGCGGCACACCCTCAGTACTGACCTTCAAGAATGCAGCACTCCCTCAGTACTGACCCTCTGACAGTGCAGCACTCCCTCAGTACTGACCCTCTCACAGTGCACCGCTCCCTCAGTACTGATCCTCTGACAGTGCAGCACTCCCTCGGTAGTGACCCGCCGACAGTGCAGCACTCCCTCAGTACTGACCCTCTGACAGTGCGGCACAGCCTCAGAACTGACACTCTGACTGTGCAGCACTCCCTCAGTACTGACTCTCTGACAGTGCGGCGCTCCCTCAGTACTGATCCTCTGACAGTGCAGCACTCCCTCAATACTGACCCTCTGACAGTGCAGCACTCCCTCAGTACTGACCCTCTCACAGTGCGGCAGTCCCTCAGTACTGACCCTCTGACTGTGCAGCACTCCCTCAGTACTGACCCTCGGAAAGTGCGGCACTCCCTCAGTACTGACCCTCTGACAGTGCAGCACTCCCTCAGTACTGACCCTCTGACAGTGCGGCAAACCCTCAGTACTGACCCTCTGACAGTGCGGCACTCCCTCAGTATCGACCCTCTCACAGTGCAGTACTCCCTCAGTACTGACCCTTTAACAGTGCGGTAAAACCTCAGTACTTACCCTCTGACAGTGCGGCACTCCCTCAGTACTGACCCTCTGGCAGTGCAGCACTCCCTCAGTACTGACCCTCTGACAGTGCAGCACTCCCTCGCTACTGACCGTTTGATAGTGCAGCACTCCCTCAGTACTGACCCTCTAACAGTGCGGCACTCCCTCAGTACTGACCCTCTGACAGTGCAGCACTCCCTCAGTACTGACCCTCTGAGAATGCAGCACTCACTCAGTACTGACCCTCTGACAGTGCAGCACTCCCTCAGTACTGACCCTCTGACAGTGCAGCACTCCCTCAGTACTGACCCTCAGACAGTGCAGCACTCCCTCAGTACTGACCCTCTGACAGTGCATTCCTCCCTCAGTACTGACCCTCCGACAGTGCGGCACTCCTTCACTACTCACCCTCAACAATGCAGCACTCCCTCAGTACAAACCCTCTGACAGCGCAGCACTCCCTCAGTACAGATCCTCTGACAGTGCGGCACTCCCTCAGTACTAACCCTCTGACAGTGCAGCACTCCCTCAGTACTGACCGTCCGACAATGCGGCACTCCCTCAGTACTGACCCTGCGACAGTGCGGCACTCCCTCAATACTGACCCTGCGACAGCGCGGCGCTCCCTCAGTACTGACCCTCTGAAAGTGCAGCACTCCCTCAGTATTGACCCTCTGACAGTGCAGGACTCCCTCAGTACTGACCCTCTGACAGTGCAGCACTCCCTCAGTACTGACCCTCTGAGAATGCAGCACTCACTCAGTACTGACCCTCTGACAGTGCAGCACTCCCTCAGTACTGACCCTCTGACAGTGCAGGACTCCCTCATTACTGACCCTCTGACAGTGCAGCACTCCCTCAGTACTGACCCTCTGACAGTGCAGCACTCCCTCAGTACTGACCCTCTGACAGTGCAGCACTCCCTCAGTACTGACCCTCTGACAGTGCAGCACTCCCTCAGCACTGACCCTCTGACAGTGCATTGCTCCCTCAGTACTGACCCTCCGACAGTGCGGCACTCCTTCAGTACTCACCCTCAACAATGCAGCACTCCCTCAGTACAGACCCTCTGACAGTGCGGCACTCCCTCAGTACTGACCCTCCGACAGTGCAGCACTCCCTCGGTACTGACCCTGCGACAGCGCGGCGCTCCCTCAGTACTGACCCTCTGACAGTGTGGCGCTCCCTCAGTATTGACCCTCTGACAGTGCAGCACTCCCTCAGTACTGAGCCTCTGACAGTGCAGCACTCCCTCAGTACTGACCCTCTGACTTTGCAGCGCTACCTCAGTACTGACCTTCTGACAGTACGGCGCTCCCTCAGTACTGACACTCAGAGAGTGTGGCACTCACTCATTACTGACCCTCTGACAGTGCGGCACACCCTCAGTACTGACCTTCAAGAATGCAGCACTCCCTCAGTACTGACCCTCTGACAGTGCAGTACTCCCTCAGTACTGACCCTCTCACAGTGCAGCGCTCCCTCAGTACTGATCCTCTGACAGTGCAGCACTCCCTCGGTAGTGACCCGCCGACAGTGCAGCACTCCCTCAGTACTGACCCTCTGACAGTGCGGCACAGCCTCAGAACTGACACTCTGACTGTGCAGCACTCCCTCAGTACTGACTCTCTGACAGTGCGGCACTCCCTCAGTACTGACCCTCTGACAGTGCAGCGCTCCCTCAGTACTGATCCTCTGACAGTGCAGCACTCCCTCAATACTGACCCTCTGACAGTGCAGCACTCCCTCAGTACTGACCCTCTCACAGTGCGGCAGTCCCTCAGTACTGACCCTCTGACTGTGCAGCACTCCCTCAGTACTGACCCTCGGACAGTGCGGCACTCCCTCAGTACTGACCCTCTGACTGTGCGGCACTCCCTCAGTACTGACCCTCTGACAGTGCAGCACTCCCTCAGTACTGACCCTCTGACAGTGCGGCAAACCCTCAGTACTGACCCTCTGACAGTGCGGCACTCCCTCAGTATCGACCCTCTCACAGTGCAGTACTCCCTCAGTACTGACCCTTTAACAGTGCGGTAAACCCTCAGTACTTACCCTCTGACAGTGCGGCACTCCCTCAGTACTGACCCTCTGGCAGTGCAGCACTCCCTCAGTACTGACCCTCTGACAGTGCAGCACTCCCTCGGTACTGACCGTTTGATAGTGCAGCACTCCCTCAGTACTGACCCTCTAACAGTGCGGCACTCCCTCAGTACTGACCCTCTGACAGTGCAGCACTCCCTCAGTACTGACCCTCTGACAGTGCAGCACTCCCTCAGTACTGACCCTCTGACAGTGCAGCACTCCCTCAGTATTGACCCCCTGACAGTGCAGCCCTCCCTCGGTACTGACCCTCTGACAGTGCAGCACTCCCTCAGTACTGACCCTCTGACAGTGCAGCACTCCCTCATTATTGACCTTCTGACAGTGCAGCCCTCCCTCGGTACTGACCCTCTGACAGTGCAGCACTCCCTCAGTACTGACCCGCTGACAGTGCAGCACTCCTTCAGTACTGACCCTCTGACAGTGCAGCACTCCCTCAGTATTGACCCCCTGACAGTGCAGCACTCCCTCAATACTGACCCTGCGACAGCGCGGCGCTCCCTCAGTACTGACCCTCTGAAAGTGCAGCACTCCCTCAGTATTGACCCTCTGACAGTGCAGGAATCCCTCAGTACTGACCCTCTGACAGTGCAGCACTCCCTCAGTACTGACCCTCTGACAGTGCAGCACTCCCTCAGCACTGACCCTCTGACAGTGCATTGCTCCCTCAGTACTGACCCTCCGACAGTGCGGCACTCCTTCAGTACTCACCCTCAACAATGCAGCACTCCCTCAGTACAGACCCTCTGACAGTGCGGCACTCCCTCAGTACTGACCCTCCGACAGTGCAGCACTCCCTCGGTACTGACCCTGCGACAGCGCGGCGCTCCCTCAGTACTGACCCTCTGACAGTGTGGCGCTCCCTCAGTATTGACCCTCTGACAGTGCAGCAAACCCTCAGTACTGAGCCTCTGACAGTGCAGCACTCCCTCAGTACTGACCCTCTGACTTTGCAGCGCTACCTCAGTACTGACCTTCTGACAGTACGGCGCTCCCTCAGTACTGACACTCAGAGAGTGTGGCACTCACTCATTACTGACCCTCTGACAGTGCGGCACACCCTCAGTACTGACCTTCAAGAATGCAGCACTCCCTCAGTACTGACCCTCTGACAGTGCAGCACTCCCTCAGTACTGACCCTCTCACAGTGCAGCGCTCCCTCAGTACTGATCCTCTGACAGTGCAGCACTCCCTCGGTAGTGACCCGCTGACAGTGCAGCACTCCCTCAGTACTGACCCTCTGACAGTGCGGCACAGCCTCAGAACTGACACTCTGACTGTGCAGCACTCCCTCAGTACTGACTCTCTGACAGTGCGGCACTCCCTCAGTACTGACCCTCTGACAGTGCAGCGCTCCCTCAGTACTGATCCTCTGACAGTGCAGCACTCCCTCAATACTGACCCTCTGACAGTGCAGCACTCCCTCAGTACTGACCCTCTCACAGTGCGGCAGTCCCTCAGTACTGACCCTCTGACTGTGCAGCACTCCCTCAGTACTGACCCTCGGACAGTGCGGCACTCCCTCAGTACTGACCCTCTGACAGTGCAGCACTCCCTCAGTACTGACCCTCTGACAGTGCGGCAAACCCTCAGTACTGACCCTCTGACAGTGCGGCACTCCCTCAGTATCGACCCTCTCACAGTGCAGTACTCCCTCAGTACTGACCCTTTAACAGTGCGGTAAACCCTCAGTACTTACCCTCTGACAGTGCGGCACTCCCTCAGTACTGACCCTCTGGCACTGCAGCACTCCCTCAGTACTGACCCTCTGACAGTGCAGCACTCCCTCAGTACTGACCCTTTGATAGTGCAGCACTCCCTCAGTACTGACCCTCTAACAGTGCGGCACTCCCTCAGTACTGACCCTCTGACAGTGCAGCACTCCCTCAGTACTGACCCTCTGAGAATGCAGCACTCACTCAGTACTGACCCTCTGACAGTGCAGCACTCCCTCAGTACTGACCCTCTGACAGTGCAGCACTCCCTCAGTACTGACCCTCTGACAGTGCAGCACTCCCTCAGTACTGACCCACTGACAGTGCATTGCTCCCTCAGTACTGACCCTCCGACAGTGCGGCACTCCTTCAGTACTCACCCTCAACAATGCAGCACTCCCTCAGTACAAACCCTCTGACAGTGCGGCACTCCCTCAGTACTGACCCTCCGAAAGTGCAGCACTCCCTTGGTACTGACCCTGCGACAGCGCGGCGCTCCCTCAGTACTGACCCTCTGACAGTGCAGCACTCCCTCAGTACTGACCCTCTGACAGTGCAGCACACCCTCGGTACTGACCCTCTGAAAGTGCAGCACTCCCTCAGTACTGACCCTCTGACAGTGCAGCAAACCCTCAGTACTGACCCTCTGACAGTGCAGTACTCCCTCAGTACTGACCCTCTGACAGTGCGGCACTCCCTCAGTACTGACCCTCTGACAGTGCAGTACTCCCTCAGTACTGACCCTCTGACAGTGCAGTACTCCCTCTGTACTGACGCTCAACAATGCAGGACTCCCTCAGTATTGACCCTCTGACAGTGCAGCACTCCCTCAGTACTGACCCTCTGACAGTGCAGCACTCCCTCAGTACTGACCCTCTCACAGTGCAGCGCTCCCTCAGTACTGATCCTCTGACAGTGCAGCACTCCCTCGGTAGTGACCCGCCGACAGTGCAGCACTCCCTCAGTACTGACCCTCTGACAGTGCGGCACTCGCTCAGTACTGACCCTCTGACAGTGCAGCACTCCCTCAGTACTGACCCTCTGACAGTGCGGCAAACCCTCAGTACTGACCCTCTGACAGTGCAGCACTCCCTCAGTACTGACCCTCTGACAGTGCGGCAAACCCTCAGTACTGACCCTCTGACAGTGCGGCAAACCCTCAGTACTGACCCTCTGACAGTGCAGCACTCCCTCAGTACTGACCCTCTGACAGTGCGGCACTCCCTCAGTATCGACCCTCTCACAGTGCAGTACTCCCTCAGTACTGACCCTTTTACAGTGCGGTAAACCCTCAGTACTTACCCTCTGACAGTGCGGCACTCCCTCAGTACTGACCCTCTGGCAGTGCAGCACTCCCTCAGTACTGACCCTCTGACAGTGCAGCACTCCCTCGGTACTGACCGTTTGATAGTGCAGCACTCCCTCAGTACTGACCCTCTAACAGTGCGGCACTCCCTCAGTACTGACCCTCTGACAGTGCAGCACTCCCTCAGTACTGACCCTCTGACAGTGCAGCAATCCCTCAGTACTGACCCTCTGACAGTGCAGCACTCCCTCAGTATTGACCCCCTGACAGTGCAGCCCTCCCTCAGTACAAACCCTCTGACAGTGCGGCGCTCCCTCAGTACTGACCCTCTGACAGTGCAGCACTCCCTCAGTACTGACCCTCTGACAGTGCAGCACACCCTCGGTACTGACCCTCTGAAAGTGCAGCACTCCCTCAGTACTGACCCTCTGACAGTGCAGCAAACCCTCAGTACTGACCCTCTGACAGTGCAGTACTCCCTCAGTACTGACCCTCTGACAGTGCGGCACTCCCTCAGTACTGACCCTCTGACAGTGCAGTACTCCCTCAGTACTGAGGCTCAACAATGCAGGACTCCCTCAGTATTGACCCTCTGACAGTGCAGCACTCCCTCAGTACTGACCCTCTGACAGTGCAGCACTCCCTCAATACTGACCCTCTGACAGTGCAGCACTCCCTCGGTACTGACCCTCTGAAAGTGCAGCACTCCCTCAGTACTGACCCTCTGACAGTGCGGCAAACCCTCAGTACTGACCCACTGACAGTGCGGCACTCCCTCAGCACTGACTCTCTGACAGTGCCGCACTCCTTCAGTACTGACCCTATGACAGTGTAGCACACCCTCGGTACTGACCGTTTGATAGTGCGGCGCTCCCTCAGTACTGACCCTCGGACAGTGCAGCACTCCCTCAGAATTGACCCTCTGACAGTGCAGCATGCCCGCAGTACTGAGGCTCAACAATGCAGGACTCCCTCAGTATTGACCCTCTGACAATGCAGCACGCCCTCAGTACTGACCCTCTGACAGAGAAGCACTCCCTCGGTACTGACCCTCTCACAGTGCAGCACTCCCTCGGTACTGGCCTTCTGACAGTGCAGCACTCACTCATTACTGACCTTCTGACAGTACAGCACTCCCTCAGTACTGACCCTCTGACAGTGCAGCACTCCCTCGGTACTGACCTTCTGACATTGCGGCACTCCCTCAGTACTGACCATCTGACAGTGCAGCACTGCCTCAGTACTGACCCACTGACAGTGCAGCACTCCCTCAGTACTGACCCTCTGAAAGTGCAGCACTCCCTCAGTACTGACCTTCTGACATTGCGGCACTCCCTCAGTACTGACCCTCTGACAGTGCAGCACTCCCTTAGTACTGACCCTCTGACAGTGCAGCACTGCCTCAGTACTGACCCACTGACAGTGCAGCACTCCCTCAGTACTGACCCTGTCACAGTGCAGCACTCCCTTAGTACTGACCCTCTGAAAGTGCAGCACTCCCTCAGTACTGACCCTCTGAAAGTGCAGCACTCCCACAGTACTGACCCTCTGACAGTGCAGCACTCCCTCAGTACTGACCCTCCGACAGTGCAGCACTCCCTCAGTACTGACCCTCTGACAGTGCAGCACTCCCTCAGTACTGACCATCTGACAGTGCGGCACTCCCTCAGTACTGACCCTCTGACAGTGCAGCACACCCTCGGTACTGACCGTTTGATAGTGCGGCACTCCCTCAGTACTACCCTCTGACAGTGCGGCACTCCCTCAGTAGTGACCCACTGACTGTGCAGCACTCCCTCAGTACTGACCGTCTGACAGTGTGGTAAACCCTCAGTACTGACCCTCTGACAGTGCGGCTCTCCCTCAGTACTGACCCTCTGACAGTGCAGCACTCCCTCAGTACAGACCCTCTGACAGTGCAGCACTCCCTCAGTACTGACCCTCTGACTGTGCAGCACTCCCTCAGTACTGACCGTTTCATAGTGCAGCGCTCCCTCAGTACTGACTCTCTGACTGTGCGGCACTCCCTCAGTACTGACCCTCTGACAGTGCGGCAAACCCTCAGTACTGACCCTCTGACAGTGCGGCACTCCCTCAGTACTGACCCTCTGACAGAGCGGCACTCCCTCAGTACTGACCCTTTGACAGTGCAGCTCTCCCTCAGTACTGACCCTCTGACAGTGCAGCACTCCCTCAGTACTGACCCTCAGACAATGCAGCACACCCTCAGTACTGACCCTCTGACAGTGCAGCACTCCCTCAGTACTGACCCTAAGACAATGCAGCACTCCCTCAGTACTGAACTTCTGACAGTGCAGCACCTCCTCAGTACTGACCCTGCGACCGTGCGGCTCTCCCTCACTACTGACCCTCCGACAGCGCAGCATTCCCTCAGTACTGACCCTGCGAAAATGCGGCACTCCCTCAGTACTGCCCCACTGACAGTGCAGCACTCCCTCAGTACTGACCCTCTGACAGTGCAGCACTCCCTCAGTACTGAACCTCTGACAGTGCAGCACTCCTTCAGTACTGACCCTCAACAATGCAGCACTCCCTCAGTACAGATCCTCTGACAGTGCGGCACTCCCTCAGTACTGACCCTCTGACAGTGCAGCACTCCCTCAGTACTGACCCTCTGACAGTGCAGCACTCCCTCAGTACTGAGCCTCTGACAGTGCAGCACTCCCTCAGTACTGACCCTCTGACTTTGCAGCGCTACCTCAGTACTGACCTTCTGACAGTACGGCGCTCCCTCAGTACTGACACTCAGAGAGTGTGGCACTCACTCATTACTGAGCTCTGACAGTGCGGCACACCCTCAGTACTGACCTTCAAGAATGCAGCACTCCCTCAGTACTGACCCTCTGACAGTGCAGCACTCCCTCAGTACTGACCCTCTCACAGTGCAGCACTCCCTCAATACTGACCCTCTGACAGTGCAGCACTCCCTCAGTACTGACCCTCTGACAGTGCGGCACAGCCTCAGAACTGACACTCTGACTGTGCAGCACTCCCTCAGTACTGACTCTCTGACCGTGCGGCACTCCCTCAGTACTGACCCTCTGACAGTGCAGCGCTCCCTCAGTACTGATCCTCTGACAGTGCAGCACTCCCTCAATACTGACCCTCTGACAGTGCAGCACTCCCTCAGTACTGACCCTCTCACAGTGCGGCAGTCCCTCAGTACTGACCCTCTGACTGTGCAGCACTCCCTCAGTACTGACCCTCGGACAGTGCGGCACTCCCTCAGTACTGACCCTCTGACTGTGCGGCACTCCCTCAGTACTGACCCTCTGACAGTGCAGCACTCCCTCAGTACTGACCCTCTGACAGTGCGGCAAACCCTCAGTACTGACCCTCTGACAGTGCGGCACTCCCTCAGTATCGACCCTCTCACAGTGCAGTACTTCCTCAGTGCTGACCCTTTAACAGTGCGGTAAACCCTCAGTACTTACCCTCTGACAGTGCGGCACTCCCTCAGTACTGACCCTCTGGCAGTGCAGCACTCCCTCAGTACTGACCCTCTGACAGTGCAGCACTCCCTCGGTACTGACCGTTTGATAGTGCAGCACTCCCTCAGTACTGACCCTCTAACAGTGCGGCACTCCCTCAGTACTGACCCTCTGACAGTGCAGCACTCCCTCAGTACTGACCCTCTGACAGTGCAGCACTCCCTCAGTATTGACCCCCTGACAGTGCAGCCCTCCCTCGGTACTGACCCTCTGACAGTGCAGCACTCCCTCAGTACTGACCCTCTGACAGTGCAGCACTCCCTCATTATTGACCTTCTGACAGTGCAGCCCTCCCTCGGTACTGACCCTCTGACAGTGCAGCACTCCCTCAGTACTGACCCGCTGACAGTGCAGCACTCCTTCAGTACTGACCCTCTGACAGTGCAGCACTCCCTCAGTATTGACCCCCTGACAGTGCAGCGCTCCCTCAGTACTGACCCTCTGACACTGCAGCACTCCCTCAGTACTGACCCTCTGACAGTGCAGCACTCCCTCAGTACTGACCCTCTGACACTGCAGCACTCCCTCAGTACTGACCCTCTGACAGTGCAGCACTCCCTCAGTACTGACCCTCTGACAGTGCAGCACACCCTCGGTACTGACCCTCTGACAGTGCGGCAAACCCTCAGTACTGACCCTCTGACAGTGCGGCACTCCCTCAGTACTGACGCTCTGACAGTGCAGTACTCCCTCAGTACTGACCCTCGGACAGTGCAGCACTCCCTCAGAACTGACCCTCTGACAGTGCAGCATGCCCGCAGTACTGAGGCTCAGCAATGCAGGACTCCCTCAGTATTGACCCTCTGACAATGCAGCACGCCCTCAGTACTGACCCTCTGACAGAGAAGCACTCTCTCGGTACTGACCCTCTCACAGTGCAGCACTCCCTCGGTACTGGCCCTCTGACAGTGCAGCACTCACTCATTACTGACCTTCTGACAGTACAGCACTCCCTCAGTACTGGCCCTCTGACAGTGCAGCACTCCCTCAGTACTGACCTTCTTACATTGCGGCACTCCCTCAGTACTGACCCTCTGACAGTGCAGCACTCCCTCAGTACTGACCCTCTGACAGTGCAGCACTGCCTCAGTACTGAACCACTGACAGTGCAGCACTCCCTCAGTACTGACCCTTTGAAAGTGCAGCACTCCCTCAGTACTGACCCTCTGACAGTGCAGCACTCCCACAGTACTGACCCTCTGACAGTGCAGCACTCCCTCAGTACTGACCCTCCGACAGTGCAGCACTCCCTCAGTACTGACCCTCTGACAGTGCAGCACTCCCTCAGTACTGACCCTCTGACAGTGCGGCACTCCCTCAGCACTGACTCTCTGACAGTGCCGCACTCCCTCAGTACTGACCCTATGACAGTGTAGCACACCCTCGGTACTGACCGTTTGATAGTGCGGCGCTCCCTCAGTACTGACCCTCGGACAGTGCTGCACTCCCTCAGTATTGACCCTCTGACAGTGCAGCATGCCCGCAGTACTGAGGCTCAACAATGCAGGACTCCCTCAGTATTGACCCTCTGACAATGCAGCACGCCCTCAGTACTGACCCTCTGACAGAGAAGCACTGCCTCGGTACTGACCCTCTCACAGTGCAGCACTCCCTCGGTACTGGCCCTCTGACAGTGCAGCACTCACTCATTACTGACTTTCTGACAGTACAGCACTCCCTCAGTACTGACCCTCTGACAGTGCAGCACTCCCTCGGTACTGACCTTCTGACATTGCGGCACTCCCTCAGTACTGACCCTCTGACAGTGCAGCACTCCCTCAGTACTGACCCTCTGACAGTGCAGCACTGCCTCAGTACTGACCCACTGACAGTGCAGCACTCCCTCAGTACTGACCCTCTGAAAGTGCAGCACTCCCTCAGTACTGACCCTCTGACAGTGCAGCACTCCCTCAGTACTGACCCTCTGACACTGCAGCACTCCCTCAGTACTGACCCTCTGACAGTGCAGCACTCCCTCAGTACTGACCCTCTGACACTGCAGCACTCCCTCAGTACTGACCCTCTGACAGTGCAGCACTCCCTCAGTACTGACCGTCTGACAGTGCAGCACTCCCTCAGTACTGACCCTCTGACACTGCAGCACTCCCTCAGTACTGACCCTCTGACAGTGCGGCGCTCCCTCAGTACTGACCCTCTGACAGTGCAGCATGCCCGCAGTACTGAGGCTCAGCAATGAAGGACTCCCTCAGTATTGACCCTCTGACAATGCAGCACGCCCTCAGTACTGACCCTCTGACAGAGAAGCACTCTCTCGGTACTGACCCTCTCACAGTGCAGCACTCCCTCGGTACTGGCCCTCTGACAGTGCAGCACTCACTCATTACTGACCTTCTGACAGTACAGCACTCCCTCAGTACTGGCCCTCTGACAGTGCAGCACTCCCTCAGTACTGACCTTCTTACATTGCGGCACTCCCTCAGTACTGACCCTCTGACAGTGCAGACCTCCCTCAGTACTGACCCTCTGACAGTGCAGCACTGCCTCAGTACTGAACCACTGACAGTGCAGCACTCCCTCAGTACTGACCCTCTGAAAGTGCAGCACTCCCTCAGTACTGACCCTCTGACAGTGCAGCACTCCCACAGTACTGACCCTCTGACAGTGCAGCACTCCTCAGTACTGACCCTCCGACAGTGCAGCACTCCCTCAGTACTGACCCTCTGACAGTGCAGCACTCCCTCAGTACTGACCCTCTGACAGTGCGGCACTCCCTCAGCACTGACTCTCTGGCAGTGCCGCACTCCCTCAGTACTGACCCTATGACAGTGTAGCACACCCTCGGTACTGACCGTTTGATAGTGCGGCGCTCCCTCAGTACTGACCCTCGGACAGTGCGGCGCTCCCTCAGTACTGACCCTCTGACAGTGCAGCATGTCCGCAGTACTGAGGCTCAACAATGCAGGACTCCCTCAGTATTGACCCTCTGACAATGCAGCACGCCCTCAGTACTGACCCTCTGACAGAGAAGCACTCCCTCGGTACTGACCCTCTCACAGTGCAGCACTCCCTTGGTACTGGCCCTCTGACAGTGCAGCACTCACTCATTACTGACCTTCTGACAGTACAGCACTCCCTCAGTACTGACCCTCTGACAGTGCAGCACTCCCTCGGTACTGACCTTCTGACATTGCGGCACTCCCTCAGTACTGACCCTCTGACAGTGCAGCACTGCCTCAGTACTGACCCACTGACAGTGCAGCACTCCCTCAGTACTGACCCTCCGACAGTGCAGCACTCCCTCAGTACTGACTCTCTGACAGTGCAGCGCTCCCTCAGTACTGATCCTCTGACAGTGCAGCACTGCCTCTGACTGTGCAGCACTCCCTTAGTACTGACCCTCTGACAGTGCGGCACTCCCTCAGTACTGACCCTCTGACAGTGCAGCGCTCCCTCAGTACTGATCCTCTGACAGTGCAGCACTCCCTCAATACTGATCCTCTGACAGTGCAGCAGTCCCTCAATACTGACCCTCTGACTGTGCAGCACTGCCTCAGTACTGACCCTCTGACAGTGCGGCACTCCCTCAGTACTGACCCTCTCACAGTGCAGCACTCCCTCAGTACTGACCGTTTGATAGTGCGGCACTCCCTCAGTACTGACCCTCTGACAGTGCAGCACTCCCTCTGTACTGACCCTCTGACAGTGCAGCACTCCCTCGGTACTGACCGTTTGATAGTGCAGCACTCCCTCAGTACTGACCCTTTAACAGTGCGGTACACCCTCAGTACTGACCCTCTGACAGTGCGGCACTCCCTCAGTACTGACCCTCTGACTGTGCAGCACTCGCTCAGTACTGACCCTCTGACAGTGCGGCACTCCCTCGGTACTGACCGTTTGATAGTCCGGCACTCCCTCAGTACTGACCCTCTGACAGTGCGGCACTCCCTCAGTACTGAACCTCTGACTGTGCAGCACTCCCTCAGTT
This sequence comes from Isurus oxyrinchus, assembly GCA_026770705.1. NCBI lineage: Eukaryota > Metazoa > Chordata > Chondrichthyes > Lamniformes > Lamnidae > Isurus > Isurus oxyrinchus. The sequence goes on along the minus strand of JANJGN010001043.1, from coordinate 83,793 downwards.
CTGACCCTCTAACAGTGTGGCACTCCCTCAGTACTGACCCTCTGACAGTGCAGCGCTCCCTCGGTACTGACCGTTTGATACTGCAGCACTCCCTCATTACTGACCCTCTGACAGTGCAGCACTCCCTCAGTACTGACCCTCTGACAGTGCAGCACTCCCTCGGTACTGACCCTCTGAAAGTGCAGCACTCCCTCAGTACTGACCCTCTGACAGTGCAGCACTCCCTCATTATTGACCTTCTGACAGTGCAGCCCTCCCTCGGTACTGACCCTCTGACAGTGCAGCACTCCCTCAGTACTGACCCGCTGACAGTGCAGCACTGCTTCAGTACTGACCCTCTGACAGTGCAGCACTCCCTCAGTATTGACCCCCTGACAGTGCAGCGCTCCCTCAGTACTGACCCTCTGACACTGCAGCACTCCCTCAGTACTGACCCTCTGACAGTGCAGCACTCCCTCAGTACTGACCCTCTGACACTGCAGCACTCCCTCAGTACTGACCCTCTGACAGTGCAGCACTCCCTCAGTACTGACCCTCTGACAGTGCAGCACTCCCTCAGTACTGACCCTCTGACACTGCAGCACTCCCTCAGTACTGACCCTCTGACACTGCGGCGCTCCCTCAGTACTGACCCTCTGACAGTGCAGCATGCCCGCAGTACTGAGGCTCAGCAATGAAGGACTCCCTCAGTATTGACCCTCTGACAATGCAGCACGCCCTCAGTACTGACCCTCTGACAGAGAAGCACTCTCTCGGTACTGACCCTCTCACAGTGCAGCACTCCCTCGGTACTGGCCCTCTGACAGTGCAGCACTCACTCATTACTGACCTTCTGACAGTACAGCACTCCCTCAGTACTGGCCCTCTGACAGTGCAGCACTCCCTCAGTACTGACCTTCTTACATTGCGGCACTCCCTCAGTACTGACCCTCTGACAGTGCAGCACTCCCTCAGTACTGACCCTCTGACAGTGCAGCACTGCCTCAGTACTGAACCACTGACAGTGCAGCACTCCCTCAGTACTGACCCTCTGAAAGTGCAGCACTCCCTCAGTACTGACCCTCTGACAGTGCAGCACTCCCACAGTACTGACCCTCTGACAGTGCAGCACTCCTCAGTACTGACCCTCCGACAGTGCAGCACTCCCTCAGTACTGACCCTCTGACAGTGCAGCACTCCCTCAGTACTGACCCTCTGACAGTGCGGCACTCCCTCAGTACTGACCCTCTGACTGTGCAGCACTCGCTCAGTACTGACCCTCTGACAGTGCGGCACTCCCTCGGTACTGACCGTTTGATAGTGCGGCACTCCCTCAGTACTGACCCTCTGACAGTGCGGCACTCCCTCAGTACTGAACCTCTGACTGTGCAGCACTCCCTCAGTTCTGACCCTCTAACAGTGTGGCACTCCCTCAGTACTGACCCTCTGACAGTGCAGCGCTCCCTCGGTACTGACCGTTTGATACTGCAGCACTCCCTCATTACTGACCCTCTGACAGTGCAGCACTCCCTCAGTACTGACCCTCTGACAGTGCAGCACTCCCTCGGTACTGACCCTCTGAAAGTGCAGCACTCCCTCAGTACTGACCCTCTGACAGTGCAGCACTCCCTCATTATTGACCTTCTGACAGTGCAGCCCTCCCTCGGTACTGACCCTCTGACAGTGCAGCACTCCCTCAGTACTGACCCGCTGACAGTGCAGCACTGCTTCAGTACTGACCCTCTGACAGTGCAGCACTCCCTCAGTATTGACCCCCTGACAGTGCAGCGCTCCCTCAGTACTGACCCTCTGACACTGCAGCACTCCCTCAGTACTGACCCTCTGACAGTGCAGCACTCCCTCAGTACTGACCCTCTGACACTGCAGCACTCCCTCAGTACTGACCCTCTGACAGTGCAGCACTCCCTCAGTACTGACCCTCTGACAGTGCAGCACTCCCTCAGTACTGACCCTCTGACACTGCAGCACTCCCTCAGTACTGACCCTCTGACACTGCGGCGCTCCCTCAGTACTGACCCTCTGACAGTGCAGCATGCCCGCAGTACTGAGGCTCAGCAATGAAGGACTCCCTCAGTATTGACCCTCTGACAATGCAGCACGCCCTCAGTACTGACCCTCTGACAGAGAAGCACTCTCTCGGTACTGACCCTCTCACAGTGCAGCACTCCCTCGGTACTTGCCCTCTGACAGTGCAGCACTCACTCATTACTGACCTTCTGACAGTACAGCACTCCCTCAGTACTGGCCCTCTGACAGTGCAGCACTCCCTCAGTACTGACCTTCTTACATTGCGGCACTCCCTCAGTACTGACCCTCTGACAGTGCAGCACTCCCTCAGTACTGACCCTCTGACAGTGCAGCACTGCCTCAGTACTGAACCACTGACAGTGCAGCACTCCCTCAGTACTGACCCTCTGAAAGTGCAGCACTCCCTCAGTACTGACCCTCTGACAGTGCAGCACTCCCACAGTACTGACCCTCTGACAGTGCAGCACTCCTCAGTACTGACCCTCCGACAGTGCAGCACTCCCTCAGTACTGACCCTCTGACAGTGCAGCACTCCCTCAGTACTGACCCTCTGACAGTGCGGCACTCCCTCAGCACTGACTCTCTGGCAGTGCCGCACTCCCTCAGTACTGACCCTATGACAGTGTAGCACACCCTCGGTACTGACCGTTTGATAGTGCGGCGCTCCCTCAGTACTGACCCTCGGACAGTGCAGCACTCCCTCAGTATTGACCCTCTGACAGTGCAGCATGCCCGCAGTACTGAGGCTCAACAATGCAGGACTCCCTCAGTATTGACCCTCTGACAATGCAGCACGCCCTCAGTACTGACCCTCTGACAGAGAAGCACTCCCTCGGTACTGACCCTCTCACAGTGCAGCACTCCCTCGGTACTGGCCCTCTGACAGTGCAGCACTCACTCATTACTGACCTTCTGACAGTACAGCACTCCCTCAGTACTGACCCTCTGACAGTGCAGCACTCCCTCGGTACTGACCTTCTGACATTGCGGCACTCCCTCAGTACTGACCCTCTGACAGTGCAGCACTGCCTCAGTACTGACCCACTGACAGTGCAGCACTCCCTCAGTACTGACCCTCTGAACGTGCAGCACTCCCTCAGTACTGACCCTCTGACAGTGCAGCACTCCCACAGTACTGACCCTCTGACAGTGCAGCACTCCCTCAGTACTGACCCTCCGACAGTGCAGCACTCCCTCAGTACTGACTCTCTGACAGTGCAGCGCTCCCTCAGTACTGATCCTCTGACAGTGCAGCACTCCCTCAATACTGACCCTCTGACAGTGCAGCACTCCCTCAGTACTGACCCTCTGACAGTGCGGCACTCCCTCAGTACTGACCCTCTGACAGTGCGGCACTCCCTCAGTACTGTCCCTCTGACTGTGCAGCACTCCCTCAGTACTGACCCTCTGACAGTGCGGCAAACCCTCAGTACTGACCCTCTGACAGTGCGGCACTCCCTCAGTACTGACCGTCTCACAGTGCAGCACTCCCTCAGTACTGACCCTCTGACAGTGCAGCACTCCCTCGGTACTGACCGTTTGATAGTGCAGCACTCCCTCAGTACTGACCCTTTAACAGTGCGGTAAACCCTCAGTACTGACCCTCTGACAGTGCGGCACTCCCTCAGTACTGACCCTCTGACTGTGCAGCACTCGCTCAGTACTGACCCTCTGACAGTGCGGCACTCCCTCGGTACTGACCGTTTGATAGTGCGGCACTCCCTCAGTACTGACCCTCTGACAGTGCGGCACTCCCTCAGTACTGAACCTCTGACTGTGCAGCACTCCCTCGGTACTGACCCTCTGAAAGTGCAGCACTCCCTCAGTACTGACCCTCTGACAGTGCGGAAAACCCTCAGCACTGACCCTCTGACAGTGCGGCACTCCCTCTGTACTGACCCACTGACAGTGCAGTACTCCCTCAGTACTGACCCTCTGACAGTGCGGTACTCCCTCAGTACTGTCCCTCTGACTGTGCAGCACTCCCTCAGTACTGACACTCTGACAATGCGGCAAACCCTCAGTACTGACCCTCTGACAGTGCGGCACTCCCTCAGTACTGACCCTCTCACAGTGCAGCACTCCCTCAGTACTGACCCTCTGTCAGTGCAGCACTCCCTCAGTACTGACCGTTTGATAGTGCAGCACTCCCTCAGTACTGACCCTTTAACAGTGCGGTAAACCCTCAGTACTGACCCTCTGACAGTGCGGCACTCCCTCAGTACTGACCCTCTGACAGTGCAGCACTCCCTCAGTACTGACCCTCTGACAGTGCAGCACTCCCTCGGTACTGACCGTTTGATAGTCCGGCACTCCCTCAGTACTGACCCTCTGACAGTGCGGCACTCCCTCAGTACTGACCCTCTAACTGTGCAGCACTCCCTCAGTACTGACCCTCTAACAGTGTGGCACTCCCTCAGTACTGACCCTCTGACAGTGCAGCGCTCCCTCGGTACTGACCGTTTGATACTGCAGCACTCCCTCATTACTGACCCTCTGACAGTGCAGCACTCCCTCAGTACTGACCCTCTAACAGTGCAGCACTCCCTCAGTACTGACCCACTGACAGTGCAGCATGCCCTCAGTACTGAGGCTCAACAATGCAGGACTCCCTCAGTATTGACCCTCTGACAGTGCAGCACTCCCTCAGTACTGACCCTCTGACAGTGCAGTAATCCCTCGGTCCTGGCCCTCTGACATTGCAGCACTCCCTTATCATTGACCTTCTGACAGTGCAGCACTCCCTCAGTACTGACCCTCTGACAGTGCAGCACTCCCTCAGTACTGACCCTCTGACAGTGCAGCACTCCCTCGGTACTGACCCTCTGAAAGTGCAGCACTCCCTCAGTACTGACCCTCTGACGGTGCGGCAAACCCTCAGCACTGACCCTCTGACAGTGCGGCACTCCCTCAGTACTGACCTTCTGACAGTGCAGCACTCCCTCAGTACTGACCCTCAGACAATGCAGCACTCCCTCAGTACTGAACTTCTGACAGTGCAGCACCTCCTCATTACTGACCCTGCGACAGTGCGGCTCTCCCTCACTACTGACCCTCCGACAGCGCCGCATTCCCTCAGTACTGACCCTGCGAAAGTGCGGCACTCCCTCAGTACTGACCCACTGACAGTGCAGCACTCCCTCTGTACTGAACCTCTGACAGTGCAGCACTCCTTCAGTACTGACCCTCAACAATGCAGCACTCCCTCAGTACGGACCCTCAACAATGCAGCACTCCCTCCGTACTGACCCTCTGACAGTGCAGCGCTCCCTGAGTACTGACCCGCCGACAGTGAGGCATTCCCTCAGTACTGACCTTCTGACAGTGCGGCACTCCCTCAGTACTGACCCTCTGACAGTGCGGCACTCCCTCGCTACTGACCGTTTGATAGTGCGGCACTCCCTCAGTACTGACCCTCTGACAGTGCGGCACTCCCTCAGTACTGAACCTCTGACTGTGCAGCACTCCCTCGGTACTGACCCTCTGAAAGTGCAGCACTCCCTCAGTACTGACCCTCTGACAGTGCGGAAAACCCTCAGCACTGACCCTCTGACAGTGCGGCACTCCCTCTGTACTGACCCACTGACAGTGCAGTACTCCCTCAGTACTGACCCTCTGACAGTGCGGCACTCCCTCAGTACTGTCCCTCTGACTGTGCAGCACTCCCTCAGTACTGACACTCTGACAATGCGGCAAACCCTCAGTACTGACCCTCTGACAGTGCGGCACTCCCTCAGTACTGACCCTCTCACAGTGCAGCACTCCCTCAGTACTGACCCTCTGACAGTGCAGCACTCCCTCAGTACTGACCGTTTGATAGTGCAGCACTCCCTCAGTACTGACCCTTTAACAGTGCGGTAAACCCTCAGTACTGACCCTCTGACAGTGCGGCACTCCCTCAGTACTGACCCTCTGACAGTGCAGCACTCCCTCAGTACTGACCCTCTGACAGTGCAGCACTCCCTCGGTACTGACCGTTTGATAGTCCGGCACTCCCTCAGTACTGACCCTCTGACAGTGTGGCACTCCCTCAGTACTGACCCTCTAACTGTGCAGCACTCCCTCAGTACTGACCCTCTAACAGTGTGGCACTCCCTCAGTACTGACCCTCTGACAGTGCAGCGCTCCCTCGGTACTGACCGTTTGATACTGCAGCACTCCCTCATTACTGACCCTCTGACAGTGCAGCACTCCCTCAGTACTGACCCTCTAACAGTGCAGCACTCCCTCAGTACTGACCCACTGACAGTGCAGCATGCCCTCAGTACTGAGGCTCAACAATGCAGGACTCCCTCAGTATTGACCCTCTGACAGTGCAGCACTCCCTCAGTACTGACCCTCTGACAGTGCAGCAATCCCTCGGTCCTGGCCCTCTGACATTGCAGCACTCCCTTATCATTGACCTTCTGACAGTGCAGCACTCCCTCAGTACTGACCCTCTGACAGTGCAGCACTCCCTCAGTACTGACCCTCTGACAGTGCAGCACTCCCTCGGTACTGACCCTCTGAAAGTGCAGCACTCCCTCAGTACTGACCCTCTGACGGTGCGGCAAACCCTCAGCACTGACCCTCTGACAGTGCGGCACTCCCTCAGTACTGACCTTCTGACAGTGCAGCACTCCCTCAGTACTGACCCTCAGACAATGCAGCACTCCCTCAGTACTGAACTTCTGACAGTGCAGCACCTCCTCAGTACTGACCCTGCGACAGTGCGGCTCTCCCTCACTACTGACCCTCCGACAGCGCCGCATTCCCTCAGTACTGACCCTGCGAAAGTGCGGCACTCCCTCAGTACTGACCCACTGACAGTGCAGCACTCCCTCTGTACTGAACCTCTGACAGTGCAGCACTCCTTCAGTACTGACCCTCAACAATGCAGCACTCCCTCAGTACGGACCCTCAACAATGCAGCACTCCCTCCGTACTGACCCTCTGACAGTGCAGCGCTCCCTGAGTACTGACCCGCCGACAGTGAGGCATTCCCTCAGTACTCACCTTCTGACAGTGCGGCACTCCCTCAGTACTGACCCTCTGACTGTGCAGCACTCCCTCAGTACAGATCCTCTGACAGTGCGGCACTCCCTCAGTACTGACCCTCTGACAGTGCAGCACTCCCTCAGTACTGACCCTCCGACAGTGCGGCACTCCCTCAGTACTGACCCTGCGACAGTGCGGCACTCCCTCAGTACTGACCCTGCGACAGCGCGGCGCTCCCTCATTACTGACCCTCTGAAAGTGCGGCGCTCCCTCAGTATCGACCCTCGGACAGTGCAGGACTCCCTCAGTACTGACCCTCTGACAGTGCAGCACTCCCTCAGTACTGACCCTCTGAGAATGCAGCACTCCCTCAGTACTGACCCTCTGACAGTGCAGCACTCCCTCAGTACTGACCCGCCGACAGCGCAGCACTCCCTCAGCACTGACCCTCTGACAGTGCAGCGCTCCCTCAGTACTGACCCTCTGACAGTGCATTGCTCCCTCAGTACTGACCCTCCGACAGTGCAGCACTCCTTCAGTACTCACCCTCAACAATGCAGCACTCCCTCTGTACAGACCCTCTGACAGTGCGACACTCCCTCAGTACTGACCCTCCGACAGTGTAGCACTCCCTCGGTTCTGACCCTGCGACAGCGCGGTGCTCCCTCAGTACTGACCCTCTGACAGTGTGGCGCTCCCTCTGTATTGACCCTCTGACAGTGCAGCACTCCCTCAGTACTGAGCCTCTGACAGTGCAGCACTCCCTCAGTACTGACCCTCTGACATTGCAGCGCTTCCTCAGTACTGACCCTCTGACAGAACGGCGCTCCCTCAGTACTGACACTCAGAGAGTGCGGCACTCACTCATTACTGACCCTCTGACAGTGCGGCACACCCTCAGTACTGACCTTCAAGAATGCGGCACTCCCTCAGTACTGACCCTCTGACAGTGCAGCACTCCATCAGTCCTGACCCTCTCACAGTGCAGCGCTCCCTCAGTACTGATCCTCTGACAGTGCAGCACTCCCTCGGTAGTGACCCGCCGACAGTGCAGCACTCCCTCAGTACTGACCCTCTGAAAGTGCGGCACAGCCTCAGAACTGACACTCTGACTGTGCAGCACTCCCTCAGTACTGACCCTCTGACAGTGCGGCACTCCCTCAGTACTGACCCTCTGACAGTGCAGCGCTCCCTCAGTACTGATCCTCTGACAGTGCAGCACTCCTTCAATACTGACCCTCTGACAGTGCAGCACTCCCTCAGTACTGACCCTCTGACTGTGCAGCACTCCCTCAGTACTGACCCTCGGACAGTGCGGCACTCCCTCAGTACTGACCCTCTGACTGTGCGGCACTCCCTCAGTACTGACCCTGTGACAGTGCAGCACTCCCTCAGTCCTGACCCTCTGACAGTGCGGCAAACCCTCAGTACTGACACTCTGACAGTGCGGCACTCCCTCAGTACTGACCCTTTAACAGTGCGGTAAACCCTCAGTACTGACCCTTTGACAGTGCGGCACTCCCTCAGTACTGACCCTCTGGCAGTGCAGCACTCCCTCAGTACTGACCCTCTGACAGTGCAGCACTCCCTCGGTACTGACCGTTTGATAGTGCGGCACTCCCTCAGTACTGACCCTCTGACTGTGCAGCACTCCCTCATTCCTGACCCTCTTACAGTGCGGCACTCCCTCAGTACTGACCCTCTGACACTGCAGCACTCCCTCGATACTTACCGTTTGATAGTGCAGCGCTCCCTCATTACTGACCCTCTGGCAGTGCAGCATGCCCTCAGTACTGAGGCTCAACAATGCAGGACTCCCTCAGTATTGACCCTCTGACAGTGCAGCAATCCCTCGGTACTGGCCCTCTGACATTGCAGCACTCCCTCATTATTGACCTTCTGACAGTGCAGCCCTCCCTCGGTACTGGCCCTCTGACATTGCAGCACTCCCTCATTACTGACCCTCTGATAGTGCAGCACTCCCTGAGTACTGACCCTCTGACAGTGCAGCACTCCCTCAGTACTGACCCTCTGACAGTGCAGCACTCCCTCGGTACTGACGCTCTGAAAGTGCAGCACTCCCTCAGTACTGACCCTCTGACAGTGCGGCCAACCCTCAGTACTGACCCTCTGACAGTGCAGCACTCCCTCAGTACTGACCCTCCGACAGTGTAGCACTCCCTCGGTTCTGACCCTGCGACAGCGCGGTGCTCCCTCAGTACTGACCCTCTGACAGTGTGGCGCTCCCTCTGTATTGACCCTCTGACAGTGCAGCACTCCCTCAGTACTGAGCCTCTGACAGTGCAGCACTCCCTCAGTACTGACCCTCTGACATTGCAGCGCTTCCTCAGTACTGACCCTCTGACAGAACGGCGCTCCCTCAGTACTGACACTCAGAGAGTGCGGCACTCACTCATTACTGACCCTCTGACAGTGCGGCACACCCTCAGTACTGACCTTCAAGAATGCGGCACTCCCTCAGTACTGACCCTCTTACAGTGCAGCACTCCATCAGTCCTGACCCTCTCACAGTGCAGCGCTCCCTCAGTACTGATCCTCTGACAGTGCAGCACTCCCTCGGTAGTGACCCGCCGACAGTGCAGCACTCCCTCAGTACTGACCCTCTGAAAGTGCGGCACAGCCTCAGAACTGACACTCTGACTGTGCAGCACTCCCTCAGTACTGACCCTCTGACAGTGCGGCACTCCCTCAGTACTGACCCTCTGACAGTGCAGCGCTCCCTCAGTACTGATCCTCTGACAGTGCAGCACTCCCTCAATACTGACCCTCTGACAGTGCAGCACTCCCTCAGTACTGACCCTCTGACTGTGCAGCACTCCCTCAGTACTGACCCTCGGACAGTGCGGCACTCCCTCAGTACTGACCCTCTGACTGTGCGGCACTCCCTCAGTACTGACCCTGTGACAGTGCAGCACTCCCTCAGTCCTGACCCTCTGACAGTGCGGCAAACCCTCAGTACTGACACTCTGACAGTGCGGCACTCCCTCAGTACTGACCCTTTAACAGTGCGGTAAACCCTCAGTACTGACCCTTTGACAGTGCGGCACTCCCTCAGTACTGACCCTCTGGCAGTGCAGCACTCCCTCAGTACTGACCCTCTGACAGTGCAGCACTCCCTCGGTACTGACCGTTTGATAGTGCGGCACTCCCTCAGTACTGACCCTCTGACAGTGCGGCACTCCCTCAGTACTGACCCTCTGACTGTGCAGCACTCCCTCATTCCTGACCCTCTTACAGTGCGGCACTCCCTCAGTACTGACCCTCTGACACTGCAGCACTCCCTCGATACTTACCGTTTGATAGTGCAGCGCTCCCTCATTACTGACCCTCTGGCAGTGCAGCATGCCCTCAGTACTGAGGCTCAACAATGCAGGACTCCCTCAGTATTGACCCTCTGACAGTGCAGCAATCCCTCGGTACTGGCCCTCTGACATTGCAGCACTCCCTCATTATTGACCTTCTGACAGTGCAGCCCTCCCTCGGTACTGGCCCTCTGACATTGCAGCACTCCCTCATTACTGACCCTCTGATAGTGCAGCACTCCCTGAGTACTGACCCTCTGACAGTGCAGCACTCCCTCAGTACTGACCCTCTGACAGTGCAGCACTCCCTCGGTACTGACCCTCTGAAAGTGCAGCACTCCCTCAGTACTGACCCTCTGACAGTGCGGCCAACCCTCAGTACTGACCCTCTGACAGTGCAGCACTCCCTCAGTACTGACCCTCTGACAGTGCAGTACTCCCTCAGTACTGATCCTCTGACAGTGCAGCACTCCCTCTGTACTGAGGCTCAACAATGCAGGACTCCCTCAGTATTGACCCTCTGACAGTGCAGCACTCCCTCAGTACTGACCCTCTGACAGTGCAGCACTCCCTCAATACTGACCCTCTGACAGTGCAGCACTCCCTCGGTACTGACCCTCTGAAAGTGCAGCACTCCCTCAGTACTGACCCTCTGACAGTGCGGCAAACCCTCAGTACTGACCCTCTGACAGTGCGGCACTCCCTCAGCACTGACTCTCTGACAGTGCCGCACTCCCTCAGTACTGACCCTATGACAGTGTAGCACACCCTCGGTACTGACCGTTTGATAGTGCGGCGCTCCCTCAGTACTGACCCTCGGACAGTGCAGCACTCCCTCAGTATTGACCCTCTGACAGTGCAGCATGCCCGCAGTACTGAGGCTCAACAATGCTGGACTCCCTCAGTATTGACCCTCTGACAATGCAGCACTCCCTCAGTACTGGCCCTCTGACAGAGAAGCACTCCCTCAGTACTGACCCTCTGAAAGTGCAGCACACCCTCAGTACTGACCCTCTGACAGTGCAGCACTCCCTCAGTACTGACCCTCTGACAGTGCAGCACTCCCTCAGTACTGACCCTCTGACAGTGCAGCACTCCCTCAGTACTGACCCTCAGACAATGCAGCACTCCCTCAGTACTGAACTTCTGACAGTGCAGCACGTCCTCAGTACTGACCCTGTGACAGTGCAGCACTCCCTCAGTACTGACCCTGCAACAGTGCGTCTCTCCCTCACTACTGACCCTCCGACAGTGCAGCACTCCCTCAGTACTGAACCTCTGACAGTGCAGCACTCCTTCAGTACTGACCCTCAACAATGCAGCACTCCCTCCGTACTGACACTCTGACAGTGCAGCGCTCCCTGAGTACTGACCCTCTGACAGTGCGGCGCTCCCTCAGTATTGACCCTCTGACAGTGCAGGACTCCCTCAGTACTGACCCTCTGACAGTGCAGCACTCCCTCAGTAATGACCCTCTGAGAATGCAGCACTCCCTCAGTACTGACCCTCTGACAGTGCAGCACTCCCTCAGTACTGACCCTCTGGCAGTGCAGCGCTCCCTCAGTACCGACCCTCTGACAGTGCGGCACTCCCTCAGTACTGACCCTCTGGCAGTGCAGCACTCCCTCAGTACTGACTCTCTGACAGTGCAGCACTCCCTCGGTACTGACCGTTTGATAGTGCGGCACTCCCTCAGTACTGACCCTCTGACAGTGCGGCACTCCCTCAGTACTGACCCTCGGACTGTGCAGCACTCCCTCATTACTGACCCTCTAACAGTGCGCCACTCCCTCAGTACTGACCCTCTGACACTGCAGCATTCCCTCGATACTGAACGTTTGATAGTGCAGCGCTCCCTCATTACTGACCCTCTGGCAGTGCAGCATGCCCTCAGTACTGAGGCTCAACAGTGCAGGACTCCCTCAGTATTGACCCTCTGACAGTGCAGCACTCCCTCAGTACTGACCCTCTGACAGTGCAGCAATCCCTCGGTACTGGCCCTCTGACATTGCAGTACTCCCTCATTATTGACCTTCTGACAGTGCAGCCCACCCTTGGTACTGGCCCTCTGACATTGCAGCACTCCCTCATTACTGACCTTCTGACAGTGCAGCACTCCCTCAGTACTGACCCTCTGACATTGCAGCACTCCCTCATTACTGACCTTCTGACAGTGCAGCACTCCCTCAGTACTGACCCTCTGACAGTGCAGCACTCCCTCAGTACTGACCCTCTGACAGTGCAGCACTCCCTCGGTACTGACCCTCTGAAAGTGCAGCACTCCCTCAGTACTGACCCTCTGACAGTGCGGCAAACCCTCAGTACTGACCCTCTGACAGTGCGGCACTCCCTCAGTACTGACCCTCTGACAGTGCAGTACTCCCTCAGTACTGATCCTCTGGCAGTGCAGCACTCCCTCTGTACTGAGGCTCAACAATGCAGGACTCCCTCAGTATTGACCCTCTGACAGTGCAGCACTCCCTCAGTACTGACCCTCTGACAGTGCAGCACTCCCTCAATACTGACCCTCTGACAGTGCAGCACTCCATCGGTACTGACCCTCTGAAAGTGCAGCACTCCCTCAGTACTGACCCTCTGACAGTGCGGCAAACCCTCAGTACTGACCCTCTGACAGTGCAGCACTCCCTCAGCACTGACTCTCTGACAGTGCCGCACTCCCTCAGTACTGACCCTATGACAGTGTAGCACACCCTCGGTACTGACCGTTTGATAGTGCGGCGCTCCCTCAGTACTGACCCTCGGACAGTGCAGCACTCCCTCAGTATTGACCCTCTGACAGTGCAGCACTCTCTCAGTACTGACCCTCTGACATTGCAGCACTCCCTCAGTACTGACCCTCTGACAGAGAACACTCCCTCGGTACTGACCCTCTCACAGTGCAGCAATCCCTCGGTACTGGCCCTCTGACATTGCAGTACTCCCTCATTATTGACCTTCTGACAGTGCAGCACTCCCTCAGTACTGACCCTCTGACATTGCAGCACTCCCTCAGTACTGACCCTCTGACATTGCAGCACTCCCTCATTACTGACCTTCTGACAGTGCAGCACTCCCTCAGTACTGACCCTCTGACAGTGCAGCACTCCCTCAGTACTGACCCTCTGACAGTGCAGCACTCCCTCGGTACTGACCCTCTGAAAGTGCAGCACTCCCTCAGTACTGACCCTCTGACAGTGCGGCAAACCCTCAGTACTGACCCTCTGACAGTGCGGCACTCCCTCAGTACTGACCCTCTGACAGTGCAGTACTCCCTCAGTACTGATCCTCTGGCAGTGCAGCACTCCCTCTGTACTGAGGCTCAACAATGCAGGACTCCCTCAGTATTGACCCTCTGACAGTGCAGCACTCCCTCAGTACTGACCCTCTGACAGTGCAGCACTCCCTCAATACTGACCCTCTGACAGTGCAGCACTCCATCGGTACTGACCCTCTGAAAGTGCAGCACTCCCTCAGTACTGACCCTCTGACAGTGCGGCAAACCCTCAGTACTGACCCTCTGACAGTGCAGCACTCCCTCAGCACTGACTCTCTGACAGTGCCGCACTCCCTCAGTACTGACCCTATGACAGTGTAGCACACCCTCGGTACTGACCGTTTGATAGTGCGGCGCTCCCTCAGTACTGACCCTCGGACAGTGCAGCACTCCCTCAGTATTGACCCTCTGACAGTGCAGCATGCCCGCAGTACTGAGGCTCAGCAATGCAGGACTCCCTCAGTATTGACCCTCTGACAATGCAGCACGCCCTCAGTACTGACCCTCTGACAGAGAACACTCCCTCGGTACTGACCCTCTCACAGTGCAGCACTCCCGCGGTACTGGCCCTCTGACAGTGCAGCACTCACTCATTACTGACCTTCTGACAGTACAGCACTCCCTCAGTACTGACCCTCTGACATTGCAGCACTCAATCATTACTGACCTTCTGACAGTGCAGCACTCCCTCAGTACTGACCCTGTCACAGTGCAGTACTCCCTCAGTACTGACCCACTGACAGTGCAGCACTCCCTCAGTACTGACCCTCTGACAGTGCAGCACTCCCTCAGTACTGATCCTCTGACAGTGTAGCACTCCCTCAATACTGACCATCTGACAGTGCAGCACTCCCTCAGTACTGACCCTCTGACAGTGCGGCACTCCCTCAGTACTGTCCCTCTGACTGTGCAGCACTCCCTCAGTACTGACCCTCTGACAGTGCGGCAAACCCTCAGTACTGACCCTCTGACAGTGCGGCACTCCCTCAGTACTGACCCTCTGACAGTGCAGCACTCCCTCAGTACTGACCCTCTGACAGTGCAGCACTCCCTCGGTACTGACCGTTTGATAGTGCGGCACTCCCTCAGTACTGACCCTCTGACAGTGCGGCACTCCTTCAGTACTGACCCTCTGACTGTGCAGCACTCCCTCAGTACTGACCCTCTAACAGTGCAGCACTCCCTCAGTACTGACCCTCTAACAGTGCAGCGCTCCCTCATTACTGACCCTCTGACAGTGCAGCATGCCCTCAGTACTGAGGCTCAACAATGCAGGACTCCCTCAGTACTGACCCTCTGACAGTGCAGCAAACCCTCGGTACTGGCCCTCTGACATTGCAGCACTACCTTATTATTGACCTTCTGACAGTGCAGCCCTCCCTCGGTACTGGCCCTCTGACATTGCAGCACTACCTTATTATTGACCTTCTGACAGTGCAGCCCTCCCTCGGTACTGGCCCTCTGACATTGCAACACTCCCTCATTACTGACCTTCTGACAGCGCAGCACTCCCTCAGTCCTGAACCTCCGACAGTGCAGCACTCCCTCAGTACTGACCCTCTGACAGTGCAGCACTCACTCAATACTGACCCTCTGACATTGCAGCACTCTCTCGGTACTGACCCTCTGAAAGTGCAGCACACCCTCAGTACTGACCCTCTGTCAGTGCAGCACTCCCTCAGTACTGACCCTCAGACAATGCAGCACTCCCTCAGTACTGAACCTCTGACAGTGCAGCACCTCCTCAGTACTGACCCTGCAACAGTGCGTCTCTCCCTCACTACTGACCCTCCGACAGCGCAGCATTCCCTCAGTACTGACCCTGCGAAAGTGCAGCACTCCCTCAGTACTGACCCACTGACAGTGCAGCACTCCCTCAGTACTGAACCTCTGACAGTGCAGCACTCCTTCAGTACTGACCCTCAACAATGCAGCACTCCCTCAGTACTGACCCTCAACAATGCAGCACTCCCTCCGTACTGACCCTCTGACAGTGCAGCGCTCCCTGAGTACTGACCCGCCGACAGTGAGGCACTCCCTCAGTACTGACCTTCTGACCGTGCGGCACTCCCTCAGTACTGACCCTGCGACAGTGCCGCACTCCCTCAGTACTGACCCTGCGACAGCGCGGCGCTCCCTCATTACTGACCCTCTGACAGTGCAGCACTCCCTCAGTATTGACCCTCTGACAGTGCAGGACTCCCTCAGTACTGACCCTCTGACATTGCAGCACTCTCTCGGTACTGACCCTCTGAAAGTGCAGCACACCCTCAGTACTGACCCTCTGTCAGTGCAGCACTCCCTCAGTACTGACCCTCAGACAATGCAGCACTCCCTCAGTACTGAACCTCTGACAGGGCAGCACCTCCTCAGTACTGACCCTGCAACAGTGCGTCTCTCCCTCACTACTGACCCTCCGACAGCGCAGCATTCCCTCAGTACTGACCCTGCGAAAGTGCAGCACTCCCTCAGTACTGACCCACTGACAGTGCAGCACTCCCTCAGTACTGAACCTCTGACAGTGCAGCACTCCTTCAGTACTGACCCTCAACAATGCAGCACTCCCTCAGTACTGACCCTCAACAATGCAGCACTCCCTCAGTACTGACCCTCAACAATGCAGCACTCCCTCCGTACTGACCCTCTGACAGTGCAGCGCTCCCTGAGTACTGACCCGCCGACAGTGAGGCACTCCCTCAGTACTGACCTTCTGACAGTGCGGCACTCCCTCAGTACTGACCCTGCGACAGTGCCGCACTCCCTCAGTACTGACCCTGCGACAGCGCGGCGCTCCCTCATTACTGACCCTCTGACAGTGCAGCACTCCCTCAGTATTGACCCTCTGACAGTGCAGGACTCCCTCAGTACTGACCCTCTGACAGTGCAGCACTCCCTCAGTACAGACCCTCTGAGAATGCAGCACTCCCTCAGTACTGACCCTCTGACAGTGCAGCACTCCCTCAGTACTGACCCGCCGACAGCGCAGCACTCCCTCAGCACTGACCCTCTGACAGTGCAGCACTCCCTCAGTACTGACCCTCTGACAGTGCAGCACTCCCTCAGTACTGAACCTCTGGCAGTGCAGCACTCCCTCAGTACTGACCCTCGGACAGTGCAGCACTCCCTCAGTACTGACCCTCTGACAGTGCATTGCTCCCTCAGTACTGACCCTCCGACAGTGCGGCACTCCTTCAGTACTCACCCTCAACAATGCAGCACTCCCTCAGTACAGACCCTCTGACAGTGCGACACTCCCTCAGTACTGACCCTCCAACAGTGCAGCACTCCCTCGGTTCTGACCCTGCGACAGCGCGGCGCTCCCTCAGTACTGACCCTCTGACAGTGTGGCGCTCCCTCAGTACTGACCCTCCGACAGTGCAGCACTCCCTCAGTACTGAGGCTCTGACAGTGCAGCACTCCCTCAGTACTGACCCTCTGACATTGCAGCGCTACCTCAGTACTGACCCTCACACAGTACGGCGCTCCCTCAGTACTGACACTCAGAGAGTGCGGTACTCACTCATTACTGACCCTCTGACAGTGCGGCACACCCTCAGTACTGACCTTCAAGAATGCGGCACTCCCTCAGTACTGATCCTCTGACAGTGCAGCACTCCATCAGTCCTGACCCTCTCACAGTGCAGCGCTCCCTCAGTACTGATCCTCTGACAGTGCAGCACTCCCTCGGTAGTGACCCGCGGACAGTGCAGCACTCACTCAGTACTGACCCTCTGACATTGCGGCACTGCCTCAGTACTGACACTCTGACTGTGCAGCACTCCCTCAGTACTGACCCTCTGACAGTGCGGCACTCCCTCAGTACTGACCCTCTGACAGTGCAGCGCTCCCTCAGTACTGATCCTCTGACAGTGCAGCACTCCCTCAATACTGACCCTCTGACAGTGCAGCACCCCCTCGGTAGTGACCGTTTGATAGTGCAGCACTCCCTCAGTACTGACCCTCTGACAGTGCTGCAAACCCTCAGTACTGACCCTCTGACAGTGCGGCACTCCCTCAGTACTGACCCTCTCACAGTGCAGCACTCCCTCAGTACTGACCCTCTGACAGTGCAGCACTCCCTCGGTACTGACCGTTTGATAGTGCAGCACTCCCTCAGTACTGACCCTTTAACAGTGCGGTAAACCCTCAGTACTGACCCTCTGACAGTGCGGCACTCCCTCAGTACTGACCCGCTGACAGTGCAGCACGCCCTCAGTTCTGACCCTCTGACAGTGCAGCACTCCCTCGGTACTGACCGTTTGATAGTGCGGCACTGCCTCAGTACTGACCCTCTGACATTGCGGCACTCCCTCAGTACTGAGCCTCTGACTGTGCAGCACTCCCTCAGTACTGACCCTCTAACAGTGCGGCACTCCCTCAGTACTGACCCTCTGACACTGCAGCGCTCCCTCGATACTGACCGTTTGATAGTGCAGCACTCCCTCAGTACTGACCCTCTGAGAATGCAGCACTCCCTCAGTACTGTCCCTCTGATAGTGCAGCACTCCCTCAGTACTGACCCGCCGACAGCGCAGCACTCCCTCAGCACTGACCCTCTGACAGTGCAGCACTCCCTCAGTACTGACCCTCTGACAGTGCAGCACTCCCTCAGTACTGACCCTCTGACAGTGCAGCACTCCCTCAGTACTGACCCTCGGACAGTGCAGCACTCCCTCAGTACTGACCCTCTGACAGTGCATTGCTCCCTCAGTACTGACCCTCCGACAGTGCGGCACTCCTTCAGTACTCACCCTCAACAATGCAGCACTCCCTCAGTACAGACCCTCTGACAGTGCGACACTCGCTCAGTACTGACCCTCCGACAGTGCAGCACTCCCTCGGTCCTGACCCTGCGACAGCGCGGCGCTCCCTCAGTACTGACCCTCTGACAGTGTGGCGCTCCCTCAGTATTGACCCTCTGACAGTGCAGCACTCCCTCAGTACTGAGCCTCTGACAGTGCAGCACTCCCTCAGTACTGACCCTCTGACATTGCAGCGCTACCTCAGTACTGACCCTCTGACAGTACGGCGCTCCCTCAGTACTGACACTCAGAGAGTGCGGCACTCACTCATTACTGACCCTCTGACAGTGCGGCACACCCTCAGTACTGACCTTCAAGAATGCGGCACTCCCTCAGTACTGACCCTCTGACAGTGCAGCACTCCATCAGTCCTGACCCTCTCACAGTGCAGCGCTCCCTCAGTACTGATCCTCTGACAGTGCAGCACTCCCTCGGTAGTGACCCGCCGACAGTGCAGCACTCCCTCAGTACTGACCCTCTGACAGTGCGGCACTGCCTCAGTACTGACACTCTGACTGTGCAGCACTCCCTCAGTACTGACCCTCTGACAGTGCAGCGCTCCCTCAGTACTGATTCTCTGAGAGTGCAGCACTCCCTCAATACTGACCCTCTGACAGTGCAGCACTCCCTCAGTACTGACCCTCTGACAGTGCGGCACTCCCTCAGTACTGACCCTCTGACTGTGCAGCACTCCCTCAGTACTGACCCTCTGACAGTGCGGCACTCCCTCAGTACGGACCCTCTGACTGTGCGGCACTCCCTCAGTACTGACCCTCTGACAGTGCAGCACTCCCTCAGTACTGACCCTTTGACAGAGAAGCACTCCCTCGGTACTGACCCTCTCACCGTGCAGCACTCCCTCAGTACTGACCCTCTGACAGTGCAGCATGCCCGCAGTACTGACCCTCTGACAGTGCGGCACTCCCTCAGTACTGACCCTCTGACAGTGTAGCACACCCTCGGTACTGACCGTTTGATAGTGTGGCGCTCCCTCAGTACTGACCCTCGGACAGTGCAGCACTCCCTCAGTACTGACCCTCTGACAGTGCAGCATGCCCGCAGTACTGAGGCTCAACAATGCAGGACTCCCTCAGTATTGACCCTCTGACAATGCAGCACGCCCTCAGTACTGACCCTCTGACAGAGAAGCACTCCCTCGGTACTGACCCTCTCACAGTGCAGCACTCCCTCGGTACTGGCCCTCTGACAGTGCAGCACTCCCTCAGTACTGAACCTCTGACAGTGCAGCACTCCTTCAGTACTGACCCTCAACAATGCAGCACTCCCTCAGTACTGACCCTCAACAATGCAGCACTCCCTCCGTACTGAACCTCTGACAGTGCAGCGCTCCCTGAGTACTGACCCGCCGACAGTGAGGCACTCCCTCAGTACTGACCTTCTGACAGTGCGGCACTCCCTCAGTACTGACCCTGCGACAGTGCCGCACTCCCTCAGTACTGACCCTGCGACAGCGCGGCGCTCCCTCATTACTGACCCTCTGACAGTGCAGCACTCCCTCAGTATTGACCCTCTGACAGTGCAGGACTCCCTCAGTACTGACCCTCTGACAGTGCAGCACTCCCTCAGTACTGACCCTCTGACAATGCAGCACTCCCTCAGTACTGACCCTCTGACAGTGCAGCACTCCCTCAGTAATGACCCGCCGACAGCGCAGCACTCCCTCAGCACTGACCCTCTGACAGTGCAGCGCTCCCTCAGTACTGACCCTCTGACAGTGCAGCACTCCCTCAGTACTGACCCTCTGACAGTGCAGCACTCCCTCAGTACTGACCCTCGGACAGTGCAGCACTCCCTCAGTACTGACCCTCTGACAGTGCATTGCTCCCTCAGTACTGACCCTCCGACAGTGCGGCACTCCTTCAGTACTCACCCTCAACAATGCAGCACTCCCTCAGTACAGACCCTCTGACAGTGCGACACTCCCTCAGTACTGACCCTCCAACAGTGCAGCACTCCCTCGGTTCTGACCCTGCGACAGCGCGGCGCTCCCTCAGTACTGACCCTCTGACAGTGTGGCGCTCCCTCAGTACTGACCCTCCGACAGTGCAGCACTCCCTCAGTACTGAGGCTCTGACAGTGCAGCACTCCCTCAGTACTGACCCTCTGACATTGCAGCGCTACCTCAGTACTGACCCTCACACAGTACGACGCTCCCTCAGTACTGACACTCAGAGAGTGCGGTACTCACTCATTACTGACCCTCTGACAGTGCGGCACACCCTCAGTACTGACCTTCAAGAATGCGGCACTCCCTCAGTACTGATCCTCTGACAGTGCAGCACTCCATCAGTCCTGACCCTCTCACAGTGCAGCGCTCCCTCAGTACTGATCCTCTGACAGTGCAGCACTCCCTCGGTAGTGACCCGCGGACAGTGCAGCACTCCCTCAGTACTGACCCTCTGACAGTGCAGCGCTCCCTCAGTACTGATCCTCTGACAGTGCAGCACTCCCTCAATACTGACCCTCTGACAGTGCAGCACTCCCTCGGTAGTGACCGTTTGATAGTGCAGCACTCCCTCAGTACTGACCCTCTGACAGTGCTGCAAACCCTCAGTACTGACCCTCTGACAGTGCGGCACTCCCTCAGTACTGACCCTCTCACAGTGCAGCACTCCCTCAGTACTGACCCTCTGACAGTGCAGCACTCCCTCGGTACTGACCGTTTGATTTTCAGCACTCCCTCAGTACTGACCCTTTAACAGTGCGGTAAACCCTCAGTACTGACCCTCTGACAGTGCGGCACTCCCTCAGTACTGACCCGCTGACAGTGCAGCACTCCCTCAGTACTGACCCTCTGACAGTGCAGCACTCCCTCGGTACTGACCGTTTGATAGTGCGGCACTGCCTCAGTACTGACCCTCTGACATTGCGGCACTCCCTCAGTACTGAGCCTCTGACTGTGCAGCACTCCCTCAGTACTGACCCTCTAACAGTGCGGCACTCCCTCAGTACTGACCCTCTGACACTGCAGCGCTCCCTCGATACTGACCGTTTGATAGTGCAGCACTCCCTCAGTACTGACCCTCTGAGAATGCAGCACTCCCTCAGTACTGACCCTCTGATAGTGCAGCACTCCCTCAGTACTGACCCGCCGACAGCGCAGCACTCCCTCAGCACTGACCCTCTGACAGTGCAGCACTCCCTCAGTACTGACCCTCTGACAGTGCAGCACTCCCTCAGTACTGACCCTCTGACAGTGCAGCACTCCCTCAGTACTGACCCTCGGACAGTGCAGCACTCCCTCAGTACTGACCCTCTGACAGTGCATTGCTCCCTCCGTACTGACCCTCCGACAGTGCGGCACTCCTTCAGTACTCACCCTCAACAATGCAGCACTCCCTCAGTACAGACCCTCTGACAGAGCGACACTCGCTCAGTACTGACCCTCCGACAGTGCAGCACTCCCTCGGTCCTGACCCTGCGACAGCGCGGCGCTCCCTCAGTACTGACCCTCTGAGAGTGTGGCGCTCCCTCAGTATTGACCCTCTGACAGTGCAGCACTCCCTCAGTACTGAGCCTCTGACAGTGCAGCACTCCCTCAGTACTGACCATCTGACATTGCAGCGCTACCTCAGTACTGACCCTCTGACAGTACGGCGCTCCCTCAGTACTGACACTCAGAGAGTGCGGCACTCACTCATTACTGACCCTCTGACAGTGCGGCACACCCTCAGTACTGACCTTCAAGAATGCGGCACTCCCTCAGTACTGACCCTCTGACAGTGCAGCACTCCATCAGTCCTGACCCTCTCACAGTGCAGCGCTCCCTCAGTACTGATCCTCTGACAGTGCAGCACTCCCTCGGTAGTGACCCGCCGACAGTGCAGCACTCCCTCAGTACTGACCCTCTGACAGTGCAGCGCTCCCTCAGTACTGACCCTCTGACAGTGCGGCACTCCCTCAGTACTGTTCCTCTGACTGTGCAGCACTCCCTCAGTACTGACCCTCTGACAGTGCGGCACTCCCTCAGTACGGACCCTCTGACTGTGCGGCACTCCCTCAGTACTGACCGTCTGACAGTGCAGCACTCCCTCAGTACTGACCCTTTGACAGAGAAGCACTCCCTCGGTACTGACCCTCTCACCGTGCAGCACTCCCTCAGTACTGACCCTCTGACAGTGCAGCGCTCCCTCAGTACTGATTCTCTGAGAGTGCAGCACTCCCTCAATACTGACCCTCTGACAGTGCAGCACTCCCTCAGTACTGACCCTCTGACAGTGCGGCACTCCCTCAGTACTGACCCTCTGACTGTGCAGCACTCCCTCAGTACTGACCCTCTGACAGTGCGGCACTCCCTCAGTACGGACCCTCTGACTGTGCGGCACTCCCTCAGTACTGACCCTCTGACAGTGCAGCACTCCCTCAGTACTGACCCTCTGACAGTGCAGCATGCCCGCAGTACTGACCCTCTGACAGTGCGGCACTCCCTCAGTACTGACCCTCTGACAGTGTAGCACACCCTCGGTACTGACCGTTTGATAGTGTGGCGCTCCCTCAGTACTGACCCTCGGACAGTGCAGCACTCCCTCAGTACTGACCCTCTGACAGTGCAGCATGCCCGCAGTACTGAGGCTCAACAATGCAGGACTCCCTCAGTATTGACCCTCTGACAATGCAGCACGCCCTCAGTACTGACCCTCTGACAGAGAAGCACTCCCTCGGTACTGACCCTCTCACAGTGCAGCACTCCCTCGGTACTGGCCCTCTGACAGTGCAGCACTCAATCATTACTGACCTTCTGACAGTGCTGCACTCCCTCAGTACTGACCCTCTGACAGTACAACACTCCCTCAGTACTGACCCTGTCACAGTGCAGTACTCCCTCAGTACTGACCCTCTGACAGTGCAGGACTCCCTCAGTACTGACCCTCTGACAGCGCTGCACTCCCTCAGTACTGACCCTCTGACAGTGCAGCACTCCCTCAGTACTGACCCTCTGACAGTGCAGCACTCCCTCAGTACTGACCCTCGGACAGTGCAACACTCCCTCAGTACTGACCCTCTGACAGTGCAGCACTCCCTCAGTACTGACCCTCGGACAGTGCAGCACTCCCTCAGTACTGACCCTCTGACAGTGCATTGCTCCCTCAGTACTGACCCTCCGACAGTGCGGCACTCCCTCAGTACAGACCCACTGACAGTGCGGCACTACTTCAGTACTGACCCTCCGACAGTGCAGCACTCCCTCGGTACTGACCCTGCGACAGCACGGCGCTCCCTCAAAACTGACCCTGTGACAGTGTGGCGCTCCCTCAGTATTGACCCTCTGACAGTGCAGCACTCCCTCAGTACTGAGCCTCTGACAGTGCAGCACTCCCTCAGTACTGACCCTCTGACAGTGCAGCGCTACCTCAGTACTGACCCTCTGACAGTGCGGCACTCCCTCAGTGCTGACCCTCTGACAGTGCAGCGCTCCCTCAGTACTGATCCTCTGACAGTGAAGAACTCCCTCGGTAGTGACTCGCCGACAGTGCAGCACTCCCTCAGTACTGACCCTCTGACAGTGCGGCACTCCCTCAGTACTGACCCTCTGACTGTGCAGCACTCCCTCAGTACTGACCCTCTGACAGTGCGGCACTCCCTCAGTACTGACCCTCTGACTGTGCAGCACTCCCTCAGTACTGACCCTCTGACAGTGCGGCAAAACCTCAGTACTGACCCTCTGACAGTGCGGCATTCCCTCAGTACTGACCCTCTGAAAGTGCAGCACTCCCTCGGTACTGACCGTTTGATAGTGCAGCACTCCCTCCGTAGTGACCCGCCGACAGTGCAGCCCCCCCTCAGTACTGACCCTCTGACAGTGCGGCACTCCCTCAGTACTGACCCTCTGACTGTGCAGCACTCCCTCAGTAATGACCCTCTGACAGTGCGGCACTCCCTCAGTACTGACCCTCCGACAGTGCAGCACTCCCTCGGTTCTGACCCTGCGACAGCGCGGTGCTCCCTCAGTACTGACCCTCTGACAGTGCGGCGCTCCCTCTGTATTGACCCTCTGACAGTGCAGCACTCCCTCAGTACTGAGCCTCTGACAGTGCAGCACTCCCTCAGTACTGACCCTCTGACATTGCAGCGCTACCTCAGTACTGACCCTCTGACAGTACGGCGCTCCCTCAGTACTGACACTCAGAGAGTGCGGCACTCACTCATTACTGACCCTCTGACAGTGCGGCACACCCTCAGTACTGACCTTCAAGAATGCGGCACTCCCTCAGTACTGACCCTCTGACAGTGCAGCACTCCATCAGTCCTGACCCTCTCACAGTGCAGCGCTCCCTCAGTACTGATCCTCTGACAGTGCAGCACTCCCTCGGTAGTGACCCGCCGACAGTGCAGCACTCCCTCAGTACTGACCCTCTGACAGTGCGGCACAGCCTCAGAACTGACACTCTGACTGTGCAGCACTCCCTCAGTACTGACCCTCTGACAGTGCGGCACTCCCTCAGTACTGACCCTCTGACAGTGCAGCGCTCCCTCAGTACTGATCCTCTGACAGTGCAGCACTCCCTCAATACTGACCCTCTGACAGTGCAGCACTCCCTCAGTACTGACCCTCTGACAGTGCAGCACTCCATCAGTCCTGACCCTCTCACAGTGCAGCGCTCCCTCAGTACTGATCCTCTGACAGTGCAGCACTCCCTCGGTAGTGACCCGCCGACAGTGCAGCACTCCCTCAGTACTGACCCGCTGACAGTGCGGCACAGCCTCAGAACTGACACTCTGACTGTGCAGCACTCCCTCAGTACTGACCCTCTGACAGTGCGGCACTCCCTCAGTACTGACCCTCTGACAGTGCAGCGCTCCCTCAGTACTGATCCTCTGACAGTGCAGCACTCCCTCAATACTGACCCTCTGACAGTGCAGCACTCCCTCAGTACTGACCCTCTGACTGTGCAGCACTCCCTCAGTACTGACCCTCGGACAGTGCGGCACTCCCTCAGTACTGACCCTCTGACTGTGCGGCACTCCCTCAGTACTGACCCTCTGACAGTGCAGCACTCCCTCAGTCCTGACCCTCTGACAGTGCGGCAAACCCTCAGTACTGACACAATGACAGTGCGGCACTCCCTCAGTACTGACCCTTTAACAGTGCGGTAAACCCTCAGTACTGACCCTTTGACAGTGCGGCACTCCCTCAGTACTGACCCTCTGGCAGTGCAGCACTCCCTCAGTACTGACCCTCTGACAGTGCAGCACTCCCTCGGTACTGACCGTTTGATAGTGCGGCACTCCCTCAGTACTGACCCTCTGACAGTGCGGCACTCCCTCAGTACTGACCCTCTGACTGTGCAGCACTCCCTCATTACTGACCCTCTAACAGTGCGGCACTCCCTCAGTACTGACCCTCTGACACTGCAGCACTCCCTCGATACTTACCGTTTGATAGTGCAGCGGTCCCTCATTACTGACCCTCTGGCAGTGCAGCATGCCCTCAGTACTGAGGCTCAACAATGCAGGACTCCCTCAGTATTGACCCTCTGACAGTGCAGCACGCCGTCAGTACTGACCCTCTGACAGTGCAGTACTCCCTCAGTACTGACCCTCTGACAGTGCAGTACTCCCTCAGTACTGATCCTCTGACAGTGCAGCACTCCCTCTGTACTGAGGCTCAACAATGCAGGACTCCCTCAGTATTGACCCTCTGACAGTGCAGCACTCCCTCAGTACTGACCCTCTGACAGTGCAGCACTCCCTCAATACTGACCCTCTGACAGTGCAGCACTCCCTCGGTACTGACCCTCTGAAAGTGCAGCACTCCCTCAGTACTGACCCTCTGACAGTGCGGCAAACCCTCAGTACTGACCCTCTGACAGTGCGGCACTCCCTCAGCACTGACTCTCTGACAGTGCCGCACTCCCTCAGTACTGACCCTATGACAGTGTAGCACACCCTCGGTACTGACCGTTTGATAGTGCGGCGCTCCCTCAGTACTGACCCTCGGACAGTGCAGCACTCCCTCAGTATTGACCCTCTGACAGTGCAGCATGCCCGCAGTACTGAGGCTCAACAATGCTGGACTCCCTCAGTATTGACCCTCTGAGAATGCAGCACGCCCTCAGTACTGACCCTCTGACAGAGAAGCACTCCCTCAGTACTGACCCTCTCACAGTGCAGCACTCCCTCGGTACTGGCCCTCTGACAGTGCAGCACTCACTCATTACTGACCTTCTGACAGTACAGCACTCCCTCAGTACTGACCCTCTGACATTGCAGCACTCAATCATTACTGACCTTCTGACAGTGCAGCACTCCCTCAGTACTGACCCTCTGACAGTACAACACTCCCTCAGTACTGACCCTCTGACAGTGCAGCACTCCCTCAATTCTGACCCTCTGACAGTGCGGCAAACCCTCAGTACTGACCCTCTGACATTGCAGCACTCAATCATTACTGACCTTCTGACAGTGCAGCACTCCCTCAGTACTGACCCTCTGACAGTACAACACTCCCTCAGTACTGATCCTCTGACAGTGCAGCACTCCCTCAATTCTGACCCTCTGACAGTGCGGCAAACCCTCAGTACTGACCCTCTGACAGTGCGGCACTCCCTCAGTACTGACCCTCTGACAGTGCAGCACTCCCTCAGTACTGACCCTCTGACAGTGCAGCACTCCCTCGGTACTGACCGTTTGATAGTGCGGCACTCCCTCAGTACTGACCCTCTGACAGTGCGGCACTACCTCAGTACTGACCCTCTGACTGTGCAGCACTCCCTCAGTACTGAACCTCTGACAGTGCAGCACTCCTTCAGTACTGACCCTCAACAATGCAGCACTCCCTCAGTACTGACCCTCAACAATGCAGCACTCCCTCCGTACTGACCCTCTGACAGTGCAGCGCTCCCTGAGTACTGACCCGCCGACAGTGAGGCACTCCCTCAGTACTGACCTTCTGACAGTGCGGCACTCCCTCAGTACTGACCCTGCGACAGTGCAGCACTCCCTCAGTACTGACCCTGCGACAGCGCGACGCTCCCTCATTACTGACCCTCTGACAGTGCGGCGCTCCCTCAGTATTGACCCTCTGACAGTGCAGGACTCCCTCAGTACTGACCCTCTGACAGTGCAGCACTCCCTCAGTAATGACCCTCTGAGAATGCAGCACTCCCTCAGTACTGACCCTCTGACAGTGCAGCACTCCCTCAGTACTGACCCTCTGGCAGTGCAGCACTCCCTCAGTACTGACCCTCTGACAGTGCGGCACTCCCTCAGTACTGACCCTCTGGCAGTGCAGCACTCCCTCAGTACTGACCCTCTGACAGTGCAGCACTCCCTCGGTACTGACCGTTTGATAGTGCGGCACTCCCTCAGTACTGACCCTCTGACAGTGCGGCACTCCCTCAGTACTGACCCTCTGACTGTGCAGCACTCCCTCATTACTGACCCTCTAACAGTGCGCCACTCCCTCAGTACTGACCCTCTGACACTGCAGCACTCCCTCGATACTGACCGTTTGATAGTGCAGCGCTCCCTCATTACTGACCCTCTGGCAGTGCAGCATGCCCTCAGTACTGAGGCTCAACAGTGCAGGACTCCCTCAGTATTGACCCTCTGACAGTGCAGCACTCCCTCAGTACTGACCCTCTGACAGTGCAGCAATCCCTCGGTACTGGCCCTCTGACATTGCAGCACTCCCTCATTACTGACCTTCTGACAGTGCAGCACTCCCTCAGTACTGACCCCCTGACAGTGCAGCACTCCCTCAGTACTGACCCTCTGACAGTGCAGCACTCCCTCAGTACTGACCCTCTGACAGTGCAGCACTCCCTCGGTACTGACCCTCTGAAAGTGCAGCTCTCCCTCAGTACTGACCCTCTGACAGTGCGGCAAACCCTCAGTACTGACCCTCTGACAGTGCGGCACTCCCTCAGTACTGACCCTCTGACAGTGCAGTACTCCCTCAGTACT
Organism: Isurus oxyrinchus; assembly: GCA_026770705.1. Taxonomy (NCBI): domain Eukaryota; kingdom Metazoa; phylum Chordata; class Chondrichthyes; order Lamniformes; family Lamnidae; genus Isurus; species Isurus oxyrinchus. The sequence goes on along the minus strand of JANJGN010001043.1, from coordinate 55,462 downwards.
GATCCTCTGGCAGTGCAGCACTCCCTCTGTACTGAGGCTCAACAATGCAGGACTCCCTCAGTATTGACCCTCTGACAGTGCAGCACTCCCTCAGAACTGACCCTCTGACAGTGCAGCACTCCCTCAATACTGACCCTCTGACAGTGCAGCACTCCCTCGGTCCTGACCCTCTGAAAGTGCAGCACTCCCTCAGTACTGACCCTCTGACAGTGCGGCAAACCCTCAGTACTGGCCCTCTGACAGTGCGGCACTCCCTCAGCACTGACTCTCTGACAGTGCCGCACTCCCTCAGTACTGACCCTATGACAGTGTAGCACACCCTCGGTACTGACTGTTTGATAGTGCGGCGCTCCCTCAGTACTGACCCTCGGACAGTGCAGCACTCCCTCAGTATTGACCCTCTGACAGTGCAGCATGCCCGCAGTACTGAGGCTCAACAATGCAGGACTCCCTCAGTATTGACCCTCTGACAATGCAGCACGCCCTCAGTACTGACCCTCTGACAGAGAAGCACTCCCTCGGTACTGACCCTCTCACAGTGCAGCACTCCCTCGGTACTGGCCCTCTGACAGTGCAGCACTCACTCATTACTGACCTTCTGACAGTACAGCACTCCCTCAGTACTGACCCTCTGACATTGCAGCACTCAATCATTACTGACCTTCTGACAGTGCAGCACTCCTTCAGTACTGACCCTCTGACAGTACAACACTCCCTCAGTACTGACCCTGTCACAGTGCAGTACTCCCTCAGTACTGACCCTCTGACAGTGCGGCGCACCCTCAGTACTGATCCTCTGACAGTGCAGCACTCCCTCAGTACTGACCCTCTGACAGTGCGGCACTCCCTCAGTACTGTCCCTCTGACTGTGCAGCACTCGCTCAGTACTGACCCTCTGACAGTGCGGCAAACCCTCAGTACTGACCCTCTGACAGTGCGGCACTCCCTCAGTACTGACCCTCTCACAGTGCATCACTCCCTCTGTACTGACCCTCTGACAGTGCAGCACTCCCTCGGTACTGACCGTTTGATAGTGCAGCACTCCCTCAGTACTGACCCTTTAACAGTGCGGTAAACCCTCAGTACTGACCCTCTGACAGTGCGGCACTCCCTCAGTACTGACCTCTGACAGAGCAGCACTCCCTCAGTACTGACCCTCTGACAGTGCAGCACTCCCTCGGTACTGACCGTTTGATAGTGCGGCACTCCCTCAGTACTGACCCTCTGACAGTGCGGCACTCCTTCAGTACTGACCCTCTGACTGTGCAGCACTCCCTCAGTACTGACCCTCTAACAGTGCAGCACTCCCTCAGTACTGACCCTCTAACAGTGCAGCGCTCCCTCATTACTGACCCTCTGACAGTGCAGCATGCCCTCAGTACTGAGGCTCAACAATGCAGGACTCCCTCAGTACTGACCCTCTGACAGTGCAGCAAACCCTCGGTACTGGCCCTCTGACATTGCAGCACTACCTTATTATTGACCTTCTGACAGTGCAGCCCTCCCTCGGTACTGGCCCTCTGACATTGCAGCACTCCCTCATTACTGACCTTCTGACAGTGCAGCACTCCCTCAGTACTGACCCTCCGACAGTGCAGGACTCCCTCAGTACTGACCCTCTGACAGTGCAGCGCTCCCTGAGTACTGACCCGCCGACAGTGAGGCACTCCCTCAGTACTGACCTTCTAACAGTGCGGCACTCCCTCAGTACTGACCCTGCGACAGCGCGGCGCTCCCTCATTACTGACCCTCTCACAGTGCGGCGCTCCCTCAGTATTGACCCTCTGACAGTGCAGGACTCCCTCAGTACTGACCCTCTGACAGTGCAGCACTCCCTCAGTAATGACCCTCTGAGAATGCAGCACTCCCTCAGTACTGACCCTCTGACAGTGCAGCACTCCCTCAGTACTGACCCTCTGGCAGTGCAGCACTCCCTCAGTACTGACCCTCTGACAGTGCGGCACTCCCTCAGTACTGACCCTCTGGCAGTGCAGCACTCCCTCAGTACTGACCCTTTAACAGTGCGGTAAACCCTCAGTACTGACCCTTTGACAGTGCGGCACTCCCTCAGTACTGACCCTCTGGCAGTGCAGCACTCCCTCAGTACTGACCCTCTGACAGTGCAGCACTCCCTCGGTACTGACCGTTTGATAGTGCGGCACTCCCTCAGTACTGACCCTCTGACAGTGCGGCACTCCCTCAGTACTGACCCTCTGACTGTGCAGCACTCCCTCAGTACTGACCCTCTAACAGTGCGGCACTCCCTCAGTACTGACCCTCTGACACTGCAGCACTCCCTCGATACTTACCGTTTGATAGTGCAGCGGTCCCTCATTACTGACCCTCTGGCAGTGCAGCATGCCCTCAGTACTGAGGCTCAACAATGCAGGACTCCCTCAGTATTGACCCTCTGACAGTGCAGCACTCCCTCAGTACTGACCCTCTGACAGTGCAGCAATCCCTCGGTACTGGCCCTCTGACATTGCAGCACTCCCTCATTATTGGCCTTCTGACAGTGCAGCCCTCCCTCGGTACTGGCCCTCTGACATTGCTGCACTCCCTCATTACTGACCTTCTGATAGTGCAGCACTCCCTCAGTACTGACCCTCTGACAGTGCAGCACTCCCTCGGTACTGACCCTCAGAAAGTGCAGCACTCCCTCAGTACTGACCCTCTGACAGTGCGGCCAACCCTCAGTACTGACCCTCTGACAGTGCGGCACTCCCTCAGTACTGACCCTCTGACAGTGCAGTACTCCCTCAGTACTGATCCTCTGACAGTGCAGCACTCCCTCTGTACTGAGGCTCAACAATGCAGGACTCCCTCAGTATTGACCCTCTGACAGTGCAGCACTCCCTCAGTACTGACCCTCTGACAGTGCAGCACTCCCTCAATACTGACCCTCTGACAGTGCAGCACTCCCTCGGTACTGACCCTCTGAAAGTGCAGCACTCCCTCAGTACTGACCCTCTGACAGTGCGGCAAACCCTCAGTACTGACCCTCTGAAAGTGCGGCACTCCCTCAGCACTGACTCTCTGACAGTGCCGCACTCCCTCAGTACTGACCCTATGACAGTGTAGCACACCCTCGGTACTGACCGGTTGATAGTGCGGCGCTCCCTCAGTACTGACCCTCGGACAGTGCAGCACTCCCTCAGTATTGACCCTCTGACAGTGCAGCATGCCCGCAGTACTGAGGCTCAACAATGCTGGACTCCCTCAGTATTGACCCTCTGAGAATGCAGCACGCCCTCAGTACTGACCCTCTGACAGAGAAGCACTCCCTCAGTACTGACCCTCTCACAGTGCAGCACTCCCTCGGTACTGGCCCTCTGACAGTGCAGCACTCACTCATTACTGACCTTCTGACAGTACAGCACTCCCTCAGTACTGACCCTCTGACATTGCAGCACTCAATCATTACTGACCTTCTGACAGTGCAGCACTCCCTCAGTACTGACCCTCTGACAGTACAACACTCCCTCAGTACTGACCCTCTGACAGTGCAGCGCTCCCTCAGTACTGATCCTCTGACAGTGCAGCACTCCCTCAATTCTGACCCTCTGACAGTGCGGCAAACCCTCAGTACTGACCCTCTGACAGTGCGGCACTCCCTCAGTACTGACCCTCTGACAGTGCAGCACTCCCTCAGTACTGACCCTCTGACAGTGCAGCACTCCCTCGGTACTGACCGTTTGATAGTGCGGCACTCCCTCAGTACTGACCCTCTGACAGTGCGGCACTACCTCAGTACTGACCCTCTGACTGTGCAGCACTCCCTCAGTACCGACCCTCTAACAGTGCGGCACTCCCTCAGTACTGACCCTCTGACAGTGCAGCGCTCCCTCGGTACTGACCGTTTGATAGTGCAGCGCTCCCTCATTACTGACCCTCTGACAGTGCAGCATGCCCTCAGTACTGAGGCTCAACATTGCAGGACTCCCTCAGTACTGACTATCTGACAGTGCAGCAAACCCTCGTTACTGGCCCTCTGACATTGCAGCACTACCTTATTATTGACCTGCTGACAGTGCAGCCCTCCCTCGGTACTGGCCCTCTGACATTGCAGCACTCCCTCATTACTGACCTTCTGACAGTGCAGCACTCCCTCAGTACTGACCCTCTGAAAGTGCAGCACACCCTCAGTACTGACCCTCTGTCAGTGCAGCACTCCCTCAGTACTGACCCTCAGACAATGCAGCACTCTGTCAGTACTGACCCTCTGACAGTGCAGCACTCCCTCAGTACTGACCCTCTGACAGTGCAGCACGTCCTCAGTACTGACCCTGCAACAGTGCGTCTCTCCCTCACTACTGACCCTCCGACAGCGCAGCATTCCCTCAGTACTGACCCTGCGAAAGTGCGGCACTCCCTCAGTACTGACCCACTGACAGTGCAGCACTCCCTCAGTACTGACCCTCTGACAGTGCAGCACTCCCTCAGTACTGACCCTGCGAAAGTGCGGCACTCCCTCAGTACTGACCCACTGACAGTGCAGCACTCCCTCAGTACTGAACCTCTGACAGTGCAGCACTCCTTCAGTACTGACCCTCAACAATGCAGCACTCCCTCAGTACTGACCATCAACAATGCAGCACTCCCTCCGTACTGACCCTCTGACAGTGCAGCGCTCCCTGAGTACTGACCCGCCGACAGTGAGGCACTCCCTCAGTACTGACCTTCTGACAGTGCGGCACTCCCTCAGTACTGACCCTGCGACAGTGCAGCACTCCCTCAGTACTGACCCTGCGACAGCGCGGCGCTCCCTCATTACTGACCCTCTGACAGTGCGGCGCTCCCTCTGTATTGACCCTCTGACAGTGCAGGACTCCCTCAGTACTGACCCTCTGACAGTGCAGCACTCCCTCAGTAATGACCCTCTGAGAATGCAGAACTCCCTCAGTACTGACCCTCTGACAGTGCAGCACTCCCTCAGTACTGACCCTCTGGCAGTGCAGCACTCCCTCAGTACTGACCCTCTGACAGTGCGGCACTCCCTCAGTACTGACCCTCTGGCAGTGCAGCACTCCCTCAGTACTGACCCTCTGACAGTGCAGCACTCCCTCGGTACTGACCGTTTGATAGTGCGGCACTCCCTCAGTACTGACCCTCTGACAGTGCGGCACTCCCTCAGTACTGACCCTCTGACTGTGCAGCACTCCCTCATTACTGACCCTCTAACAGTGCGCCACTCCCTCAGTACTGACCCTCTGACACTGCAGCACTCCCTCGATACTGACCGTTTGATAGTGCAGCGCTCCCTCATTACTGACCCTCTGGCAGTGCAGCATGCCCTCAGTACTGAGGCTCAACAGTGCAGGACTCCCTCAGTATTGACCCTCTGACAGTGCAGCACTCCCTCAGTACTGACCCACTGACAGTGCAGCACTCCCTCAGTACTTACCCTCTGACAGTGCAGCACTCCCTCAGTACTGACCCTGCGAAAGTGCGGCACTCCCTCAGTACTGACCCACTGACAGTGCAGCACTCCCTCAGTACTGAACCTCTGACAGTGCAGCACTCCTTCAGTACTGACCCTCAACAATGCAGCACTCCCTCAGTACTGACCCTCAACAATGCAGCACTCCCTCCGTACTGACCCTCTGACAGTGCAGCGCTCCCTGAGTACTGACCCGCCGACAGTGAGGCACTCCCTCAGTACTGACCTTCTGACAGTGCGGCAGTCCCTCAGTACTGACCCTGCGACAGTGCAGCACTCCCTCAGTACTGACCCTGCGACAGCGCGGCGCTCCCTCATTACTGACCCTCTGACAGTGCGGCGCTCCCTCAGTATTGACCCTCTGACAGTGCAGGACTCCCTCAGTACTGACCCTCTGACAGTGCAGCACTCCCTCAGTAATGACCCTCTGAGAATGCAGCACTCCCTCAGTACTGACCCTCTGACAGTGCAGCACTCCCTCAGTACTGACCCTCTGGCAGTGCAGCACTCCCTCAGTACTGACCCTCTGACAGTGCGGCACTCCCTCAGTACTGACCCTCTGGCAGTGCAGCACTCCCTCAGTACTGACCCTCTGACAGTGCAGCACTCCCTCAGTATTGACCCTCTGACAGTGCAGCATGCCCGCAGTACTGAGGCTCAACAATGCAGGACTCCCTCAGTATTGACCCTCTGACAATGCAGCACGCCCTCAGTACTGACCCTCTGACAGAGAAGCACTCCCTCGGTACTGACCCTCTCACAGTGCAACACTCCCTCGGTACTGGCCCTCTGACAGTGCAGCACTCACTCATTACTGACCTTCTGACAGTACAGCACTCCCTCAGTACTGACCCTCTGACATTGCAGCACTCAATCATTACTGACCTTCTGACAGTGCAGCACTCCCTCAGTACTGACCCTCTGACAGTACAACACTCCCTCAGTACTGACCCTGTCACAGTGCAGTACTCCCTCAGTACTGACCCTCTGACAGTGCGGCGCACCCTCAGTACTGATCCTCTGACAGTGCAGCACTCCCTCAGTACTGACCCTCTGACAGTGCGGCACTCCCTCAGTACTGTCCCTCTGACTGTGCAGCACTCCCTCAGTACTGACCCTCTGACAGTGCGGCAAACCCTCAGTACTGACCCTCTGACAGTGCGGCACTCCCTCAGTACTGACCCTCTCACAGTGCATCACTCCCTCTGTACTGACCCTCTGACAGTGCAGCACTCCCTCGGTACTGACCGTTTGATAGTGCAGCACTCCCTCAGTACTGACCCTTTAACAGTGCGGTAAACCCTCAGTACTGACCCTCTGACAGTGCGGCACTCCCTCAGTACTGACCTCTGACAGAGCAGCACTCCCTCAGTACTGACCCTCTGACAGTGCAGCACTCCCTCGGTACTGACCGTTTGATAGTGCGGCACTCCCTCAGTACTGACCCTCTGACAGTGCGGCACTCCTTCAGTACTGACCCTCTGACTGTGCAGCACTCCCTCAGTACTGACCCTCTAACAGTGCAGCACTCCCTCAGTACTGACCCTCTAACAGTGCAGCGCTCCCTCATTACTGACCCTCTGACAGTGCAGCATGCCCTCAGTACTGAGGCTCAACAATGCAGGACTCCCTCAGTACTGACCCTCTGACAGTGCAGCAAACCCTCGGTACTGGCCCTCTGACATTGCAGCACTACCTTATTATTGACCTTCTGACAGTGCAGCCCTCCCTCGGTACTGGCCCTCTGACATTGCAGCACTCCCTCATTACTGACCTTCTGACAGTGCAGCACTCCCTCAGTACTGACCCTCCGACAGTGCAGGACTCCCTCAGTACTGACCCTCTGACAGTGCAGCGCTCCCTGAGTACTGACCCGCCGACAGTGAGGCACTCCCTCAGTACTGACCTTCTAACAGTGCGGCACTCCCTCAGTACTGACCCTGCGACAGCGCGGCGCTCCCTCATTACTGACCCTCTCACAGTGCGGCGCTCCCTCAGTATTGACCCTCTGACAGTGCAGGACTCCCTCAGTACTGACCCTCTGACAGTGCAGCACTCCCTCAGTAATGACCCTCTGAGAATGCAGCACTCCCTCAGTACTGACCCTCTGACAGTGCAGCACTCCCTCAGTACTGACCCTCTGGCAGTGCAGCACTCCCTCAGTACTGACCCTCTGACAGTGCGGCACTCCCTCAGTACTGACCCTCTGGCAGTGCAGCACTCCCTCAGTACTGACCCTTTAACAGTGCGGTAAACCCTCAGTACTGACCCTTTGACAGTGCGGCACTCCCTCAGTACTGACCCTCTGGCAGTGCAGCACTCCCTCAGTACTGACCCTCTGACAGTGCAGCACTCCCTCGGTACTGACCGTTTGATAGTGCGGCACTCCCTCAGTACTGACCCTCTGACAGTGCGGCACTCCCTCAGTACTGACCCTCTGACTGTGCAGCACTCCCTCATTACTGACCCTCTAACAGTGCGGCACTCCCTCAGTACTGACCCTCTGACACTGCAGCACTCCCTCGATACTTACCGTTTGATAGTGCAGCGGTCCCTCATTACTGACCCTCTGGCAGTGCAGCATGCCCTCAGTACTGAGGCTCAACAATGCAGGACTCCCTCAGTATTGACCCTCTGACAGTGCAGCACTCCCTCAGTACTGACCCTCTGACAGTGCAGCAATCCCTCGGGACTGGCCATCTGACATTGCAGCACTCCCTCATTATTGGCCTTCTGACAGTGCAGCCCTCCCTCGGTACTGGCCCTCTGACATTGCAGCACTCCCTCATTACTGACCTTCTGATAGTGCAGCACTCCCTCAGTACTGACCCTCTGACAGTGCAGCACTCCCTCGGTACTGACCCTCAGAAAGTGCAGCACTCCCTCAGTACTGACCCTCTGATAGTGCGGCCAACCCTCAGTACTGACCCTCTGACAGTGCGGCACTCCCTCAGTACTGACCCTCTGACAGTGCAGTACTCCCTCAGTACTGATCCTCTGACAGTGCAGCACTCCCTCTGTACTGAGGCTCAACAATGCAGGACTCCCTCAGTATTGACCCTCTGACAGTGCAGCACTCCCTCAGTACTGACCCTCTGACAGTGCAGCACTCCCTCAATACTGACCCTCTGACAGTGCAGCACTCCCTCGGTACTGACCCTCTGAAAGTGCAGCACTCCCTCAGTACTGACCCTCTGACAGTGCGGCAAACCCTCAGTACTGACCCTCTGACAGTGCAGCACTCCCTCAGCACTGACTCTCTGACAGTGCCGCACTCCCTCATTACTGACCCTCTAACAGTGCGGCACTCCCTCAGTACTGACCCTCTGACAGTGCAGCGCTCCCTCATTACTGACCCTCTGACAGTGCAGCATGCCCTCAGTACTGAGGCTCAACATTGCAGGACTCCCTCAGTACTGACTATCTGACAGTGCAGCAAACCCTCGTTACTGGCCCTCTGACATTGCAGCACTACCTTATTATTGACCTGCTGACAGTGCAGCCCTCCCTCGGTACTGGCCCTCTGACATTGCAGCACTCCCTCATTACTGACCTTCTGACAGTGCAGCACTCCCTCAGTACTGACCCTCTGAAAGTGCAGCACACCCTCAGTACTGACCCTCTGTCAGTGCAGCACTCCCTCAGTACTGACCCTCAGACAATGCAGCACTCTGTCAGTACTGACCCTCTGACAGTGCAGCACTCCCTCAGTACTGACCCTCTGACAGTGCAGCACGTCCTCAGTACTGACCCTGCAACAGTGCGTCTCTCCCTCACTACTGACCCTCCGACAGCGCAGCATTCCCTCAGTACTGACCCTGCGAAAGTGCGGCACTCCCTCAGTACTGACCCACTGACAGTGCAGCACTCCCTCAGTACTGACCCTCTGACAGTGCAGCACTCCCTCAGTACTGACCCTGCGAAAGTGCGGCACTCCCTCAGTACTGACCCACTGACAGTGCAGCACTCCCTCAGTACTGAACCTCTGACAGTGCAGCACTCCTTCAGTACTGACCCTCAACAATGCAGCACTCCCTCAGTACTGACCCTCAACAATGCAGCACTCCCTCCGTACTGACCCTCTGACAGTGCAGCGCTCCCTGAGTACTGACCCGCCGACAGTGAGGCACTCCCTCAGTACTGACCTTCTGACAGTGCGGCACTCCCTCAGTACTGACCCTGCGACAGTGCAGCACTCCCTCAGTACTGACCCTGCGACAGCGCGGCGCTCCCTCATTACTGACCCTCTGACAGTGCGGCGCTCCCTCAGTATTGACCCTCTGACAGTGCAGGACTCCCTCAGTACTGACCCTCTGACAGTGCAGCACTCCCTCAGTAATGACCCTCTGAGAATGCAGCACTCCCTCAGTACTGACCCTCTGACAGTGCAGCACTCCCTCAGTACTGACCCTCTGGCAGTGCAGCACTCCCTCAGTACTGACCCTCTGACAGTGCGGCACTCCCTCAGTACAGACCCTCTGGCAGTGCAGCACTCCCTCAGTACTGACCCTCTGACAGTGCAGCACTCCCTCGGTACTGACCGTTTGATAGTGCGGCACTCCCTCAGTACTGACCCTCTGACAGTGCGGCACTCCCTCAGTACTGACCCTCTGACTGTGCAGCACCCCCTCATTACTGACCCTCTAACAGTGCGCCACTCCCTCAGTACTGACCCTCTGACACTGCAGCACTCCCTCGATACTGACCGTTTGATAGTGCAGCGCTCCCTCATTACTGACCCTCTGGCAGTGCAGCATGCCCTCAGTACTGAGGTTCAACAGTGCAGGACTCCCTCAGTATTGACCCTCTGACAGTGCAGCACTCCCTCAGTACTGACCCTCTGACAGTGCAGCAATCCCTCGGTACTGGCCCTCTGACATTGCAGCACTCCCTCATTACTGACCTTCTGACAGTGCAGCACTCCCTCAGTACTGACCCCCTGACAGTGCAGCACTCCCTCAGTACTGACCCTCTGACAGTGCAGCACTCCCTCAGTACTGACCCTCTGACAGTGCAGCACTCCCTCGGTACTGACCCTCTGAAAGTGCAGCACTCCCTCAGTACTGACCCTCTGACAGTGCGGCAAACCCTCAGTACTGACCCTCTGACAGTGCGGCACTCCCTCAGTACTGACCCTCTGACAGTGCAGTACTCCCTCAGTACTGATCCTCTGGCAGTGCAGCACTCCCTCTGTACTGAGGCTCAACAATGCAGGACTCCCTCAGTATTGACCCTCTGACAGTGCAGCACTCCCTCAGAACTGACCCTCTGACAGTGCAGCACTCCCTCAATACTGACCTTCTGACAGTGCAGCACTCCCTCGGTCCTGACCCTCTGAAAGTGCAGCACTCCCTCAGTACTGACCCTCTGACAGTGCGGCAAACCCTCAGTACTGGCCCTCTGACAGTGCGGCACTCCCTCAGCACTGACTCTCTGACAGTGCCGCACTCCCTCAGTACTGACCCTATGACAGTGTAGCACACCCTCGGTACTGACCGTTTGATAGTGCGGCGCTCCCTCAGTACTGACCCTCGGACAGTGCAGCACTCCCTCAGTATTGACCCTCTGACAGTGCAGCATGCCCGCAGTACTGAGGCTCAACAATGCAGGACTCCCTCAGTATTGACCCTCTGACAATGCAGCACGCCCTCAGTACTGACCCTCTGACAGAGAAGCACTCCCTCGGTACTGACCCTCTCACAGTGCAGCACTCCCTCGGTACTGGCCCTCTGACAGTGCAGCACTCACTCATTACTGACCTTCTGACAGTACAGCACTCCCTCAGTACTGACCCTCTGACATTGCAGCACTCAATCATTACTGACCTTCTGACAGTGCAGCACTCCTTCAGTACTGACCCTCTGACAGTACAACACTCCCTCAGTACTGACCCTGTCACAGTGCAGTACTCCCTCAGTACTGACCCTCTGACAGTGCGGCGCACCCTCAGTACTGATCCTCTGACAGTGCAGCACTCCCTCAGTACTGACCCTCTGACAGTGCGGCACTCCCTCAGTACTGTCCCTCTGACTGTGCAGCACTCCCTCAGTACTGACCCTCTGACAGTGCGGCAAACCCTCAGTACTGACCCTCTGACAGTGCGGCACTCCCTCAGTACTGACCCTCTCACAGTGCATCACTCCCTCTGTACTGACCCTCTGACAGTGCAGCACTCCCTCGGTACTGACCGTTTGATAGTGCAGCACTCCCTCAGTACTGACCCTTTAACAGTGCGGTAAACCCTCAGTACTGACCCTCTGACAGTGCGGCACTCCCTCAGTACTGACCTCTGACAGAGCAGCACTCCCTCAGTACTGACCCTCTGACAGTGCAGCACTCCCTCGGTACTGACCGTTTGATAGTGCGGCACTCCCTCAGTACTGACCCTCTGACAGTGCGGCACTCCTTCAGTACTGACCCTCTGACTGTGCAGCACTCCCTCAGTACTGACCCTCTAACAGTGCAGCACTCCCTCAGTACTGACCCTCTAACAGTGCAGCGCTCCCTCATTACTGACCCTCTGACAGTGCATCATGCCCTCAGTACTGAGGCTCAACAATGCAGGACTCCCTCAGTACTGACCCTCTGACAGTGCAGCAATCCCTCGGTACTGGCCCTCTGACATTGCAGCACTACCTTATTATTGACCTTCTGACAGTGCAGCCCTCCCTCGGTACTGGCCCTCTGACATTGCAGCACTCCCTCATTACTGACCTTCTGACAGTGCAGCACTCCCTCAGTACTGACCCTCCGACAGTGCAGGACTCCCTCAGTACTGACCCTCTGACAGTGCAGCGCTCCCTGAGTACTGACCCGCCGACAGTGAGGCACTCCCTCAGTACTGACCTTCTAACAGTGCGGCACTCCCTCAGTACTGACCCTGCGACAGCGCGGCGCTCCCTCATTACTGACCCTCTCACAGTGCGGCGCTCCCTCAGTATTGACCCTCTGACAGTGCAGGACTCCCTCAGTACTGACCCTCTGACAGTGCAGCACTCCCTCAGTAATGACCCTCTGAGAATGCACCACTCCCTCAGTACTGACCTTCTGACAGTGCGGCACTCCCTCAGTACTGACCCTGCGACAGTGCAGCACTCCCTCAGTACTGACCCTGCGACAGCGCGGCGCTCCCTCATTACTGACCCTCTGACAGTGCGGCGCTCCCTCAGTATTGACCCTCTGACAGTGCAGGACTCCCTCAGTACTGACCCTCTGACAGTGCAGCACTCCCTCAGTAATGACCCTCTGAGAATGCAGCACTCCCTCAGTACTGACCCTCTGACAGTGCAGCACTCCCTCAGTACTGACCCTCTGGCAGTGCAGCACTCCCTCAGTACTGACCCTCTGACAGTGCGGCACTCCCTCAGTACTGACCCTCTGGCAGTGCAGCACTCCCTCAGTACTGACCCTCTGACAGTGCAGCACTCCCTCGGTACTGACCGTTTGATAGTGCGGCACTCCCTCAGTACTGACCCTCTGACAGTGCGGCACTCCCTCAGTACTGACCCTCTGACTGTGCAGCACTCCCTCATTACTGACCCTCTAACAGTGCGCCACTCCCTCAGTACTGACCCTCTGACACTGCAGCACTCCCTCGATACTGACCGTTTGATAGTGCAGCGCTCCCTCATTACTGACCCTCTGGCAGTGCAGCATGCCCTCAGTACTAAGGCTCAACAGTGCAGGACTCCCTCAGTATTGACCCTCTGACAGTGCAGCACTCCCTCAGTACTGACCCTCTGACAGTGCAGCAATCCCTCGGTACTGGCCCTCTGACATTGCAGCACTCCCTCATTACTGACCTTCTGACAGTGCAGCACTCCCTCAGTACTGACCCCCTGACAGTGCAGCACTCCCTCAGTACTGACCCTCTGACAGTGCAGCACTCCCTCAGTACTGACCCTCTGACAGTGCAGCACTCCCTCGGTACTGACCCTCTGAAAGTGCAGCACTCCCTCAGTACTGACCCTCTGACAGTGCGGCAAACCCTCAGTACTGACCCTCTGACAGTGCGGCACTCCCTCAGTACTGACCCTCTGACAGTGCAGTACTCCCTCAGTACTGATCCTCTGGCAGTGCAGCACTCCCTCTGTACTGAGGCTCAACAATGCAGGACTCCCTCATTATTGACCCTCTGACAGTGCAGCACTCCCTCAGAACTGACCCTCTGACAGTGCAGCACTCCCTCAATACTGACCCTCTGACAGTGCAGCACTCCCTCGGTCCTGACCCTCTGAAAGTGCAGCACTCCCTCAGTACTGACCCTCTGACAGTGCGGCAAACCCTCAGTACTGGCCCTCTGACAGTGCGGCACTCCCTCAGCACTGACTCTCTGACAGTGCCGCACTCCCTCAGTACTGACCCTATGACAGTGTAGCACACCCTCGGTACTGACCGTTTGATAGTGCGGCGCTCCCTCAGTACTGACCCTCGGACAGTGCAGCACTCCCTCAGTATTGACCCTCTGACAGTGCAGCATGCCCGCAGTACTGAGGCTCAACAATGCAGGACTCCCTCAGTATTGACCCTCTGACAATGCAGCACGCCCTCAGTACTGACCCTCTGACAGAGAAGCACTCCCTCGGTACTGACCCTCTCACAGTGCAGCACTCCCTCGGTACTGGCCCTCTGACAGTGCAGCACTCACTCATTACTGACCTTCTGACAGTACAGCACTCCCTCAGTACTGACCCTCTGACATTGCAGCACTCAATCATTACTGACCTTCTGACAGTGCAGCACTCCTTCAGTACTGACCCTCTGACAGTACAACACTCCCTCAGTACTGACCCTGTCACAGTGCAGTACTCCCTCAGTACTGACCCTCTGACAGTGCGGCGCACCCTCAGTACTGATCCTCTGACAGTGCAGCACTCCCTCAGTACTGACCCTCTGACAGTGCGGCACTCCCTCAGTACTGTCCCTCTGACTGTGCAGCACTCCCTCAGTACTGACCCTCTGACAGTGCGGCAAACCCTCAGTACTGACCCTCTGACAGTGCGGCACTCCCTCAGTACTGACCCTCTCACAGTGCATCACTCCCTCTGTACTGACCCTCTGACAGTGCAGCACTCCCTCGGTACTGACCGTTTGATAGTGCAGCACTCCCTCAGTACTGACCCTTTAACAGTGCGGTAAACCCTCAGTACTGACCCTCTGACAGTGCGGCACTCCCTCAGTACTGACCTCTGACAGAGCAGCACTCCCTCAGTACTGACCCTCTAACAGTGCAGCACTCCCTCGGTACTGACCGTTTGATACTGCGGCACTCCCTCAGTACTGACCCTCTGACAGTGCGGCACTCCTTCAGTACTGACCCTCTGACTGTGCAGCACTCCCTCAGTACTGACCCTCTAACAGTGCAGCACTCCCTCAGTACTGACCCTCTAACAGTGCAGCGCTCCCTCATTACTGACCCTCTGACAGTGCAGCATGCCCTCAGTACTGAGGCTCAACAATGCAGGACTCCCTCAGTACTGACCCTCTGACAGTGCAGCAATCCCTCGGTACTGGCCCTCTGACATTGCAGCACTACCTTATTATTGACCTTCTGACAGTGCAGCCCTCCCTCGGTACTGGCCCTCTGACATTGCAGCACTCCCTCATTACTGACCTTCTGACAGTGCAGCACTCCCTCAGTACTGACCCTCCGACAGTGCAGGACTCCCTCAGTACTGACCCTCTGACAGTGCAGCGCTCCCTGAGTACTGACCCGCCGACAGTGAGGCACTCCCTCAGTACTGACCTTCTAACAGTGCGGCACTCCCTCAGTACTGACCCTGCGACAGCGCGGCGCTCCCTCATTACTGACCCTCTCACAGTGCGGCGCTCCCTCAGTATTGACCCTCTGACAGTGCAGGACTCCCTCAGTACTGACCCTCTGACAGTGCAGCACTCCCTCAGTAATGACCCTCTGAGAATGCAGCACTCCCTCAGTACTGACCTTCTGACAGTGCGGCACTCCCTCAGTACTGACCCTGCGACAGTGCAGCACTCCCTCAGTACTGACCCTGCGACAGCGCGGCGCTCCCTCATTACTGACCCTCTGACAGTGCGGCGCTCCCTCAGTATTGACCCTCTGACAGTGCAGGACTCCCTCAGTACTGACCCTCTGACAGTGCAGCACTCCCTCAGTAATGACCCTCTGAGAATGCAGCACTCCCTCAGTACTGACCCTCTGACAGTGCAGCACTCCCTCAGTACTGAGGCTCAACAGTGCAGGACTCCCTCAGTATTGACCCTCTGACAGTGCAGCACTCCCTCAGTACTGACCCTCTGACAGTGCAGCACTCCCTCAGTACTGACCCCCTGACAGTGCAGCACTCCCTCAGTACTGACCCTCTGACAGTGCAGCACTCCCTCAGTACTGAACCTCTGACAGTGCAGCACTCCCTCGGTACTGACCCTCTGAAAGTGCAGCACTCCCTCAGTACTGACCCTCTGACAGTGCGGCAAACCCTCAGTACTGACCCTCTGACAGTGCGGCACTCCCTCAGTACTGACCCTCTGACAGTGCAGTACTCCCTCAGTACTGATCCTCTGGCAGTGCAGCACTCCCTCTGTACTGAGGCTCAACAATGCAGGACTCCCTCAGTATTGACCCTCTGACAGTGCATCACTCCCTCAGAACTGACCCTCTGACAGTGCAGCACTCCCTCAATACTGACCCTCTGACAGTGCAGCACTCCCTCGGTCCTGACCCTCTGAAAGTGCAGCACTCCCTCAGTACTGACCCTCTGACAGTGCGGCAAACCCTCAGTACTGGCCCTCTGACAGTGCGGCATTCCCTCAGCACTGACTCTCTGACAGTGCCGCACTCCCTCAGTACTGACCCTATGACAGTGTAGCACACCCTCGGTACTGACCATTTGATAGTGCGGCGCTCCCTCAGTACTGACCCTCGGACAGTGCAGCACTCCCTCAGTATTGACCCTCTGACAGTGCAGCATGCCCGCAGTACTGAGGCTCAACAATGCAGGACTCCCTCAGTATTGACCCTCTGACAATGCAGCACGCCCTCAGTACTGACCCTCTGACAGAGAAGCACTCCCTCGGTACTGACCCTCTCACAGTGCAGCACTCCCTCGGTACTGGCCCTCTGACAGTGCAGCACTCACTCATTACTGACCTTCTGACAGTACAGCACTCCCTCAGTACTGACCCTCTGACATTGCAGCACTCAATCATTACTGACCTTCTGACAGTGCAGCACTCCTTCAGTACTGACCCTCTGACAGTACAACACTCCCTCAGTACTGACCCTGTCACAGTGCAGTACTCCCTCAGTACTGACCCTCTGACAGTGCGGCGCACCCTCAGTACTGATCCTCTGACAGTGCAGCACTCCCTCAGTACTGACCCTCTGACAGTGCGGCACTCCCTCAGTACTGTCCCTCTGACTGTGCAGCACTCCCTCAGTACTGACCCTCTGACAGTGCGGCAAACCCTCAGTACTGACCCTCTGACAGTGCGGCACTCCCTCAGTACTGACCCTCTGACAGTGCAGCACTCCCTCTGTACTGACCCTCTGACAGTGCAGCACTCCCTCGGTACTGACCGTTTGATAGTGCAGCACTCCCTCAGTACTGACCCTTTAACAGTGCGGTAAACCCTCAGTACTGACCCTCTGACAGTGCGGCACTCCCTCAGTACTGACCTCTGACAGTGCAGCAATCCCTCGGTACTGGCCCTCTGACATTGCAGCACTACCTTATTATTGACCTTCTGACAGTGCAGCCCTCCCTCGGTACTGGCCCTCTGACATTGCAGCACTCCCTCATTACTGACCTTCTGACAGTGCAGCACTCCCTCAGTACTGACCCTCCGACAGTGCAGGACTCCCTCAGTACTGACCCTCTGACAGTGCAGCGCTCCCTGAGTACTGACCCGCCGACAGTGAGGCACTCCCTCAGTACTGACCTTCTAACAGTGCGGCACTCCCTCAGTACTGACCCTGCGACAGCGCGGCGCTCCCTCATTACTGACCCTCTCACAGTGCGGCGCTCCCTCAGTATTGACCCTCTGACAGTGCAGGACTCCCTCAGTACTGACCCTCTGACAGTGCAGCACTCCCTCAGTAATGACCCTCTGAGAATGCAGCACTCCCTCAGTACTGACCTTCTGACAGTGCGGCACTCCCTCAGTACTGACCCTGCGACACTGCAGCACTCCCTCAGTACTGACCCTGCGACAGCGCGGCGCTCCCTCATTACTGACCCTCTGACAGTGCGGCGCTCCCTCAGTATTGACCCTCTGACAGTGCAGGACTCCCTCAGTACTGACCCTCTGACAGTGCAGCACTCCCTCAGTAATGACCCTCTGAGAATGCAGCACTCCCTCAGTACTGACCCTCTGACAGTGCAGCACTCCCTCAGTACTGAGGCTCAACAGTGCAGGACTCCCTCAGTATTGACCCTCTGACAGTGCAGCACTCCCTCAGTACTGACCCTCTGACAGTGCAGCAATCCCTCGGTACTGGCCCTCTGACATTGCAGCACTCCCTCATTACTGACCTTCTGACAGTGCAGCACTCCCTCAGTACTGACCCCCTGACAGTGCAGCACTCCCTCAGTACTGACCCTCTGACAGTGCAGCACTCCCTCAGTACTGAACCTCTGACAGTGCAGCACTCCCTCGGTACTGACCCTCTGAAAGTGCAGCACTCCCTCAGTACTGACCCTCTGACAGTGCGGCAAACCCTCAGTACTGACCCTCTGACAGTGCGGCACTCCCTCAGTACTGACCCTCTGACAGTGCAGTACTCCCTCAGTACTGATCCTCTGGCAGTGCAGCACTCCCTCTGTACTGAGGCTCAACAATGCAGGACTCCCTCAGTATTGACCCTCTGACAGTGCATCACTCCCTCAGAACTGACCCTCTGACAGTGCAGCACTCCCTCAATACTGACCCTCTGACAGTGCAGCACTCCCTCGGTCCTGACCCTCTGAAAGTGCAGCACTCCCTCAGTACTGACCCTCTGACAGTGCGGCAAACCCTCAGTACTGGCCCTCTGACAGTGCGGCATTCCCTCAGCACTGACTCTCTGACAGTGCCGCACTCCCTCAGTACTGACCCTATGACAGTGTAGCACACCCTCGGTACTGACCGTTTGATAGTGCGGCGCTCCCTCAGTACTGACCCTCGGACAGTGCAGCACTCCCTCAGTATTGACCCTCTGACAGTGCAGCATGCCCGCAGTACTGAGGCTCAACAATGCAGGACTCCCTCAGTATTGACCCTCTGACAATGCAGCACGCCCTCAGTACTGACCCTCTGACAGAGAAGCACTCCCTCGGTACTGACCCTCTCACAGTGCAGCACTCCCTCGGTACTGGCCCTCTGACAGTGCAGCACTCACTCATTACTGACCTTCTGACAGTACAGCACTCCCTCAGTACTGACCCTCTGACATTGCAGCACTCAATCATTACTGACCTTCTGACAGTGCAGCACTCCTTCAGTACTGACCCTCTGACAGTACAACACTCCCTCAGTACTGACCCTGTCACAGTGCAGTACTCCCTCAGTACTGACCCTCTGACAGTGCGGCGCACCCTCAGTACTGATCCTCTGACAGTGCAGCACTCCCTCAGTACTGACCCTCTGACAGTGCGGCACTCCCTCAGTACTGTCCCTCTGACTGTGCAGCACTCCCTCAGTACTGACCCTCTGACAGTGCGGCAAACCCTCAGTACTGACCCTCTGACAGTGCGGCACTCCCTCAGTACTGACCCTCTGACAGTGCAGCACTCCCTCTGTACTGACCCTCTGACAGTGCAGCACTCCCTCGGTACTGACCGTTTGATAGTGCAGCACTCCCTCAGTACTGACCCTTTAACAGTGCGGTAAACCCTCAGTACTGACCCTCTGACAGTGCGGCACTCCCTCAGTACTGACCTCTGACAGAGCAGCACTCCCTCAGTACTGACCCTCTGACAGTGCAGCACTCCCTCGGTACTGACCGTTTGATAGTGCGGCACTCCCTCAGTACTGACCCTCTGACAGTGCGGCACTCCTTCAGTACTGACCCTCTGACTGTGCAGCACTCCCTCAGTACTGACCCTCTAACAGTGCAGCACTCCCTCAGTACTGACCCTCTAACAGTGCAGCGCTCCCTCATTACTGACCCTCTGACAGTGCAGCATGCCCTCAGTACTGAGGCTCAACAATGCAGGACTCCCTCAGTACTGACCCTCTGACAGTGCAGCAATCCCTCGGTACTGGCCCTCTGACATTGCAGCACTACCTTATTATTGACCTTCTGACAGTGCAGCCCTCCCTCGGTACTGGCCCTCTGACATTGCAGCACTCCCTCATTACTGACCTTCTGACAGTGCAGCACTCCCTCAGTACTGACCCTCCGACAGTGCAGGACTCCCTCAGTACTGACCCTCTGACAGTGCAGCGCTCCCTGAGCACTGACCCGCCGACAGTGAGGCACTCCCTCAGTACTGACCTTCTAACAGTGCGGCACTCCCTCAGTACTGACCCTGCGACAGCGCGGCGCTCCCTCATTACTGACCCTCTCACAGTGCGGCGCTCCCTCAGTATTGACCCTCTGACAGTGCAGGACTCCCTCAGTACTGACCCTCTGACAGTGCAGCACTCCCTCAGTAATGACCCTCTGAGAATGCAGCACTCCCTCAGTACTGACCTTCTGACAGTGCGGCACTCCCTCAGTACTGACCCTGCGACAGTGCAGCACTCCCTCAGTACTGACCCTGCGACAGCGCGGCGCTCCCTCATTACTGACCCTCTGACAGTGCGGCGCTCCCTCAGTATTGACCCTCTGACAGTGCAGGACTCCCTCAGTACTGACCCTCTGACAGTGCAGCACTCCCTCAGTAATGACCCTCTGAGAATGCAGCACTCCCTCAGTACTGACCCTCTGACAGTGCAGCACTCCCTCAGTACTGACCCTCTGGCAGTGCAGCACTCCCTCAGTACTGACCCTCTGACAGTGCGGCACTCCCTCAGTACTGACCCTCTGGCAGTGCAGCACTCCCTCAGTACTGACCCTCTGACAGTGCAGCACTCCCTCGGTACTGACCGTTTGATAGTGCAGCACTCCCTCAGTACTGACCCTCTGACAGTGCGGCACTCCCTCAGTACTGACCCTCTGACTGTGCAGCACTCCCTCATTACTGACCCTCTAACAGTGCGCCACTCCCTCAGTACTGACCCTCTGACACTGCAGCACTCCCTCGATACTGAACGTTTGATAGTGCAGCGCTCCCTCATTACTGACCCTCTGGCAGTGCAGCATGCCCTCAGTACTGAGGCTCAACAGTGCAGGACTCCCTCAGTATTGACCCTCTGACAGTGCAGCACTCCCTCAGTACTGACCCTCTGACAGTGCAGCAATCCCTCGGTACTGGCCCTCTGACATTGCAGCACTCCCTCATTACTGACCTTCTGACAGTGCAGCACTCCCTCAGTACTGACCCCCTGACAGTGCAGCACTCCCTCAGTACTGACCCTCTGACAGTGCAGCACTCCCTCAGTACTGACCCTCTGACAGTGCAGCACTCCCTCGGTACTGACCCTCTGAAAGTGCAGCACTCCCTCAGTACTGACCCTCTGACAGTGCGGCAAACCCTCAGTACTGACCCTCTGACAGTGCGGCACTCCCTCAGTACTGACCCTCTGACAGTGCAGTACTCCCTCAGTACTGATCCTCTGGCAGTGCAGCACTCCCTCTGTACTGAGGCTCAACAATGCAGGACTCCCTCAGTATTGACCCTCTGACAGTGCAGCACTCCCTCAGAACTGACCCTCTGACAGTGCAGCACTCCCTCAATACTGACCCTCTGACAGTGCAGCACTCCCTCGGTCCTGACCCTCTGAAAGTGCAGCACTCCCTCAGTACTGACCCTCTGACAGTGCGGCAAACCCTCAGTACTGGCCCTCTGACAGTGCGGCACTCCCTCAGCACTGACTCTCTGACAGTGCCGCACTCCCTCAGTACTGACCCTATGACAGTGTAGCACACCCTCGGTACTGACCGTTTGATAGTGCGGCGCTCCCTCAGTACTGACCCTCGGACAGTGCAGCACTCCCTCAGTATTGACCCTCTGACAGTGCAGCATGCCCGCAGTACTGAGGCTCAACAATGCAGGACTCCCTCAGTATTGACCCTCTGACAATGCAGCACGCCCTCAGTACTGACCCTCTGACAGAGAAGCACTCCCTCGGTACTGACCCTCTCACAGTGCAGCACTCCCTCGGTACTGGCCCTCTGACAGTGCAGCACTCACTCATTACTGACCTTCTGACAGTACAGCACTCCCTCAGTACTGACCCTCTGACATTGCAGCACTCAATCATTACTGACCTTCTGACAGTGCAGCACTCCTTCAGTACTGACCCTCTGACAGTACAACACTCCCTCAGTACTGACCCTGTCACAGTGCAGTACTCCCTCAGTACTGACCCTCTGACAGTGCGGCGCACCCTCAGTACTGATCCTCTGACAGTGCAGCACTCCCTCAGTACTGACCCTCTGACAGTGCGGCACTCCCTCAGTACTGTCCCTCTGACTGTGCAGCACTCCCTCAGTACTGACCCTCTGACAGTGCGGCAAACCCTCAGTACTGACCCTCTGACAGTGCGGCACTCCCTCAGTACTGACCCTCTCACAGTGCATCACTCCCTCTGTACTGACCCTCTGACAGTGCAGCACTCCCTCGGTACTGACCGTTTGATAGTGCAGCACTCCCTCAGTACTGACCCTTTAACAGTGCGGTAAACCCTCAGTACTGACCCTCTGACAGTGCGGCACTCCCTCAGTACTGACCTCTGACAGAGCAGCACTCCCTCAGTACTGACCCTCTGACAGTGCAGCACTCCCTCGGTACTGACCGTTTGATAGTGCGGCACTCCCTCAGTACTGACCCTCTGACAGTGCGGCACTCCTTCAGTACTGACCCTCTGACTGTGCAGCACTCCCTCAGTACTGACCCTCTAACAGTGCAGCACTCCCTCAGTACTGACCCTCTAACAGTGCAGCGCTCCCTCATTACTGACCCTCTGACAGTGCAGCATGCCCTCAGTACTGAGGCTCAACAATGCAGGACTCCCTCAGTACTGACCCTCTGACAGTGCAGCAATCCCTCGGTACTGGCCCTCTGACATTGCAGCACTGCCTTATTATTGACCTTCTGACAGTGCAGCCCTCCCTCGGTACTGGCCCTCTGACATTGCATCACTCCCTCATTACTGACCTTCTGACAGTGCAGCACTCCCTCAGTACTGACCCTCCGACAGTGCAGGACTCCCTCAGTACTGACCCTCTGACAGTGCAGCGCTCCCTGAGTACTGACCCGCCGACAGTGAGGCACTCCCTCAGTACTGAACTTCTAACAGTGCGGCACTCCCTCAGTACTGACCCTGCGACAGCGCGGCGCTCCCTCATTACTGACCCTCTCACAGTGCGGCGCTCCCTCAGTATTGACCCTCTGACAGTGCAGGACTCCCTCAGTACTGACCCTCTGACAGTGCAGCACTCCCTCAGTAATGACCCTCTGAGAATGCAGCACTCCCTCAGTACTGACCCTCTGACAGTGCAGCACTCCCTCAGTACTGACCCTCTGGCAGTGCAGCACTCCCTCAGTACTGACCCTCTGACAGTGCGGCACTCCCTCAGTACTGACCCTCTGGCAGTGCAGCACTCCCTCAGTACTGACCCTCTGACAGTGCAGCACTCCCTCGGTACTGACCGTTTGATAGTGCGGCACTCCCTCAGTACTGACCCTCTGACAGTGCGGCACTCCCTCTGTACTGACCCTCTGACTGTGCAGCACTCCCTCATTACCTACCCTCTAACAGTGCGCCACTCCCTCAGTACTGACCCTCTGACAGTGCAGCACTCCCTCGATACTGACCGTTTGATAGTGCAGCGCTCCCTCATTACTGACCCTCTGGCAGTGCAGCATGCCCTCAGTACTGAGGCTCAACAGTGCAGGACTCCCTCAGTATTGACCCTCTGACAGTGCAGCACTCCCTCAGCACTGACCCTCTGACAGTGCAGCAATCCCTCGGTACTGGCCCTCTGACATTGCAGCACTCCCTCATTATTGACCCTCTGACAGTGCAGCACTCACTCAATACTGACCCTCTGACATT
This sequence comes from Isurus oxyrinchus, assembly GCA_026770705.1. Taxonomy (NCBI): domain Eukaryota; kingdom Metazoa; phylum Chordata; class Chondrichthyes; order Lamniformes; family Lamnidae; genus Isurus; species Isurus oxyrinchus. The sequence goes on along the minus strand of JANJGN010001043.1, from coordinate 31,899 downwards.
GCAGCACTCTCTCGGCACTGACCCTCTGAAAGTGCAGCACACCCTCAGTACTGACCCTCTGTAAGTTCAGCACTCCCTCAGTACTGACCCTCTGACAATGCAGCACTCCCTCAGTACTGAACCTCTGACAGTGCAGCACCTCCTCAGTACTGACCCTGCAACAGTGCGTCTCTCCCTCACTCCTGACCCTCCGACAGCGCAGCATTCCCTCAGTACTGACCCTGCGAAAGTGCGGCACTCCCTCAGTACTGACCCTCTGACAGTGCGGCACACCCTCAGCACTGACCCTCTGACAGTGTGGCACTCCCTCAGCACTGACCCTCTGACAGTGCAGCACTCCCTCAGTACTGAACCTCTGACAGTGCAGCACTCCTTCAGTACTGACCCTCAACAATGCAGCACTCCCTCAGTATTGAGCCTCGGACAGTGCAGCACTCCCTCAGTACTGACCCTCTGACAGTGCATTGCTCCCTCAGTACTGACCCTCCGACAGTGCGGCACTCCTTCAGTACTCACCCTCAACAATGCAGCACTCCCTCAGTACAGACCCTCTGACAGTGCGACACTCCCTCAGTACTGACCCTCCGACAGTGCAGCACTCCCTCGGTTCTGACCCTGCGACAGCGCGGCGCTCCCTCAGTACTGACCCTCTGACAGTGTGGCGCTCCCTCAGTACTGACCCTCCGACAGTGCAGCACACCCTCAGTACTGAGCCTCTGACAGTGCAGCACTCCCTCAGTACTGACCCTCTGACATTGCAGCGCTACCTCAGTACTGACCCTCACACAGTACGGCGCTCCCTCAGTACTGACACTCAGAGAGTGCGGCACTCACTCATTACTGACCCTCTGACAGTGCGGCACATCCTCAGTACTGACCTTCAAGAATGCGGCACTCCCTCAGTACTGATCCTCTGACAGTGCAGCACTCCCTCGGTACTGACCCTCTCACAGTGCAGCGCTCCCTCAGTACTGATCCTCTGACAGTGCAGCACTCCCTCGGTAGTGACCCTCTAACAGTGCAGCGCTCCCTCATTACTGACCCTCTGACAGTGCAGCACTCCCTCAATACTGACCCTCTGACATTGCAGCACTCTCTCGGTACTGACCCTCTGAAAGTGCAGCACACCCTCAGTACTGACCCTCTGTCAGTGCAGCACTCCCTCAGTACTGACCCTCAGACAATGCAGCACTCCCTCAGTACTGAACCTCTGACAGTGCAGCACCTCCTCAGTACTGACCCTGCAACAGTGCGTCTCTCCCTCACTACTGACCCTCCGACAGCGCAGCATTCCCTCAGTACTGACCCTGCGAAAGTGCGGCACTCCCTCATTACTGACCCTCTGGCAGTGCAGCATGCCCTCAGTACTGAGGCTCAACAGTGCAGGACTCCCTCAGTATTGACCCTCTGACAGTGCAGCACTCCCTCAGCACTGACCCTCTGACAGTGCAGCAATCCCTCGGTACTGGCCCTCTGACATTGCAGCACTCCCTCATTATTGACCCTCTGACAGTGCAGCACTCACTCAATACTGACCCTCTGACATTGCAGCACTCTCTCGGCACTGACCCTCTGAAAGTGCAGCACACCCTCAGTACTGACCCTCTGTCAGTGCAGCACTCCCTCAGTACTGACCCTCTGACAATGCAGCACTCCCTCAGTACTGAACCTCTGACAGTGCAGCACCTCCTCAGTAGTGACCCTGCAACAGTGCGTCTCTCCCTCACTACTGACCCTCCGACAGCGCAGCATTCCCTCAGTACTGACCCTGCGAAAGTGCGGCACTCCCTCAGTACTGACCCTCTGACAGTGCGGCACACCCTCAGCACTGACCCTCTGACAGTGTGGCACTCCCTCAGCACTGACCCTCTGACAGTGCAGCACTCCCTCAGTACTGAACCTCTGACAGTGCAGCACTCCTTCAGTACTGACCCTCAACAATGCAGCACTCCCTCACTATTGACCCTCGGACAGTGCAGCACTCCCTCAGTACTGACCCTCTGACAGTGCATTGCTCCCTCAGTACTGACCCTCCGACAGTGCGGCACTCCTTCAGTACTCACCCTCAACAATGCAGCACTCCCTCAGTACAGACCCTCTGACAGTGCGACACTCCCTCAGTACTGACCCTCCGACAGTGCAGCACTCCCTCGGTTCTGACCCTGCGACAGCGCGGCGCTCCCTCAGTACTTACCCTCTGACAGTGTGGCGCTCCCTCAGTACTGACCCTCCGACAGTGCAGCACACCCTCAGTACTGAGCCTCTGACAGTGCAGCACTCCCTCAGTACTGACCCTCTGACATTGCAGCGCTACCTCAGTACTGACCCTCACACAGTACGGCGCTCCCTCAGTACTGACACTCAGAGAGTGCGGCACTCACTCATTACTGACCCTCTGACAGTGCGGCACATCCTCAGTACTGACCTTCAAGAATGCGGCACTCCCTCAGTACTGATCCTCTGACAGTGCAGCACTCCCTCGGTACTGACCCTCTCACAGTGCAGCGCTCCCTCAGTACTGATCCTCTGACAGTGCAGCACTCCCTCGGTAGTGACCCTCTAACAGTGCAGCGCTCCCTCATTACTGACCCTCTGACAGTGCAGCACTCCCTCAATACTGACCCTCTGACATTGCAGCACTCTCTCGGTACTGACCCTCTGAAAGTGCAGCACACCCTCAGTACTGACCCTCTGTCAGTGCAGCACTCCCTCAGTACTGACCCTCAGACAATGCAGCACTCCCTCAGTACTGAACCTCTGACAGTGCAGCACCTCCTCAGTACTGACCCTGCAACAGTGCGTCTCTCCCTCACTACTGACCCTCCGACAGCGCAGCATTCCCTCAGTACTGACCCTGCGAAAGTGCGGCACTCCCTCAGTACTGACCCACTGGCAGTGCAGCACTCCCTCAGTACTGAACCTCTGACAGTGCAGCACTCCTTCAGTACTGACCCTCAACAATGCAGCACTCCCTCAGTACTGACCCTCAACAATGCAGCACTCCCTCCGTACTGACCCTCTGACAGTGCAGCGCTCCCTGAGTACTGACCCGCCGACAGTGAGGCACTCCCTCAGTACTGACCTTCTGACAGTGCGGCACTCCCTCAGTACTGACCCTGCGACAGTGCCGCACTCCCTCAGTACTGACCCTGCGACAGCGCTGCGCTCCCTCATTACTGACCCTCTGACAGTGCGGCGCTCCCTCAGTATTGACCCTCTGACAGTGCAGGACTCCCTCAGTACTGACCCTCTGACAGTGCAGCACTCCCTCAGTACTGACCCTCAGAGAATGCAGCACTCCCTCAGTACTGACCCTCTGACAGTGCAGCACTCCCTCAGTACTGAACCGCCGACAGCGCAGCACTCCCTCAGCACTGACCCTCTGACAGTGCAGCACTCCCTCAGTACTGACCCTCTGACAGTGCAGCACTCCCTCAGTACTGACCCTCTGACAGTGCAGCACTCCCTCAGTACTGACCCTCGGACAGTGCAGCACTCCCTCAGTACTGACCCTCTGACAGTGCATTGCTCCCTCAGTACTGACCCTCCGACAGTGCGGCACTCCTTCAGTACTCACCCTCAACAATGCAGCACTCCCTCAGTACAGACCCTCTGACAGTGCGACACTCCCTCAGTACTGACCCTCCGACAGTGCAGCACTCCCTCGGTTCTGACCCTGCGACAGCGCGGCGCTCCCTCAGTACTGACCCTCTGACAGTGTGGCGCTCCCTCAGTACTGACCCTCCGACAGTGCAGCACTCCCTCAGTACTGAGCCTCTGACAGTGCAGCACTCCCTCAGTACTGACCCTCTGACATTGCAGCGCTACCTCAGTACTGACCCTCACACAGTACGGCGCTCCCTCAGTACTGACACTCAGAGAGTGCGGCACTCACTCATTACTGACCCTCTGACAGTGCGGCACACCCTCAGTACTGACCTTCAAGAATGCGGCACTCCCTCAGTACTGACCCTCTGACAGTGCGGCACTCCCTCAGTACTGACCCTCTGACAGTGCAGCGCTCCCTCAGTACTGATCCTCTGACAGTGCATTACTCCCTCAATACTGACCCTCTGACAGTGCAGCACTCCCTCGGTAGTGACCGTTTGATAGTGCAGCACTCCCTCAGTACTGACCCTCTGACAGTACTGCAAACCCTCAGTACTGACCCTCTGACAGTGCGGCACTCCCTCAGTATTGACCCTCTCACAGTGCAGCACTCCCTCAGTACTGACCCTCTAACAGTGCAGCACTCCCTCGGTACTGACCGTTTGATAGTGCAGCACTCCCTCAGTACTGACCCTTTAACAGTGCGGTAATCCCTCAGTACTGACCCTCTGACAGTGCGGCACTCCCTCAGTACTGACCCGCTGACAGTGCAGCACTCCCTCAGTACTGACCCTCTGACAGTGCAGCACTCCCTCGGTACTGACCGTTTGATAGTGCGGCACTGCCTCAGTACTGACCCTCTGACAGTGCGGCACTCCCTCAGTACTGAGCCTCTGACTGTGCAGCACTCCCTCAGTACTGACCCTCTAACAGTGCGGCACTCCCTCAGTACTGACCCTCTGACACTGCAGCGCTCCCTCGATACTGACCGTTTGATAGTGCAGCACTCCCTCAGTACTGACCCTCTGAGAATGCAGCACTCCCTCAGTACTGACCCTCTGATAGTGCAGCACTCCCTCAGTACTGACCCGCCGACAGCGCAGCACTCCCTCAGCACTGACCCTCTGACAGTGCAGCACTCCCTCAGTACTGACCCTCTGACAGTGCAGCACTCCCTCAGTACTGACCCTCTGACAGTGCAGCACTCCCTCAGTACTGACCCTCGGACAGTGCAGCACTCCCTCAGTACTGACCCTCTGACAGTGCATTGCTCCCTCAGTACTGACCCTCCGACAGTGCGGCACTCCTTCATTACTCACCCTCAACAATGCAGCGCTCCCTCAGTACAGACCCTCTGACAGTGCGACACTCGCTCAGTACTGACCCTCCGACAGTGCAGCACTCCCTCGGTCCTGACCCTGCGACAGCGCGGCGCTCCCTCAGTACTGACCCTCTGACAGTGTGGCGATCCCTCAGTATTGACCCTCTGACAGTGCAGCACTCCCTCAGTACTGAGCCTCTGACAGTGCAGCACTCCCTCAGTACTGACCCTCTGACATTGCAGCGCTACCTCAGTACTGACCCTCTGACAGTACGGCGCTCCCTCAGTACTGACACTCAGAGAGTGCAGCACTCACTCATTACTGACCCTCTGACAGTGCGGCACACCCTCAGTACTGACCTTCAAGAATGCGGCACTCCCTCAGTACTGACCCTCTGACAGTGCAGCACTCCATCAGTCCTGACCCTCTCACAGTGCAGCGCTCCCTCAGTACTGACCCTCTCACAGTGCAGCGCTCCCTCAGTACTGATCCTCTGACAGTGCAGCACTCCCTCGGTAGTGACCCTCTGACAGTGCGGCACTCCCTCAGTACTGACCCTCTGACAGTGCGGCACTGCCTCAGTACTGACACTCTGACTGTGCAGCACTCCCTCAGTACTGACCCTCTGACAGTGCGGCACTCCCTCAGTACTGACCCTCTGACAGTGCAGCGCTCCCTCAGTACTGATTCTCTGACAGTGCAGCACTCCCTCAATACTGACCCTCTGACAGTGCAGCACTCCCTCAGTACTGACCCTCTGACAGTGCGGCACTCCCTCAGTACTGACCCTCTGACTGTGCAGCACTCCCTCAGTACTGACCCTCTGACAGTGCGGCACTCCCTCAGTATGGACCCTCTGACTGTGCGGCACTCCCTCAGTACTGACCCTCTGACAGTGCAGCCCTTACTCAGTACTGACCCTTTGACAGAGAAGCACTCCCTCGGTACTGACCCTCTCACCGTGCAGCACTCCCTCAGTACTGACCCTCGGACAGTGTAGCACACCCTCGGTACTGACCGTTTGATAGTGTGGCGCTCCATCAGTACAGACCCTCGGACAGTGCAGCACTCCCTCAGTACTGACCCTCTGACAGTGCAGCATGCCCGCAGTACTGACCCTCTGACAGTGCGGCACTCCCTCAGTACTGACCCTCTGACAGTGTAGCACACCCTCGGTACTGACCGTTTGATAGTGTGGCGCTCCCTCAGTACTGACCCTCGGACAGTGCAGCACTCCCTCAGTACTGACCCTCTGACAGTGCAGCATGCCCGCAGTACTGAGGCTCAACAATGCAGGACTCCCTCAGTATTGACCCTCTGACAATGCAGCACGCCCTCAGTACTGACCCTCTGACAGTGCGGCACTGCCTCAGTACTGACACTCTGACTGTGCAGCACTCCCTCAGTACTGACCCTCTGACAGTGCGGCACTGCCTCAGTACTGACACTCTGACTGTGCGGCACTCACTCATTACTGACCCTCTGACAGTGCGGCACACCCTCAGTACTGACCTTCAAGAATGCAGCACTCCCTCAATACTGACCCTCTGACAGTGCAGCACTCCATCAGTCCTGACCCTCTCACAGTGCAGCGCTCCCTCAGTACTGATCCTCTGACAGTGCAGCACTCCCTCGGTAGTGACCCGCCGACAGTGCAGCACTCCCTCAGTACTGACCCTCTGACAGTGCGGCACTGCCTCAGTACTGACACTCTGACTGTGCAGCACTCCCTCAGTACTGACCCTCTGACAGTGCGGCACTCCCTCAGTACTGACCCTCTGACAGTGCAGCAATCCCTCAATACTGACCCTCTGACAGTGCAGCACTCCCTCAGTACTGACCCTCTGACTGTGCAGCACTCCCTCAGTACTGACCCTCTGACAGTGCGGCACTCCCTCAGTACTGACCCTCTGACTGTGCGGCACTCACTCAGTACTGACCCTCTAACAGTGCGGCACTCCCTTAGTACTGACCCCCTGACAGTGCGGCAAACCCTCAGTACTGACCCTCTGACAGTGCGGCACTCCCTCAGTGCTGACCCTCTGACAGTGCAGCACTCCCTCAGTACTGACCCTCTGACAGTGCAGCACTCCCTCGGTACTGACCGTTTGATAGTGCGGCACTCCCTCAGTACTGACCCTCTGACAGTGCGGCACTCCCTCAGTACTGACCCTCTGACTGTGCAGCACTCCCTCAGTACTGACCCTCTAACAGTGCGGCACTCCCTCAGTACTGACCCTCTGACACTGCAGCATGCCCTCAGTACTGAGGCTCAACAATGCAGGACTCCCTCCGTATTGACCCTCTGACAGTGCAGCAATCCCTCGGTACTGGCCCTCTGACATTGCAGCACTCCCTCGGTACTGACCCTCTGAAAGTGCAGCACTCCCTCAGTACTGACCCTCTGACAGTGCGGCAAACCCTCAGTACTGACCCTCTGACAGTGCGGCACTCCCTCAGTACTGACCCTCTGACAGTGTAGCACACCCTCGGTACTGACCGTTTGATAGTGCGGCGCTCCCTCAGTACTGACCCTCGGACAGTGCAGCATGCCCGGAGTACTGAGGCTCAACAATGCAGGACTCCCTCAGTATTGACCCTCTGACAGTGCAGCACGCCGTCAGTACTGACCCTCGGACAGAGCAGCACTCCCTCAGTACTGACCCTCGGACAGTGCAGCATGCCCGCAGTACTGAGGCTCAACAATGCAGGACTCCCTCAGTATTGACCCTCTGACAGTGCAGCACGCCGTCAGTACTGACCCTCTGACAGAGCAGCACTCCCTCGGTACTGACCCTCTGACAGTGCAGCACTCCCTCGGTGCTGGCCCTCTGACAGTGCAGCACTCACTCATTACTGACCTTCTGACAGTACAGCGCTCCCTCAGTACTGACCCTCTGACATTGCAGCACTCAATGATTACTGACCTTCTGACAGTGCAGCACTCCCTCAGTACTGACCCTCTGACAGTACAACACTCCCTCAGTACAGACCCTGTCACAGTGCAGTACTCCCTCAGTACTGACCCTCTGACAGCGCAGCACTCCCTCAGTACTGATCCTCTGACAGTGCAGCACTCCCTCAGTACTGACCCTCTGACAGTGCAGCACTCCCTCAGTACTGACCCTCGGACAGTGCAGCGCTCCCTCAGTACTGACCCTCTGACAGTGCATTGCTCCCTCAGTACTGACCCTCCGATAGTGCGGCACTCCTTCAGTACTCACCCTCAACAAGGCAGCACTCCCTCAGTACAGACACTCTGTCAGTGCGGCACTCCTTCAGTACTGACCCTCCGACAGTGCAGCACTCCCTCGGTACTGACCCTGCGACAGCACTGCGCTCCCTCAAAACTGACCCTGTGACAGTGTGGCACTCCCTCAGTATTGATCCTCTGACAGTGCAGCACTCCCTCAGTACTGACCCTCGGACAGTGCAGCACTCCCTCAGTACTGACCCTCTGACAGTGCATTGCTCCCTCAGTACTGACCCTCCGACAGTGCTGCACTCCTTCAGTACTCACCCTCAACAATGCAGCACTCCCTCAGTACAGACACTCTGTCAGTGCGGCACTCCTTCAGTACTGACCCTCCGACAGTGCAGCACTCCCTCGGTACTGACCCTGCGACAGCACTGCGCTCCCTCAAAACTGACCCTGTGACAGTGTGGTACTCCCTCAGTATTGATCCTCTGACAGTGCAGCACTCCCTCAGTACTGAGCCTCTGACAGTGCAGCACTCCTTCAGTACTGACCCTCAGACATTGCAGCGCTGCCTCAGTACTGACCCTCTGACAGTGCGGCACTCCCTCAGTACTGACACTCAGAGAGTGCAGCACTCACTCATTACTGACCCTCTGACAGTGCGGCACACCCTCAGTACTGACCTTCAAGAATGCAGCACTCCCTCAGTACTGACCCTCTGACAGTGCATCGTTCCCTCAGTACTGATCCTCTGACAGTGAAGCACTCCCTCGGTAGTGACTCGCCGACAGTGCAGCACACCCTCAGTACTGACCCTCTGACAGTGCGGCACTCCCTCAGTACTGACCCTCTGACTGTGCAGCACTCCCTCAGTACTGACCATCTGACAGTGCGGCACTCCCTCAGTACTGACCCTCTGACAGTGCGGCAAAACCTCAGTACTGACCCTCTCACAGTGCGGCACTCCCTCAGTACTGACCGTTTGATAGTGCAGCACTCCCTCGGTAGTGACCCGCCGACAGTGCAGCCCTCCCTCAGTACTGACCCTCTGACAGTGCGGCACTCCCTCAGTACTGACCCTCTGACTGTGCAGCACTCCCTCAGTACTGACCCTCTGACAGTGCGGCACTCCCTCAGTACTGACCCTCTGACTGTGCAGCACTCCCTCAGTACTGACCCTCTGACAGTGCGCCAAACCCTCAGTACTGACCCTCTGACAGTGCGGCACTCCCTCAGTACTGATCCTCTGACAGTGCGACACTCCCTCAGTACTGACCCTCTGACTGTGCAGCACTCCCTCAGTACTGACCCTCTGACAGTGCGCCAAACCCTCAGTACTGACCCTCCGACAGTGCAGCACTCCCTCGGTACTGACCCTGCGACAGCACTGCGCTCCCTCAAAACTGACCCTGTGACAGTGTGGCACTCCCTCAGTATTGATCCTCTGACAGTGCAGCACTCCCTCAGTACTGACCCTCGGACAGTGCAGCACTCCCTCAGTACTGACCCTCTGACAGTGCATTGCTCCCTCAGTACTGACCCTCCGACAGTGCGGCACTCCTTCAGTACTCACCCTCAACAATGCAGCACTCCCTCAGTACAGACACTCTGTCAGTGCGGCACTCCTTCAGTACTGACCCTCCGACAGTGCAGCACTCCCTCGGTACTGACCCTGCGACAGCACTGCGCTCCCTCAAAACTGACCCTGTGACAGTGTGGTACTCCCTCAGTATTGATCCTCTGACAGTGCAGCACTCCCTCAGTACTGAGCCTCTGACAGTGCAGCACTCCTTCAGTACTGACCCTCAGACATTGCAGCGCTGCCTCAGTACTGACCCTCTGACAGTGCGGCACTCCCTCAGTACTGACACTCAGAGAGTGCAGCACTCACTCATTACTGACCCTCTGACAGTGCGGCACACCCTCAGTACAGACCTTCAAGAATGCAGCACTCCCTCAGTACTGACCCTCTGACAGTGCATCGTTCCCTCAGTACTGATCCTCTGACAGTGAAGCACTCCCTCGGTAGTGACTCGCCGACAGTGCAGCACACCCTCAGTACTGACCCTCTGACAGTGCGGCACTCCCTCAGTACTGACCCTCTGACTGTGCAGCACTCCCTCAGTACTGACCATCTGACAGTGCGGCACTCCCTCAGTACTGACCCTCTGACAGTGCGGCAAAACCTCAGTACTGACCCTCTCACAGTGCGGCACTCCCTCAGTACTGACCGTTTGATAGTGCAGCACTCCCTCGGTAGTGACCCGCCGACAGTGCAGCCCTCCCTCAGTACTGACCCTCTGACAGTGCGGCACTCCCTCAGTACTGACCCTCTGACTGTGCAGCACTCCCTCAGTACTGACCCTCTGACAGTGCGGCACTCCCTCAGTACTGACCCTCTGACTGTGCAGCACTCCCTCAGTACTGACCCTCTGACAGTGCGCCAAACCCTCAGTACTGACCCTCTGACAGTGCGGCACTCCCTCAGTACTGACCCTCTGACAGTGCAGCACTCCCTCAGTACTGACCCTCTGACAGTGCAGCACTCCCTCGGTACTGACCGTTTGATAGTGCGGCACTCCCTCAGTACTGACCCTCTGACAGTGCAGCACTCCCTCAGTACTGACCCTCTGACAGTGCGGCACTCCCTCAGTACTGACCCTCTGACTGTGCAGCACTCCCTCAGTACTGACCATCTGACAGTGCGGCACTCCCTCGGTACTGGCCCTCTGACATTGCAGCACTCCCTCATTACTGACCTTCTGACAGTGCAGCACTCCCTCAGTACTGACCCGCTGACAGTGCAGCACTCCCTCAGTACTGACCCTCTGACAGTGCAGCACTCCCTCGGTACTGACCCTCTGAAAGTGCAGCACTCCCTCAGTACTGACCCTCTGACAGTGCGGCAAACCCTCAGTACTGACCCTCTGACAGTGCGGCACTCCCTCAGTACTGACCCTCTGACAGTGCAGTACTCCCTCAGTACTGACCCTCTGACAGTGCAGCACTCCCTCAGTTCTGACCCTCAGACAATGCAGCACACCCTCAGTACTGACCCTCTGACAGTGCAGCACTCCCTCGGTACTGAACCTCAAACAGTGCGGCAAACGCTCAGTACTGACCCTCTGACAGTGCAGCACTCCCTCAGTACTGACCCTCTGACAGTGCGGCGCTCCCTCATTACTGACCCTCTGACAGTGCGGCAAACCCTCAGTACTGACCCTCTGACAGTGCGGCACTCCCTCAGTACTGACCCTCTGACAGTGCAGTACTCCCTCAGTACTGACCCTCTGACAGTGCAGCACTCCCTCAGTACTGACCCTCAGACAATGCAGCACACACTCAGTACTGACCCTCTGACAGTGCAGCACCTCCTCAGTACTGACCCTGCGACAGTTCGGCTCTCCCTCACTACTGACCCTCCGACAGCGCAGCATTCCCTCAGTACTGACCCTGCGAAAGTGCGGCACTCCCTCAGTACTGACCCGCTGACAGTGCAGCACTCCCTCAGTACTGAACCTCTGACAGTGCAGCACTCCTTCAGTAGTGACCCTCAACAATGCAGCACTCCCTCCGTACTGACCCTCTGACTGTGCAGCACTCCCTCAGTACAGATCCTCTGTCAGTGCGGCACTCCCTCAGTACTGACCCTCCGACAGTGCGGCACTCCCTCAGTATTGACCCTGCGACAATGCGGCCCTCCCTCAGTACTGACCCTGCGACAGCGCGGCGCTCCCTCATTACTGACCCTCTGACAGTGCGGCGCTCCCTCAGTATTGACCCTCTGACAGTGCAGGACTCCCTCAGTACTGACCCTCTGACAGTGCAGCACTCCCTCAGTACTGACCCTCTGAGAATGCAGCACTCCCTCAGTACTGACCCTCTGACAGTGCAGCACTCCCTCAGCACTGACCCTCTGACAGTGCATTGCTCCCTCAGTACTGACCCTCCGACAGTGCGGCACTCCTTCAGTACTCACCCTCAACAATGCAGCACTCCCTCAGTACAGACCCTCTGACAGTGCGGCACTCCCTCAGTACTGACCCTCCGACAGTGCAGCACTGCCTCGGTTCTGACCCTGCGACAGCGCGGCGCTCCCTCAGTACTGACCCTCTGACATTGTGGTGCTCCCTCGGTATTGACCCTCTGACAGTGCAGCACTCCCTCAGTACTGAGCCTCTGACAGTGCAGCACTCCCTCAGTACTGACCCTCTGACATTGCAGCGCTACCTCAGTACTGACCCTCTGATAGTACGGCGCTCCCTCGGTAGTGACCCGCCGACAGTGCAGCACTCCCTCAGTACTGACCCTCTGACAGTGCGGCACTGCCTCAGTACTGACACTCTGACTGTGCAGCACTCCCTCAGTACTGACCCTCTGACAGTGCGGCACTGCCTCAGTACTGACACTCTGACTGTGCGGCACTCACTCATTACTGACCCTCTGACAGTGCGGCACACCCTCAGTACTGACCTTCAAGAATGCAGCACTCCCTCAATACTGACCCTCTGACAGTGCAGCACTCCATCAGTCCTGACCCTCTCACAGTGCAGCGCTCCCTCAGTACTGATCCTCTGACAGTGCAGCACTCCCTCGGTAGTGACCCGCCGACAGTGCAGCACTCCCTCAGTACTGACCCTCTGACAGTGCGGCACTGCCTCAGTACTGACACTCTGACTGTGCAGCACTCCCTCAGTACTGACCCTCTGACAGTGCGGCACTCCCTCAGTACTGACCCTCTGACAGTGCAGCACTCCCTCAATACTGACCCTCTGACAGTGCAGCACTCCCTCAGTACTGACCCTCTGACAGTGCAGCACTCCCTCAGTACTGACCCTCTGACAGTGCGGCACTCCCTCAGTACTGACCCTCTGACTGTGCGGCACTCACTCAGTACTGACCCTCTAACAGTGCGGCACTCCCTTAGTACTGACCCCCTGACAGTGCGGCAAACCCTCAGTACTGACCCTCTGACAGTGCGGCACTCCCTCAGTGCTGACCCTCTGACAGTGCAGCACTCCCTCAGTACTGACCCTCTGACAGTGCGGCACTCCCTCGGTACTGACCCTCTGACTGTGCAGCACTCCCTCAGTACTGACCCTCTAACAGTGCGGCACTCCCTCAGTACTGACCCTCTGACACTGCAGCATGCCCTCAGTACTGAGGCTCAACAATGCAGGACTCCCTCAGTACTGACCCTCTGACAGAGCAGCACTCCCTCGGTACTGACCCTCTCACAGTGCAGCACTCCCTCGGTACTGGCCCTCTGACAGTGCAGCACTCACTCATTACTGACCTTCTGACAGTACAGCACTCCCTCAGTACTGACCCTCTGACATTGCAGCACTCAATGATTACTGACCTTCTGACAGTGCAGCACTCCCTCAGTACTGACCCTCTGATAGTACAACACTCCCTCAGTACTGACCCTGTCACAGTGCAGTACTCCCTCAGTACTGACCCTCTGACAGCGCAGCACTCCCTCAGTACTGATCCTCTGACAGTGCAGCACTCCCTCAGTACTGACCCTCTGACAGTGCAGCACTCCCTCAGTACTGACCCTCGGACAGTGCAGCACTCCCTCAGTACTGACCCTCTGACAGTGCGCCAAACCCTCAGTACTGACCCTCTGACAGTGCGGCACTCCCTCAGTACTGACCCTCTGACAGTGCAGCACTCCCTCAGTACTGACCCTCTGACAGTGCAGCACTCCCTCGGTACTGAACCTCAAACAGTGCGGCAAACGCTCAGTACTGACCCTCTGACAGTGCAGCACTCCCTCAGTACTGACCCTCTGACAGTGCGGCGGTCCCTCATTACTGACCCTCTGACAGTGCGGCACTCCCTCAGTACTGACCCTCTGACAGTGCGGCATACCCTCAGTACTGACCCTCTGACAGTGCAGCGCTCCCTCAGTACTGCACCTCAACAATGCAGCACTCCCTCAGTACTGACCCGCCGACAGTGCAGCACTCCCTCATTACTGACCCTCTGACAGTGCAGCATGTCCTCAGTACTGAGGCTCAACAATGCAGGACTCCCTCAGTACTGACCCTCTGACAGTGCAGCACTCCCTCAGTACTGACCCTCTGACAGCGCTGCACTCCCTCAGTACTGACCCTCTGAGAATGCAGCACTCACTCAGTACTGACCCTCTGACAGTGCAGCACTCCCTCAGTTCCGACCCTCTGACATTGCAGCACTCCCTCATTACTGACCTTCTGACAGTGCAGCACTCCCTCAGTACTGACCCTCTGACAGTGCAGGACTCCCTCAGTACTGACCCTCTGACAGTGCAGCACTCCCTCAGTCCTGACCCTCTGACAGTGCAGCACTCCCTCAGTACTGACCCTCTGACAGTGCAGGACTCCCTCAGTACTGACCCTCTGACAGTGCAGCACTCCCTCAGTCCTGACCCTCTGACAGTGCAGCACTCCCTCAGTACTGACCCTCTGACAGTGCAGCACTCCCTCAGTACTGACCCTCTGACAGTACAACACTCCCTCAGTACTGACCCGCCGACAGTGCAGCACTCCCTCAGTACTGACCCTCTGACAGTGCAGCACTCCCTCAGTACTGACCCTCTGACAGCGCTGCACTCCCTCAGTACTGACCCTCTGAGAATGCAGCTCTCACTCAGTACTGACCCTCTGAAAGTGCAGCACTCCCTCAGTACTGACCCTCTGACATTGCAGCACTCCCTCAGTACTGACCCTCTGACAGTGCAGCACTCCCTCGGTACTGACCGTTTGATAGTGCAGCGCTCGCTCATTATTGACCCTCTGACAGTGCAGCACTCTCTCGGTACTGACCCTCTGACATTGCAGAACTCCCTCATTACTGAACTTCTGACAGTGCAGCACTCCCTCAGTACTGACCCTCTGACAGTGCAGCACTCCCTCAGTACTGACCCTCTGACAGGCGCAGGACTCCCTCAGTACTGACCCTCTGACAGTGCAGCACTCCCTCAGTACTGACCCTCTGACAGTGCAGCACTCCCTCAGTACTGACCCTCTGACAGGCGCAGGACTCCCTCAGTACTGACCCTCTGACAGTGCAGCACTCCCTCAGTACTGGCCCTCTGACAGTGCAGCACTCCCTCAGTACTGACCCTCGGACAATGAAGCACTCCCTCAGTACTGACCCTCTGACAGTGCAGCACTCCCTCAGTACTGACCCTCTGACAGTGCATTGCTCCTTCAGTACTGACCCTCCGACAGTGCGGCACTCCTTCAGTACTCACCCTCAACAATGCAGCACTCCCTCAATACAGACCCTCTGACAGTGCAGCACTCCCTCAGTACTGACCCTCTGACAGTGCAGCACTCCCTCAGTCCTGACCCTCTGACAGTGCAGCACTCCCTCAGTACTGACCCTCTGACAGTGCAGCACTCCCTCAGTACTGACCCTCTGACAGTACAACACTCCCTCATTACTGACCCGCCGACAGTGCAGCACTCCCTCAGTACTGACCCTCTGACAGTGCAGCACTCCCTCAGTACTGACCCTCTGACAGCGCTGCACTCCCTCAGTACTGACCCTCTGAGAATGCAGCACTCACTCAGTACTGACCCTCTGACAGTGCAGCACTCCCTCAGTACTGACCCTCTGACATTGCAGCACTCCCTCATTACTGACCCTCTGACAGTGCAGCACTCCCTCAGTATTGACCTCTGACAGTGCAGCACTCCCTCAGTACTGACCCTCTGACAGTGCAGCACTCCCTCAGTACTGACCCTCTGACAGTGCAGCACTCCCTCAGTATTGACCCCCTGACAGTGCAGCGCTCCCTCAGTACTGTCCCTCTGACAGTGCAGCACTCCCTCAGTACTGACCCTCTGACAGTGCAGCACTCCCTCAGTACTGACCCTCTGACAGTGCAGCACTCCCTCAGTACTGACCCTCTGACAGTGCAGCACTCCCTCAGTACTGACCCTCTGACAGTACAACACTCCCTCAGTACTGACCCGCCGACAGTGCAGCACTCCCTCAGTACTGACCCTCTGACAGTGCAGCACTGCCTCAGTACTGACCCTCTGACTGTGCAGCACTCCCTCAGTACTGACCCTCTGACAGTGCAGCACTCCCTCAGTACTGACCCTCTGACAGTGCAGCACTCCCTCAGTACTGACCCTCTGACAGCGCTGCACTCCCTCAGTACTGACCCTCTGAGAATGCAGCACTCACTCAGTACTGACCCTCTGACAGTGCAGCACTCCCTCAGTACTGACCCTCTGACATTGCAGCACTCCCTCATTACTGACCCTCTGACAGCGCAGCGCTCCCTCAGTATTGACCCTCTGACAGTGCAGCACTCCCTCAGTACTGACCCTCTGACAGTGCAGCACTCCCTCAGTACTGACCCTCTGACAGTGCAGCACTCCCTCAGTACTGACCCTCGGACAATGAAGCACTCCCTCAGTGCTGACCCTCTGACAGTGCATTGCTCCCTCAGTACTGACCCTCCGACAGTGCGGCACTCCTTCAGTTCAGATCCTCTGACAGTGCGGCACTCCCTCAGTACAGACCCTCAACAATGCAGCACTCCCTCAGTGCAGATCCTCTGACAATGTGACGCTTCCTCAGTATTGACCCTCTGACAGTGCAGCACTCCCTCAGTACTGACCCTCTGACAGTGCAGCACTCCCTCAGTACTGACAATCAGAGATTGCAGCACTCCCTCATTACTGACCCTCTGACAGTGCGGCACACCCTCAGTACTGACCTTCAACAATGCAGCACTCCCTCAGTACTGACCCTCTGACAGTGCAGCACTCCCTCAGTACTGACCCTCAGACAGTGCAGCGCTCCCTCAGTACTGATCCTCTGACAGTGCGGCACTCCCTCAGTACTGACCCTCTGATAGTGCAGCACTCCCTCAGTACTGACCCTCTGACACTGCAGCACTCCCTCAGTACTGACAATCAGAGAGTGCAGCACTCCCTCATTACTGACCCTCTGACAGTGCGGCACACCCTCAGTACTGACCTTCAACAATGCAGCACTCCCTCAGTACTGACCCTCTAACAGTGCAGCGCTCCCTCAGTACTGATCCTCTGACAGTGCAGCACTCCCTCGGTAGTGACCCTCCGACAGTGCAGCGCTCCCTCAGTACTGATCCTCTGACAGTGCGGCACTCCCTTCGTACTGACCCTCAGAAAGTGCAGCATTCACTCAGTACTGACCCTGCGACAGTACAGCACTCCCTCAGTTCTGACCCTCTGACACTGCAGCACTCCCTCAGTACTGACCATCTGACAGTACAGCAAGCCCTCAATACTGACAATCTGACAGTGCAGCACTCCCTCAGTACTGACCATCTGACAGTGCGGCACTCCCTCAGTACTGACCCTCTGACAGTGCGGCACTCCCTCAGTACTGACCCTCTGACATTGCAGAACTCCCTCATTACTGAACTTCTGACAGTGCAGCACACCCTCAGTACTGACCCTCTGACAGTGCAGCACTCCCTCAGTACTGACCCTCTGACAGGCGCAGGACTCCCTCAGTACTGACCCTCTGACAGTGCAGCACTCCCTCAGTACTGACCCTCTGACAGTGCAGCACTCCCTCAGTACTGACCCTCGGACAATGAAGCACTCCCTCAGTACTGACCCTCTGACAGTGCAGCACTCCCTCAGTACTGACCCTCTGACTGTGCAGCACTCCCTCATTACTGACCCTCTGACAGTGCATTGCTCCTTCAGTACTGACCCTCCGACAGTGCGGCACTCCTTCAGTACTCACCCTCAACAAGGCAGCACTCCCTCAATACAGACCCTCTGACAGTGCAGCACTCCCTCAGTACTGACCTTCCGACAGTGCAGCGCTCCCTCGGTACTGACCCTGCGACAGCGCGGCGCTCCCTCAGTACTGACCCTCTGACAGTGCAGCACTACCTCAGTACTGACCCTCTGACAGTGCAGCACTCCCTCAGTACTGACCCTCTGACAGTGCAGCGCTACCTCAGTACTGACAGTCTGACAGTGCAGCACTCCCTCAGTAATGACGCTCTGACAGTGCAGCACTCCCTCAGTACTGACCCTCTGACAGTGCAGCGCTACCTCAGTACTGACAGTCTGACAGTGCGGCGCTCCCTCAGTAATGACCCTCTGACAGTGCAGCACACCCTCAGTACTGACCCTCTGACAGTGCAGCACTCCCTCGGTACTGACCCTCTGACAGTGCAGCACTCCCTCATTACTGACCCTCTGACAGTGCGGCACTCCCTCAGTACTGACCCTCTGACAGTGCGGCATACCCTCAGTACTGAACCTCTGACAGTGCAGCGCTCCCTCAGTACTGCACCTCAACAATGCAGCACTCCCTCAGTACTGACCCGCCGACATGCAGCACTCCCTCATTACTGACCCTCTGACAGTGCAGCATGTCCTCAGTACTGAGGCTCAACAATGCAGGACTCCCTCAGTACTGACCCTCTGACAGTGCAGCACTCCCTCAGTATTGACCCTCTGACAGTACAACACTCCCTCAGTACTGACCCGCCGACAGTGCAGCACTCCCTCAGTACTGACCCTCTGACAGTGCAGCACTCCCTCAGTACTGACCCTCTGACAGTGCAGCACTCCCTCAGTACTGACCCTCTGACAGCGCTGCACTCCCTCAGTACTGACCCTCTGACAGTGCAGGACTCCCTCAGTACTGACCCTCTGACAGTGCAGCACTCCCTCAGTCCTGACCCTCTGACAGTGCAGCACTCCCTCAGTACTGACCCTCTGACAGTGCAGGACTCCCTCAGTACTGACCCTCTGACAGTGCAGCACTCCCTCAGTCCTGACCCTCTGACAGTGCAGCACTCCCTCAGTACTGACCCTCTGACAGTACAACACTCCCTCAGTACTGACCCGCCGACAGTGCAGCACTCCCTCAGTACTGACCCTCTGACAGTGCAGCACTCCCTCAGTACTGACCCTCTGACAGCGCTGCACTCCCTCAGTACTGACCCTCTGAGAATGCAGCACTCACTCAGTACTGACCCTCTGACAGTGCAGCACTCCCTCAGTACTGACCCTCTGACATTGCAGCAAACCCTCAGTACTGACCCTCTGACAGTGCAGCACTCCCTCAGTCCTGACCCTCTGACAGTGCTGCACTCCCTCAGTACTGACCCTCTGACAGTGCAGGACTCCCTCAGTACTGACCCTCTGACAGTGCAGCACTCCCTCAGTCCTGACCCTCTGACAGTGCAGCACTCCCTCAGTACTGACCCTCTGACAGTGCAGCACTCCCTCAGTACTGACCCTCTGACAGTACAACACTCCCTCAGTACTGACCCGCCGACAGTGCAGCACTCCCTCAGTACTGACCCTCTGACAGTGCAGCACTCCCTCAGTACTGACCCTCTGACAGCGCTGCACTCCCTCAGTACTGACCCTCTGAGAATGCAGCACTCACTCAGTACTGACCCTCTGACAGTGCAGCACTCCCTCAGTACTGACCCTCTGACATTGCAGCACTCCCTCATTACTGACCCTCTGACAGTGCAGCACTCCCTCAGTATTGACCCTCTGACAGTGCAGCACTCCCTCAGTACTGACCCTCTGACAGTGCAGCACTCCCTCAGTACTGACCCTCTGACAGTGCAGCACTCCCTCAGTATTGACCCCCTGACAGTGCAGCGCTCCCTCAGTACTGTCCCTCTGACAGTGCAGCACTCCCTCAGTACTGACCCTCTGACAGTGCAGCACTCCCTCAGTACTGACCCTCTGACAGTGCAGCACTCCCTCAGTACTGACCCTCTGACAGTGCAGCACTCCCTCAGTACTGACCTTCTGACAGTACAACACTCCCTCAGTACTGACCCGCCGACAGTGCAGCACTCCCTCAGTACTGACCCTCTGACAGTGCAGCACTCCCTCAGTACTGACCCTCTGACAGCGCTGCACTCCCTCTGTACTGACCCTCTGAGAATGCAGCACTCACTCAGTACTGACCCTCTGACAGTGCAGCACTCCCTCAGTACTGACCCTCTGACAGTGCAGCACTCCCTCAGTACTGACCCTCTGACAGCGCTGCACTCCCTCAGTACTGACCCTCTGAGAATGCAGCACTCACTCAGTACTGACCCTCTGACAGTGCAGCACTCACTCAGTACTGACCCTCTGACATTGCAGCACTCCCTCATTACTGACCTTCTGACAGTGCAGCACTCCCTCAGTACTGACCCTCTGACAGTGCAGGACTCCCTCAGTACTGACCCTCTGACAGTGCAGCACTCCCTCAGTCCTGACCCTCTGACAGTGCAGCACTCCCTCAGTACTGACCCTCTGACAGTGCAGTACTCCCTCAGTACTGACCCTCTGATAGTGCAGCACTCCCTCAGTACTGACTCTCTGACAGTGCAGCACTCCCTCAGTACTGACCCTCTGACAGTGCAGCACTCCCTAGGTACTGACCGTTTGATAGAGCGGCGCTCCCTCATTACTGACCCTCTGACAGTGCAGCATGCCCTCAATACTGACGCTCAACAATGCAGGACTCCCTCAGTATTCACCCTCTGACAGTGCAGCACGCCCTCATAATGACCCTCTGACAGTGCAGCACTCCCTCGGTACTGGCCCTCTGACATTGCAGCACTCCCTCATTACTGACCTTCTGACAGTGCAGCACTCCCTCAGTACTGACCCTCTGACAGCGCAGCACTCCCTCAGTATTGACCCTCTGACAGTGCAGCACTCCCTCAGTACTGATCCTCTGACAGTGCAGCACTCCCTCAGTACTGACCCTCTGACAGTGCAGCACTCCCTCAGTACTGACCCTCGGACAATGAAGCACTCCCTCAGTGCTGACCCTCTGACAGTGCATTGCTCCCTCAGTACTGACCCTCCGACAGTGCGGCACTCCTTCAGTTCAGATCCTCTGACAGTGCGGCACTCCCTCAGTACAGACCCTCAACAATGCAGCACTCCCTCAGTGCAGATCCTCTGACAATGTGACGCTTCCTCAGTATTGACCCTCTGACAGTGCAGCACTCCCTCAGTACTGACCCTCTGACACTGCAGCACTCCCTCAGTACTGACAATCAGAGATTGCAGCACTCCCTCATTACTGACCCTCTGACAGTGCGGCACACCCTCAGTACTGACCTTCAACAATGCAGCACTCCCTCAGTACTGACCCTCTGACAGTGCAGCACTCCCTCAGTACTGACCCTCAGACAGTGCAGCGCTCCCTCAGTACTGATCCTCTGACAGTGCGGCACTCCCTCAGTACTGACCCTCTGATAGTGCAGCACTCCCTCAGTACTGACCCTCTGACACCTCAGCACTCCCTCAGTACTGACAATCAGAGAGTGCAGCACTCCCTCATTACTGACCCTCTGACAGTGCGGCACACCCTCAGTACTGACCTTCAACAATGCAGCACTCCCTCAGTACTGACCCTCTAACAGTGCAGCGCTCCCTCAGTGCTGATCCTCTGACAGTGCAGCACTCCCTCGGTAGTGACCCTCCGACAGTGCAGCGCTCCCTCAGTACTGATCCTCTGACAGTGCGGCACTCCCTTAGTACTGACCCTCAGAAAGTGCAGCATTCACTCAGTAGTGACCCTGCGACAGTACAGCACTCCCTCAGTTCTGACCCTCTGACACTGCAGCACTCCCTCAGTACTGACCATCTGACAGTGCAGCAAGCCCTCAATACTGACCCTCTGACAGTGCAGCACTCCCTCAGTACTGACCATCTGACAGTGCGGCACTCCCTCAGTACTGACCCTCTGACAGTGCAGCACTCCCTCGGTACTGACCGTTTGATAGTGCAGCGCTCGCTCAGTATTGACCCTCTGACAGTGCAGCACTCTCTCGGTACTGGCCCTCTGACAGTACAGCGCTCCCTCAGTACTGACCCTCTGACATTGCAGAACTCCCTCATTACTCAACTTCTGACAGTGCAGCACACCCTCAGTACTGACCCTCTGACAGTGCAGCACTCCCTCAGTACTGACCCTCTGACAGGCGCAGGACTCCCTCAGTACTGACCCTCTGACAGTGCAGCACTCCCTCAGTACTGACCCTCTGACAGTGCAGCACTCCCTCAGTACTGACCCTCGGACAATGAAGCACTCCCTCAGTACTGACCCTCTGACAGTGCAGCACTCCCTCAGTACTGACCCTCTGACTGTGCAGCACTCCCTCAGTACTGACCCTCTGACAGTGCATTGCTCCTTCAGAACTGACCCTCCGACAGTGCGGCACTCCTTCAGTACTCACCCTCAACAATGCAGCACTCCCTCAATACAGACCCTCTGACAGTGCAGCATTCCCTCAGTACTGACCCTCCGACAGTGCAGCGCTCCCTCGGTACTGACCCTGCGACAGCGCGGCGCTCCCTCAGTACTGACCCTCTGACAGTGCAGCACTCCCTCAGTACTGACCCTCTGACAGTGCAGCGCTACCTCAGTACTGACAGTCTGACAGTGCAGCACTCCCTCAGTACTGACCCTCTCACAGTGCAGCGCTCCCTCAGTACTGACCCTCTGACAGTGCAGCACTCCCTCAGTACTGACCCTCTGACAGTGCAGCGCTACCTCAGTACTGACAGTCTGACAGTGCAGCACTCCCTCAGTAATGACGCTCTGACAGTGCAGCACTCCCTCAGTACTGACCCTCTGACAGTGCAGCGCTACCTCAGTACTGACAGTCTGACAGTGCGGCGCTCCCTCAGTAATGACCCTCTGACAGTGCAGCACACCCTCAGTACAGACCCTCTGACAGTGCAGCACTCCCTCGGTACTGACCCTCTGACAGTGCAGCACTCCCTCATTACTGACCCTCTGACAGTGCGGCACTCCCTCAGTACTGACCCTCTGACAGTGCGGCATACCCTCAGTACTGACCGTCTGACAGTGCAGCGCTCCCTCAGTACTGCACCTCAACAATGCAGCACTCCCTCAGTACTGACCCGCCGACAGTGCAGCATGTCCTCAGTACTGAGGCTCAACAATGCAGGACTCCCTCAGTACTGACCCTCTGACAGTGCAGCACTCCCTCAGTATTGACCCTCTGACAGTACAACACTCCCTCAGTACTGACCCGCCGACAGTGCAGCACTCCCTCAGTACTGACCCTCTGACAGTGCAGCACTCCCTCAGTACTGACCCTCTGACAGTGCAGCACTCCCTCAGTACTGACCCTCTGACAGCGCTGCACTCCCTCAGTACTGACCCTCTGAGAATGCAGCACTCACTCAGTACTGACCCTCTGACATTGCAGCACTCCCTCATTACTGACCTTCTGACAGTGCAGCACTCCCTCAGTACTGACCCTCTGACAGTGCAGGACTCCCTCAGTACTGACCCTCTGACAGTGCAGCACTCCCTCAGTCCTGACCCTCTGACAGTGCAGCACTCCCTCAGTACTGACCCTCTGACAGTGCAGGACTCCCTCAGTACTGACCCTCTGACAGTGCAGCACTCCCTCAGTCCTGACCCTCTGACAGTGCAGCACTCCCTCAGTACTGACCCTCTGACAGTACAACACTCCCTCAGTACTGACCCGCCGACAGTGCAGCACTCCCTCAGTACTGACCCTCTGACAGTGCAGCACTCCCTCAGTACTGACCCTCTGACAGCGCTGCACTCCCTCAGTACTGACCCTCTGAGAATGCAGCACTCACTCAGTACTGACCCTCTGACAGTGCAGCACTCCCTCAGTACTGACCCTCTGACAGTGCAGCACTCCCTCAGTACTGACCCTCTGACAGTGCAGGACTCCCTCAGTACTGACCCTCTGACAGTGCAGCACTCCCTCAGTCCTGACCCTCTGACAGTGCAGCACTCCCTCAGTCCTGACCCTCTGACAGTGCAGCACTCCCTCAGTACTGACCCTCTGACAGTGCAGGACTCCCTCAGTACTGACCCTCTGACAGTGCAGCACTCCCTCAGTCCTGACCCTCCGACAGTGCAGCACTCCCTCAGTACTGACCCTCTGACAGTGCAGCACTCCCTCAGTACTGACCCTCTGACAGTGCAGCACACCCTCAGTCCTGACCCTCTGACAGTGCAGCACTCCCTCAGTACTGACCCTCTGACAGTGCAGGACTCCCTCAGTACTGACCCTCTGACAGTGCAGCACTCCCTCAGTCCTGACCCTCTGTCAGTGCAGCACTCCCTCAGTACTGACCCTCTGACAGTGCAGCACTCCCTCAGTACTGACCCTCTGACAGTACAACACTCCCTCAGTACTGACCCGCCGACAGTGCAGCACTCCCTCAGTACTGACCCTCTGACAGTGCAGCACTCCCTCAGTACTGACCCTCTGACAGTGCAGCACTCCCTCAGTACTGACCCTCTGACAGTGCAGCACTCACTCAGTATTGACCCCCTGACTGTGCAGCGCTCCCTCAGTACTGTCCCTCTGACAGTGCAGCACTCCCTCAGTACTGACCCTCTGACAGTGCAGCACTCCCTCAGTACTGACCCTCTGACAGTGCAGCACTCCCTCAGTACTGACCCTCTGACAGTGCAGCACTCCCTCAGTACTGACCCTCTGACAGTACAGCACTCCCTCAGTACTGACCCGCCGACAGTGCAGCACTCCCTCAGTACTGACCCTCTGACAGTGCAGCACTCCCTCAGTCCTGACCCTCTGACAGTGCAGCACTCCCTCAGTAATGACCCTCTGACAGTGCAGCACTCCCTCAGTACTGACCCTCTGACAGTGCAGCACTCCCTCGGTACTGACCCTCTGACAGTGCAGCACTCCCTCATTACTGACCCTCTGACAGTGCGGCACTCCCTCAGTACTGACCCTCTGACAGTGCGGCATACCCTCAGTACTGAACCTCTGACAGTGCAGCGCTCCCTCAGTACTGCACCTCAACAATGCAGCACTCCCTCAGTACTGACCCGCCGACATGCAGCACTCCCTCATTACTGACCCTCTGACAGTGCAGCATGTCCTCAGTACTGAGGCTCAACAATGCAGGACTCCCTCAGTACTGACCCTCTGACAGTGCAGCACTCCCTCAGTATTGACCCTCTGACAGTACAACACTCCCTCAGTACTGACCCGCCGACAGTGCAGCACTCCCTCAGTACTGACCCTCTGACAGTGCAGCACTCCCTCAGTACTGACCCTCTGACAGTGCAGCACTCCCTCAGTACTGACCCTCTGACAGCGCTGCACTCCCTCAGTACTGACCCTCTGACAGTGCAGGACTCCCTCAGTACTGACCCTCTGACAGTGCAGCACTCCCTCAGTCCTGACCCTCTGACAGTGCAGCACTCCCTCAGTACTGACCCTCTGACAGTGCAGGACTCCCTCAGTACTGACCCTCTGACAGTGCAGCACTCCCTCAGTCCTGACCCTCTGACAGTGCAGCACTCCCTCAGTACTGACCCTCTGACAGTACAACACTCCCTCAGTACTGACCCGCCGACAGTGCAGCACTCCCTCAGTACTGACCCTCTGACAGTGCAGCACTCCCTCAGTACTGACCCTCTGACAGCGCTGCACTCCCTCAGTACTGACCCTCTGAGAATGCAGCACTCACTCAGTACTGACCCTCTGACAGTGCAGCACTCCCTCAGTACTGACCCTCTGACATTGCAGCAAACCCTCAGTACTGACCCTCTGACAGTGCAGCACTCCCTCAGTCCTGACCCTCTGACAGTGCTGCACTCCCTCAGTACTGACCCTCTGACAGTGCAGGACTCCCTCAGTACTGACCCTCTGACAGTGCAGCACTCCCTCAGTCCTGACCCTCTGACAGTGCAGCACTCCCTCAGTACTGACCCTCTGACAGTGCAGCACTCCCTCAGTACTGACCCTCTGACAGTACAACACTCCCTCAGTACTGACCCGCCGACAGTGCAGCACTCCCTCAGTACTGACCCTCTGACAGTGCAGCACTCCCTCAGTACTGACCCTCTGACAGCGCTGCACTCCCTCAGTACTGACCCTCTGAGAATGCAGCACTCACTCAGTACTGACCCTCTGACAGTGCAGCACTCCCTCAGTACTGACCCTCTGACATTGCAGCACTCCCTCATTACTGACCCTCTGACAGTGCAGCACTCCCTCAGTATTGACCCTCTGACAGTGCAGCACTCCCTCAGTACTGACCCTCTGACAGTGCAGCACTCCCTCAGTACTGACCCTCTGACAGTGCAGCACTCCCTCAGTATTGACCCCCTGACAGTGCAGCGCTCCCTCAGTACTGTCCCTCTGACAGTGCAGCACTCCCTCAGTACTGACCCTCTGACAGTGCAGCACTCCCTCAGTACTGACCCTCTGACAGTGCAGCACTCCCTCAGTACTGACCCTCTGACAGTGCAGCACTCCCTCAGTACTGACCCTCTGACAGTACAACACTCCCTCAGTACTGACCCGCCGACAGTGCAGCACTCCCTCAGTACTGACCCTCTGACAGTGCAGCACTCCCTCAGTACTGACCCTCTGACAGCGCTGCACTCCCTCAGTACTGACCCTCTGAGAATGCAGCACTCACTCAGTACTGACCCTCTGACAGTGCAGCACTCCCTCAGTACTGACCCTCTGACAGTGCAGCACTCCCTCAGTACTGACCCTCTGACAGCGCTGCACTCCCTCAGTACTGACCCTCTGAGAATGCAGCACTCACTCAGTACTGACCCTCTGACAGTGCAGCACTCACTCAGTACTGACCCTCTGACATTGCAGCACTCCCTCATTACTGACCTTCTGACAGTGCAGCACTCCCTCAGTACTGACCCTCTGACAGTGCAGGACTCCCTCAGTACTGACCCTCTGACAGTGCAGCACTCCCTCAGTCCTGACCCTCTGACAGTGCAGCACTCCCTCAGTACTGACCCTCTGACAGTGCAGTACTCCCTCAGTACTGACCCTCTGATAGTGCAGCACTCCCTCTGTACTGACTCTCTGACAGTGCAGCACTCCCTCAGTACTGACCCTCTGACAGTGCAGCACTCCCTAGGTACTGACCGTTTGATAGAGCGGCGCTCCCTCATTACTGACCCTCTGACAGTGCAGCATGCCCTCAATACTGACGCTCAACAATGCAGGACTCCCTCAGTATTCACCCTCTGACAGTGCAGCACGCCCTCATAATGACCCTCTGACAGTGCAGCACTCCCTCGGTACTGGCCCTCTGACATTGCAGCACTCCCTCATTACTGACCTTCTGACAGTGCAGCACTCCCTCAGTACTGACCCTCTGACAGCGCAGCACTCCCTCAGTATTGACCCTCTGACAGTGCAGCACTCCCTCAGTACTGATCCTCTGACAGTGCAGCACTCCCTCAGTACTGACCCTCTGACAGTGCAGCACTCCCTCAGTACTGACCCTCGGACAATGAAGCACTCCCTCAGTGCTGACCCTCTGACAGTGCATTGCTCCCTCAGTACTGACCCTCCGACAGTGCGGCACTCCTTCAGTTCAGATCCTCTGACAGTGCGGCACTCCCTCAGTACAGACCCTCAACAATGCAGCACTCCCTCAGTGCAGATCCTCTGACAATGTGACGCTTCCTCAGTATTGACCCTCTGACAGTGCAGCACTCCCTCAGTACTGACCCTCTGACACTGCAGCACTCCCTCAGTACTGACAATCAGAGATTGCAGCACTCCCTCATTACTGACCCTCTGACAGTGCGGCACACCCTCAGTACTGACCTTCAACAATGCAGCACTCCCTCAGTACTGACCCTCTGACAGTGCAGCACTCCCTCAGTACTGACCCTCAGACAGTGCAGCGCTCCCTCAGTACTGATCCTCTGACAGTGCGGCACTCCCTCAGTACTGACCCTCTGATAGTGCAGCACTCCCTCAGTACTGACCCTCTGACACCTCAGCACTCCCTCAGTACTGACAATCAGAGAGTGCAGCACTCCCTCATTACTGACCCTCTGACAGTGCGGCACACCCTCAGTACTGACCTTCAACAATGCAGCACTCCCTCAGTACTGACCCTCTAACAGTGCAGCGCTCCCTCAGTGCTGATCCTCTGACAGTGCAGCACTCCCTCGGTAGTGACCCTCCGACAGTGCAGCGCTCCCTCAGTACTGATCCTCTGACAGTGCGGCACTCCCTTAGTACTGACCCTCAGAAAGTGCAGCATTCACTCAGTAGTGACCCTGCGACAGTACAGCACTCCCTCAGTTCTGACCCTCTGACACTGCAGCACTCCCTCAGTACTGACCATCTGACAGTGCAGCAAGCCCTCAATACTGACCCTCTGACAGTGCAGCACTCCCTCAGTACTGACCATCTGACAGTGCGGCACTCCCTCAGTACTGACCCTCTGACAGTGCAGCACTCCCTCGGTACTGACCGTTTGATAGTGCAGCGCTCGCTCAGTATTGACCCTCTGACAGTGCAGCACTCTCTCGGTACTGGCCCTCTGACAGTACAGCGCTCCCTCAGTACTGACCCTCTGACATTGCAGAACTCCCTCATTACTCAACTTCTGACAGTGCAGCACACCCTCAGTACTGACCCTCTGACAGTGCAGCACTCCCTCAGTACTGACCCTCTGACAGGCGCAGGACTCCCTCAGTACTGACCCTCTGACAGTGCAGCACTCCCTCAGTACTGACCCTCTGACAGTGCAGCACTCCCTCAGTACTGACCCTCGGACAATGAAGCACTCCCTCAGTACTGACCCTCTGACAGTGCAGCACTCCCTCAGTACTGACCCTCTGACTGTGCAGCACTCCCTCAGTACTGACCCTCTGACAGTGCATTGCTCCTTCAGAACTGACCCTCCGACAGTGCGGCACTCCTTCAGTACTCACCCTCAACAATGCAGCACTCCCTCAATACAGACCCTCTGACAGTGCAGCATTCCCTCAGTACTGACCCTCCGACAGTGCAGCGCTCCCTCGGTACTGACCCTGCGACAGCGCGGCGCTCCCTCAGTACTGACCCTCTGACAGTGCAGCACTCCCTCAGTACTGACCCTCTGACAGTGCAGCGCTACCTCAGTACTGACAGTCTGACAGTGCAGCACTCCCTCAGTACTGACCCTCTCACAGTGCAGCGCTCCCTCAGTACTGACCCTCTGACAGTGCAGCACTCCCTCAGTACTGACCCTCTGACAGTGCAGCGCTACCTCAGTACTGACAGTCTGACAGTGCAGCACTCCCTCAGTAATGACGCTCTGACAGTGCAGCACTCCCTCAGTACTGACCCTCTGACAGTGCAGCGCTACCTCAGTACTGACAGTCTGACAGTGCGGCGCTCCCTCAGTAATGACCCTCTGACAGTGCAGCACACCCTCAGTACAGACCCTCTGACAGTGCAGCACTCCCTCGGTACTGACCCTCTGACAGTGCAGCACTCCCTCATTACTGACCCTCTGACAGTGCGGCACTCCCTCAGTACTGACCCTCTGACAGTGCGGCATACCCTCAGTACTGACCGTCTGACAGTGCAGCGCTCCCTCAGTACTGCACCTCAACAATGCAGCACTCCCTCAGTACTGACCCGCCGACAGTGCAGCATGTCCTCAGTACTGAGGCTCAACAATGCAGGACTCCCTCAGTACTGACCCTCTGACAGTGCAGCACTCCCTCAGTATTGACCCTCTGACAGTACAACACTCCCTCAGTACTGACCCGCCGACAGTGCAGCACTCCCTCAGTACTGACCCTCTGACAGTGCAGCACTCCCTCAGTACTGACCCTCTGACAGTGCAGCACTCCCTCAGTACTGACCCTCTGGACAGCGCTGCACTCCCTCAGTACTGACCCTCTGAGAATGCAGCACTCACTCAGTACTGACCCTCTGACATTGCAGCACTCCCTCATTACTGACCTTCTGACAGTGCAGCACTCCCTCAGTACTGACCCTCTGACAGTGCAGGACTCCCTCAGTACTGACCCTCTGACAGTGCAGCACTCCCTCAGTCCTGACCCTCTGACAGTGCAGCACTCCCTCAGTACTGACCCTCTGACAGTGCAGGACTCCCTCAGTACTGACCCTCTGACAGTGCAGCACTCCCTCAGTCCTGACCCTCTGACAGTGCAGCACTCCCTCAGTACTGACCCTCTGACAGTACAACACTCCCTCAGTACTGACCCGCCGACAGTGCAGCACTCCCTCAGTACTGACCCTCTGACAGTGCAGCACCTCCCTCAGTACTGACCCTCTGACAGCGCTGCACTCCCTCAGTACTGACCCTCTGAGAATGCAGCACTCACTCAGTACTGACCCTCTGACAGTGCAGCACTCCCTCAGTACTGACCCTCTGACAGTGCAGCACTCCCTCAGTACTGACCCTCTGACAGTGCAGGACTCCCTCAGTACTGACCCTCTGACAGTGCAGCACTCCCTCAGTCCTGACCCTCTGACAGTGCAGCACTCCCTCAGTCCTGACCCTCTGACAGTGCAGCACTCCCTCAGTACTGACCCTCTGACAGTGCAGGACTCCCTCAGTACTGACCCTCTGACAGTGCAGCACTCCCTCAGTCCTGACCCTCCGACAGTGCAGCACTCCCTCAGTACTGACCCTCTGACAGTGCAGCACTCCCTCAGTACTGACCCTCTGACAGTGCAGCACACCCTCAGTCCTGACCCTCTGACAGTGCAGCACTCCCTCAGTACTGACCCTCTGACAGTGCAGGACTCCCTCAGTACTGACCCTCTGACAGTGCAGCACTCCCTCAGTCCTGACCCTCTGTCAGTGCAGCACTCCCTCAGTACTGACCCTCTGACAGTGCAGCACTCCCTCAGTACTGACCCTCTGACAGTACAACACTCCCTCAGTACTGACCCGCCGACAGTGCAGCACTCCCTCAGTACTGACCCTCTGACAGTGCAGCACTCCCTCAGTACTGACCCTCTGACAGTGCAGCACTCCCTCAGTACTGACCCTCTGACAGTGCAGCACTCACTCAGTATTGACCCCCTGACTGTGCAGCGCTCCCTCAGTACTGTCCCTCTGACAGTGCAGCACTCCCTCAGTACTGACCCTCTGACAGTGCAGCACTCCCTCAGTACTGACCCTCTGACAGTGCAGCACTCCCTCAGTACTGACCCTCTGACAGTGCAGCACTCCCTCAGTACTGACCCTCTGACAGTACAGCACTCCCTCAGTACTGACCCGCCGACAGTGCAGCACTCCCTCAGTACTGACCCTCTGACAGTGCAGCACTCCCTCAGTCCTGACCCTCTGACAGTGCAGCACTCCCTCAGTACTGACCCTCTGACAGTGCAGCACTCCCTCAGTACTGACCTTCTGACAGTACAACACTCCCTCAGTACTGACCCGCCGACAGTGCAGCACTCCCTCAGTACTGACCCTCTGACAGTGCAGCACTCCCTCAGTACTGACCCTCTGACAGCGCTGCACTCCCTCAGTACTGACCCTCTGAGAATGCAGCACTCACTCAGTACTGACCCTCTGACAGTGCAGCACTCCCTCAGTACTGACCCTCTGACATTGCAGCACTCCCTCATTACTGACCCTCTGACAGTGCAGCACTCCCTCATTATTGACCCTCTGACAGTGCAGCACTCCCTCAGTACTGACCCTCTGACAGTGCAGCACTCCCTCAGTACTGACCCTCTGACAGTGCAGCACTCCCTCAGTATTGACCCCCTGACAGTGCAGCGCTCCCTCAGTACTGTCCCTCTGACAGTGCAGCACTCCCTCAGTACTGACCCTCTGACAGTGCAGCACTCCCTCAGTACTGACCCTCTGACAGTGCAGCACTCCCTCAGTACTGACCCTCTGACAGTGCAGCACTCCCTCAGTACTGACCCTCTGACAGTACAACACTCCCTCAGTTCTGACCCGCCGACAGTGCAGC